>JASFAV010000020.1:10097323-10537549 GCA_030765085.1 Allium cepa
CCACACTCCATCACCAACTCCCCCAGCCTACTTAGCCGCAGGATCGGAGCCCCCAGCATGTGGATCTGAAGTCCCACCTGTCCAGATCAGAAGAGGAATTCATTAAACGAACGACCAAGTTATGAAAACACGAAAAGAAAAGAAAGGGAAAAGAATAACTCACCAGCATCCGCCGCTTGATCCTCATCATCCAACTGCACGCCCGCTTCCTCTGCAGCGAGTAGCCGCATCCCCTCCTTCACCGCCGCTTGCTCCTCCTTTGAGAACTGAGCAGTAACCGCACTCAAGTTGAAAGCCTCTCCGCCTTCCTTACCCGCATTCACCCTGGCCTCCTCTAAAGCCTGGAGATACACCTTGGCCATGACCCGAGGGTAATCGTCCATCCAAGACAAGCCGCCCTCCTTCCAAGTGTGGAAGTACATATCCTGCAACATCTCATCCATCATCCCCTCGTTTTCCTCAAACTCCCTCACCCGGGCCTCGGAAGCTTGCAACTTGGTGATGGCGACGTCCCTCTCTGATTGGTATCTCAAGCAGTCAGCCTGGAGTGACCTCCTCATTTCCTCTTCCTTCAACTTGAGGGACCTCCTCATCTCCTCCATCTCCTCCTTCAACTCGGCCTGAGCCATCTCCGCGGCCTCGAGCCTCCCTGACAACTCCTCTACCCGCTCGAGATCCGCATTTCGAACCTCATCCACCGTTGCGATAGCTATGTTAATCCGTTCCCTGCAAGCGACCTCCATCTTCCGTAATTCCGCCCTACTGGCCTTCTCCATGGTCTCTTTCAGACGCTTGGAGGCTTCCTCATGCTGGGAAATCTGGATGGCTTGGTCGGCGAGTTGCTTGGCCTGATCGGCAACCTTTAACCTCAACCGAATGTTAGCACTCCCGATCTCTTCCCCGGCCTTGACCAACTTAGCATGATGCTCCATTAACTTCTTGGTCTCTGCGGCCACCCGGTCGATATTAGCCTTGGCCTCATCCCCCATGGTGACTACCCGTGTAGTAAGTAAATCAAGATCTAAAGATTTGGCCTCGTCCAGCACTCTTACCATGGGGTTGCGGGGAAGTAGGTGCTCGCCCGTGGTCTCATCGAATGAAATGTCCCGAAAACTTGGGTCTAAATCAGGATGGCCGGCAAAAGGGTCACGAGGCACGGGGCGAGGCACATCGGGACGCCTTATATGAATGACAGTAGAACTCTTGGAAGGAGGAGGAGGGGGGCAGGGCTCCGTGCTCTCCTCCGTAGTATCACGAGGAGGCTGAGTAGGGGGAGACAGAGTAGGAAGCTGCGAAGCAGAAGAAGACTCAAATAAGGAACGGCTCCGCTTCCTTTTCTGAATGCCCTCTTCGATGACCCCAAGAAGAGGGCGGTACTTGACTACGTCCCCAGTGCGATCAGTAGAAGGTTTCGCGGAAGCTCTCCTCGACTTAAATTGTTCAAGGCGGTGTCGAACATCCGACGTTTTACCCGCCTGGCCTGCCCCTGGAATAAAGAACAAGTGTTACGAACATACAATAATCCGCAATTCAAAAAATGTGCTAAGTTAAAAAGAAAGAAAAGTGAGGAGACACATCTGTTATACAAACCCGGCGGAGGAGTGGGATACTGCAATAAGTCCTGGATCTCATTCCAGGACGGAAGTGAACCGTAAAAAATTTCTAAGTCCTTATCGAAAATAGAATCGGCAGAAGACAAAAGTTCACCTTGCATCGCCGGAAGCACCCTAGCTGAGGAACCCTTAGAGGATGGGTCAGTGCCAGCCACAGCTTTGCCGGTTTCCTTTGCCTTCTCCGTTCCCTTCTCCGTTTCCGACTCTCCCTCCGACTCCCCGAAGGCCCGACGGAGAGCCTCATCCAGTTCGAGGTCTTGTTCAGAGGTTAGAGCAGCAACACCACTACCACCTTGACCTTCGCCATCTCCTCCACCCTCCGACCCTTCTCCAACTTCGCCTCCTTCCTCCTCTTCTACACCTTCCTCCTCCGGGACAATCGGGCAAGTACTTGGAGAAGGGCCATCGGACTTCCTCAGTTTCTTCCCCCCGACCACGGGACGCTCTGCGAAAGGCTCCCTCTTACCGCTCTTTACCTTATCCCCCTCCTTAGCTTTAGCAGCCTTCTCCTCAGCCGTGTCTCTTTGCTTAACCACGGACTGGTGCGGTAAGATCAAATTATACTCCAAGAGGGTTGCGTTCCTGATCAAGAAGGAGGCCGACCGGTCCCGTGCCGGAACAGCCTTTAGTTCAGCAGCCATTCGCACCAAGGAATCATCCTCCACAACTGCAATACCACCTGTCGCTAGCCAGAAATAGAAGCATGTCAGAAAAAACACTACAGTCAAAACATGGAAAATATAAATGAAATCCATCTTACAGCCAGAAGTGAAAAGGCGGAAAGAAACAGCATCGTCCTTGATGAAGAACCACTCTTTCTTGAACATGGTAAACTTGGAATATAAGTCCAGAACTGGTTTGAAGGGTACGGCCGCCTCCAGACTAATATACGGAGACCCCTTCTTATAGCCTCTCAGGTTGTACAAGTATCGGATCTCCCGGTTAGAAGGAGGACGCCCGTACCTCCTCTGGAAGATGACAAAGAGGCTCACCAGGATAGCATATGAGTTAGGCTGAAGCTGGAAGGGAGCCACCTTCAAATATGTGGTGAAGCTTACTATCCAAGCGTTGATAGGGGGGATAGCGCCGCACATGCAATGGTATCTGCTAAAAGCGAAGTAGCCCTCGGGAGGATTATATGGCATCACTCCATCTCCCGGCAGCAGCATAAGAGCCCTATCTATCCCGAAGGAACGGGATATGACGTCAAGTTGCTCCTCCTTTAGGGAGCTAGGAAAGCAATCCGGGGGAGAGACCAAAAGTTCCTGTGGACCATATCCGTCCACTAGAGACCTCGGAATAGGTCGGTGTTGCCCGGATCCTGGTTGGACTGGGGGCAAGGAAGAAGAAGGCTCTCCTGTGCCTCTAGACTTCTTTCTATCCGATCGTGTTTCCGCTTTGCGAGACATTTATCTGCATACACAAAAGTAAAAAGCATGATGTTAGAACGACAGTATAAACAAACAAGCATACATAAGTCCGGAGTTCCACTCAAAGTCCAGACACAAAGTTCGTTCGGCACTGGAGGTTCAAGACCATTCGGCACTAGGGTCTTACGTTCATTCGGCAGTACAAGTTCATTCGGCACTGGGATCTGACTTCCATTCGGCAATGGAATCTGAGGTTCATTCGGCAAAGCAAAGCTTCCGTGCCCATTCGGCATAAGCCCATCCGGTTATAGAGTTCATTCGGTAAAAGAGTATATACCTGGTTCGGCGAATATTCGATTCGGCAAATCCTTGGTTCGGTGGGCTTTTGATTCGGCTTCCTCTTGTTCGGTAGAGAAAAACTAAGGGGGGTGTAGCCTCTATATATAGGCGAGCTCTGGAATACCGGACGAGAACCTACTGCCGGACCAACCCCATGCCGAACGAGAACCTATCACCGGACCAACAACAACCGGACCAACAACAACCGGACCAACTATGTACCGAATGAAACCTTCCATACCAAACCAACCTCCAAACGAATAAGAATATATGCCTACTCGAAACCGAATGAAACTGTCTCTACCAGCAGAAGCCAGAAACAGGGGGCATGCAGGGCGCCTCACTCAGATAAGTCCCGAACTCCTGATCTTACTAATAAAATAAAGAATATGATAACAACGGATAAGTCGTGAATCTCTCACCAACGTGGGTTAATCATTTACACGTGTACGCGACCGCGAATGGTCCATAGGCACGCTCTGAATGGCTATTAACCCCGTCGCCATGAGAATTCACACTTTGACACCACTGTTTTAAGCCCATCGGTTAGACGAATATTTGACTCTGATAATTAGAGAGTGGCTAGGCTACTTACACATGTACGGGATCGCGAACGATCCCTAGGCATGCTCTGAGCTGGCGATAAACCACCTTGAAAACGATCCGGGGAACCACTCGAACGTGAACCTGGCATCGATAACGAGCTCGAACGGTCATCATTTGAAATCACACTGAAGCTATAATTTCCTTTGCAGGACATCCGAAGGATATGGACACCCAGCTTATGTCGTTTTACAAATCACGCCCACTACAGGGAAACAAAGCGCGACACGTGCAAGCCCGTGCCCCACTTTGGGGGGCAAATGTTGGGCGGATTCTCGCCCAGTAGGCCACGAGACCGTGAAGCGTCATATCCCATGCACATTCGAAACCAACAGGCACAGTAGGCGTCATCTCCTTGCACTCAAGTGCTCATGTCCATTCGGTACCTCCTTGTACCAGGGTCCATTCGGCATCCATGAACCCATGTCCATTCGGCTCTCTCCTCTCATGTCCATTCGGCAGAACTTGGAAAGAGCTTCGTTTTGATAGGTTGTGGCTCCCGTAACTTCAAAGGAGTCAAAAGTTATGGTCGTTTGAAGAAACGAAAGAAAGCGACGGACCGCTCGCTGATCCGATTCGACGGTATTGGCGAAATTCTTCGATCTCCGCGAAACGCTCGAGCATGCTCACACTGTAGCCCTCGATATTAATGATATTATGGATTGCCGAGGGAATAAATGTTGATATGGTACAAAAGCTTGTCTACTGAGGCTATAGCGCAATAAATGTTCTTTTTTAAAGACCGTTCTGTCTTCCTTGTTTCCGGTACGTCATAGTTTTGCTCATATCCATTAACACTGGCGGTCTTTTTACCAACATTACAACATCACGAAAAGGGACTACGAGGAGAATGTTAAACGCATTTGATAACTTAGAATTTCGAACGGCTGATGGTGTTTTATATGATTACATAGCCTGTAAGTAATCCACTTTTTCAGTCTGCGAATATCTTTCGGTTTCCTGTTTTATCCAATTTCAAATCCAATTTAATTCTTTTTAGGGGAATATTTTCGTGGCTTATTTTGCTCTTCGTATATTTTTGTTTTTTTGTCGTTCTTCTAAGTTTACATCAATGTTGTCCGACTACTTATACCACAGACTCAGTGGAATAAATTTATGAACGAAAACATCCGAGCTGTAGAAAAAACTTATGATGGAATTATTCTGCACACAAAACCGATCCATGACAATTCGAAACGTTAGAAACGCCGAACTTGGAAAGATCTTCGTTTTGATAGGTTGTGGCTCCCGTAACTTCAAACGAGTCAAAAGTTATGGCCGTTTGAAGAAACGAAAGAAAGCGACGGACCGCTCGCTGATCCGATTCGACGGTATTGGCGAAAGTCTTCGATCTCCGCGAAACGCTCGAGCATGCTCACACTGTAGCAGTCGATATTAAGGATATTATGGATTACCGAGGGAATAAATGTTGATATGGTACAAAAGCTTGTCTATTGAGGCTATAGCGAAATAAATGTTCTTTTTTAAAGACCGTTCTGTCTTCCTCGTTTCCGGTACGTCATAGTTTTGCTCATATCCATCAACACTGGCGGTCTTTTTACCAACATTACAACATCACGAAAAGGGACTTCGAGGAGAATGATAAACGCATTTGATAACTTAGAATTTCGAACGGCTGATGGTGTTTTATATGATTACTTAGCCTGCAAGTAATCCACTTTTTCAGTCTGCGAATATCTTTCGGTTTCCTGTTTTATCCAATTTCAAATCCAATTTAATTCTTTTTAGGGGAATATTTTCGTGGCTTATTTTGCTCTTCGTATATTTTTGTTTTTTTTGTCGTTCTTCTAAGTTTACATCAATGTAGTCCGACTACTTATACCACAGACTCAGTGGAATAAATTTATGAACGAAAACATCCGAGCTGTAGAAAAAACTTATGATAGAATTATTCTGCACACAAAACCGATCCATGACAATTCGAAACGTTAGAAACATAGAACATGGAAAGAGCTTCGTTTTGATAGGTTGTGGCTCCCGTAACTTCAAAGGAGTCGAAAGTTATGGCCGTTTGAAGAAACGAAAGAAAGCGACGGACCGCTCGCTGATCCGATTCGACGGTATTGGCGAAATACTTCGATCTCCGCGAAACGCTCGAGCATGCTCACACTGTAGCACTCGATATTAATGATATTATGGATTGCCGAGGGAATAAATGTTGATATGGTACAAAAGCTTGTCTACTGAGGCTATAGCGCAATAAATGTTCTTTTTTAAAAACCGTTCTGTCTTCCTCGTTTCTGGTACGTCATAGTTTTGCTCATATCCATCAACACTGGCGGTCTTTTTACCAACATTACAACATCACGAAAAGGGACTTCGAGGATAATGTTAAACGCATTTGATAACTTAGAATTTCGAACGGCTGATGGTGTTTTATATGATTACTTAGCCTGCAAGTAATCCAATTTTTCAGTCTGCGAATATCTTTCGGTTTCCTGTTTTATCCAATTTCAAATCCAATTTAATTCTTTTTAGGGGAATATTTTCGTGGCCTATTTTGCTCTTCGTATATTTTTGTTTTTTTGTCGTTCTTCTAGGTTTACATCGGTGTAGTCCGACTACTTATTCCACAGACTCAGTGGAATAAATTTATGAACGAAAACATCCGAGCTGTAGAAAAAACTTATTATGGAATTATTCTGCACACAAAACCGATCCATGACAATTCGAAACGTTAGAAACGCAGAACTCGGAAAGAGCTTCGTTTTGATAGGTTGTGGCTCCCGTAACTTCAAAGGAGTCAAAAGTTATGGCCGTTTGAAGAAACGAAAGAAAGCGACGGACCGCTCGCTGATCCGATTCGACGGTATTGGCGAAATTCTTCGATCTCCGCGAAACGCTCGAGCATGCTCACACTGTAGCCCTCGATATTAATGATAGTATGGATTGCCGAGGGAATAAATGTTGATATGGTACAAAAGCTTGTCTACTGAGGCTATAGCGCAATAAATGTTCTTTTTTAAAGACCGTTCTGTCTTCCTCGTTTCCGGTACGTCATAGTTTTGCTCATATTCATCAACACTGGCGGTCTTTTTACCAACATTACAACATCACGACAAAGGGACTTCGAGGAGAATGTTAAACGCATTTGATAACTTAGAATTTCGAACGGCTGATGGTGTTTTATATGATTACTTAGCCTGCAAGTAATCCACTTTTTCAGTCTGCGAATATCTTTCGGTTTCCTGTTTTATCCAATTTCAAATCCAATTTAATTCTTTTTAGGGGAATATTTTCGTGGCCTATTTTGCTCTTCGTATATTTTTGTTTTTTTTGTCGTTCTTCTAGGTTTACGTCGGTGTAGTCCGACTACTTATACCACAGAGTCAGTGGAATAAATTTATGAACGAAAACATCCGAGCTGTAGAAAAAACTTATGATGGAATTATTCTGCACACAAAACCGGTCCATGACAATTCGAAATGTTAGAAACGCAGAACTTGGAAAGAGCTTCGTTTTGATAGGTTGTGGCTCCCGTAACTTCAAACGAGTCAAAAGTTATGGCCGTTTGAAGAAACGAAAGAAAGCGACGGACCGCTCGCTGATCCGATTCGACGGTATTGGCGAAATTCTTCGATCTCCGCGAAACGCTCGAGCATGCTCACACTGTAGCCCTCGATATTAATGATATTATGGATTGCCGAGGGAATAAATGTTGATATGGTACAAAAGCTTGTCTACTGAGGCTATAGCGCAATAAATGTTCTTTTTTAAAGACCGTTCTGTCTTCCTTGTTTCCGGTACGTCATAGTTTTGCTCATATCCATCAACACTGGCGGTCTTTTTACCAACATTACAACATCACGAAAAGGGACTACGAGGAGAATGTTAAACGCATTTGATAACTTAGAATTTCGAACGGCTGATGGTGTTTTATATGATTACTTAGCCTGCAAGTAATCCACTTTTTCAGTCTGCGAATATCTTTCGGTTTCCTGTTTTATCCAATTTCAAAACCAATTTAATTCTTTTTAGGGGAATATTTTCGTGGCTTATTTTGCTCTTCGTATATTTTTGTTTTTTTGTCGTTCTTCTAAGTTTACATCAATGTAGTCCGACAACTTATACCACAGACTCAGTGGAATAAATTTATGAACGAAAACATCCGAGCTGTAGAAAAAACTTATGATGGAATTTTTCTGCACACAAAACCGATCCATGACAATTCGAAACGTTAGAAACGCAGAACTCGGAAAGAGCTTCGTTTTGATAGGTTGTGGCTCCCGTAACTTCAAACGAGTCAAAAGTTATGGCCGTTTGAAGAAACGAAAGAAAGCGACGTACCGCTCGTTAATACGATTCGACGGTATTGGCGAAAGTCTTCGATCTCTGCGAAACGCTCGAGCATGCTCACACTGTAGCACTCGATATTAAAGATATTATGGATTACCGAGGGAATAAATGTTGATATGGTACAAAAGCTTGTCTACTGATGCTACAGCGCAATAAATGTTCTTTTTTAAAGACCGTTCTGTCTTCCTCGTTTCCGGTACGTCATAGTTTTGCTCATATCCATCAACACGGGCGGTCTTTTTACCAACATTACAACATCACGACAAAGTGACTTCGAGGAGAATGTTAAACGCATTTGATACCTTAGAATTTCGAACGGCTGATGGTGTTTTATATGTTTACTTAGCCTGCAAGTAATCTACTTTTTCAGTCTGCGAATATCTTTCGGTTTCCTGTTTTATCCAATTTCAAATCCAATTAACTCTTTTTAGGGGAATATTATCGTGGGTTATTTTGCTCTTCGTATATTTTTGTTTTTTTGTCGTTCTTCTAAGTTTACATCAATGTAGTCCGACTACTTATACCGCAGACTCAGTGGAATAAATTTATGAACGAAAACATCCGAGCTGTAGAAAAAACTTATGATGGAATTATTCTGCACACAAAACCGATCCATGACAATTCGAAACGTTAGAAACGCAGAACATGGAAAGAGCTTCGTTTTGATAGGTTATGGCTCCCGTAACTTCAAAGGAGTCAAAAGTTATGGCCGTTTGAAGAAACGAAAGAAAGCGACGGGCCGCTCGCTGATCCGATTCGACGGTATTGGCGAAATTCTTCGATCTCCGCGAAACGCTCGAGCATGCTCACACTGTAGCCCTCGATATTAATGATATTATGGATTGCCGAGGGAATAAATGTTGATATGGTACAAAAGCTTGTCTACTGAGGCTATAGCGCAATAAATGTTCTTTTTTAAAGACCGTTCTGTCTTCCTTGTTTCCGGTACGTCATAGTTTTGCTCATATCCATCAACACTGGCGGTCTTTTTACCAACATTACAACATCACGAAAAGGGACTACGAGGAGAATGTTAAACGCATTTGATAACTTAGAATTTCGAACGGTTGATGGTGTTTTATATGATTACTTAGCCTGCAAGTAATCCACTTTTTCAGTCTGCGAATATCTTTCGGTTTCCTGTTTTATCCAATTTCAAATCCAATTTAATTCTTTTTAGGGGAATATTTTCGTGGCTTATTTTGCTCTTCGTATATTTTTGTTTTTTTGTCGTTCTTCTAAGTTTACATCAATGTAGTCCGACTACTTATACCACAGACTCAGTGGAATAAATTTATGAACGAAAACATCCGAGCTGTAGAAAAAACTTATGATGGAATTTTTCTGCACACAAAACCGATGCATGACAATTCGAAACGTTAGAAACGCAGAACTCGGAAAGAGCTTCGTTTTGATAGGTTGTGGCTCCCGTAACTTCAAACGAGTCAAAAGTTATGGCCGTTTGAAGAAACGAAAGAAAGCGACGGACCACTCGCTGATCCGATTCGACGGTATTGGCGAAAGTCTTCGATCTCCGCGAAACGCTCGAGCATGCTCACACTGTAGCACTCGATATTAAAGATATTATGGATTACCGAGGGAATAAATGTTGATATGGTACAAAAGCTTGTCTACTGATGCTACAGCGCAATAAATGTTCTTTTTTAAAGACCGTTCTGTCTTCCTCGTTTCCGGTACGTGATAGTTTTGCTCATATCCATCAACACGGGCGGTCTTTTTACCAACATTACAACATCACGACAAAGTGACTTCGAGGAGAATGTTAAACGCATTTGATACCTTAGAATTTCGAACGGCTGATGGTGTTTTATATGTTTACTTAGCCTGCAAGTAATCTACTTTTTCAGTCTGCGAATATCTTTCGGTTTCCTGTTTTATCCAATTTCAAATCCAATTAACTCTTTTTAGGGGAATATTATCGTGGCCTATTTTGCTCTTCGTATATATTTGTTTTTTTGTCGTTATTCTAGGTTTACATCGGCGTAGTCCGACTACTTATACCAGAAACTCCATGGAATAAATTTATGAACGAAAACATCCGAGCTGTAGAAAAAACTTATGATGGAATTATTCTGCACACAAAACCGATCCATTACAATTCGAAACGTTAGAAACGTAGAACATGGAAAGAGCTTCGTTTTGATAGGTTGTGGCTCCCGTAACTTCAAACGAGTCAAAAGTTATGGCCGTTTGAAGAAACCAAAGAAAGCGACGGACCGCTCGTTTATACGATTCGACGGTATTGGCGAAAGTCTTCGATCTCTGCGAAACGCTCGAGCATGCTCACACTGTAGCACTCGATATTAAAGATATTATGGATTCCCGAGGGAATAAATGATGATATGGGACAAAAGCTTGTCTACTGATGCTATAGCGCAATAAATGTTCTTTTTTAAAGACCGTTCTGTCTTCCTCGTTTACGGTACGTCATAGTTTTGCTCATATCCATCAACACGGGCGGTCTTTTTACCAACATTACAACATCACGACAAAGTGACTTCGAGGAGAATGTTAAACGCATTTGATACCTTAGAATTTCGAACGGCTGATGGTGTTTTACATGTTTACTTAGCCTGCAAGTAATCTACTTTTTCAGTCTGCGAATATCTTTCGGTTTCCTGTTTTATCCAATTTCAAATCCAATTAACTCTTTTTAGGGGAATATTATCGTGGCCTATTTTGCTCTTCATATATATATTTTTTTTTTGTCGTTCTTCTAGGTTTACATCGGCGTAGTCCGACTACTTATACCAGAAACTCCATGGAATAAATTTATGAACGAAAACATCCGAGCTGTAGAAAAAACTTATGATGGAATTATTCTGCACACAAAACCGATCCATGAAAATTCGAAACGTTAGAAACGTAGAACATGGAAAGAGCTTCGTTTTGATAGGTTGTGGCTCCCGTAACTTCAAACGAGTCAAAAGTTATGGCCGTTTGAAGAAACCAAAGAAAGCGACGGACCGCTCGCTGATACGATTCGACGGTATTGGCGAAAGTCTTCGATCTCTGCGAAACGCTCGAGCATGCTCACACTGTAGCACTCGATATTAAAGATATTATGGATTCCCGAGGGAATAAATGATGATATGGGACAAAAGCTTGTCTACTGATGCTATAGCGCAATAAATGTTCTTTTTTAAAGACCGTTCTGTCTTCCTCGTTTACGGTACGTCATAGTTTTGCTCATATCCATCAACACGGGCAGTCTTTTTACCAACATTACAACATCACGACAAAGTGACTTCGAGGAGAATGTTAAACGCATTTGATACCTTAGAATTTCGAACGGCTGATGGTGTTTTACATGTTTACTTAGCCTGCAAGTAATCTACTTTTTCAGTCTGCGAATATCTTTCGGTTTCCTGTTTTATCCAATTTCAAATCCAATTAACTCTTTTTAGGGGAATATTATCGTGGCCTATTTTGCTCTTCGTATATATTTGTTTTTTTGTCGTTCTTCTAGGTTTACATCGGCGTAGTCCGACTACTTATACCAGAAACTCCATGGAATAAATTTATGAACGAAAACATCCGAGCTGTAGAAAAAACTTATGATGGAATTATTCTGCACACAAAACCGATCCATGAAAATTCGAAACGTTAGAAACGTAGAACTTGGAAAGAGCTTCGTTTTGATAGGTTGTGGCTCCCGTAACTTCAAAGGACTCAAAAGTTATGGCCGTTTGAAGAAACGAAAGAAAGCGACGGACCGCTCGCTGATCCGATTCGACGGTATTGGCGAAATTCTTCGATCTCCGCGAAACGCTCGAGCATGCTCATACTGTAGCACTCGATATTAATGATATTATGGATTGCCGAGGGAATAAATGTTGATATGGTACAAAAGCTTGTCTACTGAGGCTATAGCGCAATAAATGTTCTTTTTTAAAGACTGTTCTGTCTTCCTCGTTTCCGGTACGTCATAGTTTTGCTCATATCCATCAACACTGGCGGTCTTTTTACCAACATTATAACATCACGACAAAGGGACTTCGAGGAGAATGTTAAACGCATTTGATACCTTAGAATTTCGAACGGCTGATGGTGTTTTATATGATTACTTAGCCTGCAAGTAATCCACTTTTTCAGTCTGCGAATATCTTTCGGTTTCCTGTTTTATCCAATTTCAAATCCAATTTAATTCTTTATAGGGGAATATTTTCGTGGCCTATTTTGCTCTTCGTATATTTTTGTTTTTTTGTCGTTCTTCTAGGTTTACATCGGTGTAGTCCGACTACTTATACCACAGACTCAGTGGAATAAATTTATGAACGAAAACATCCGAGCTGTAGAAAAAACTTATGATGGAATTATTCTGCACATAAAACCGATCCATGACAATTCGAAACGTTAGAAACGCAAAACTTGGAAAGAGCTTCGTTTTGATAGGTTGTGGCTCCCGTAACTTCAAACGAGTCAAAAGTTATGGCCGTTTGAAGAAACGAAAGAAAGCGACGGACCGCTCGCTGATCCGATTCGACGGTATTGGCGAAATTCTTCGATCTCCGCGAAACGCTCGAGCATGCTCACACTGTAGCACTCGATATTAATGATATTATGGATTGCCGAGGGAATAAATGTTGATATGGTACAAAAGCTTGTCTACTGAGGCTATAGCACAATAAATGTTCTTTTTTAAAGACCGTTCTGTCTTCCTCGTTTCCGGTACGTCATAGTTTTGCTCATATCCATCAACACTGGCGGTCTTTTTACCAACATTACAACATCACGAAAAGGGACTTCGAGGAGAATGTTAAACGCATTTGATAACTTAGAATTTCGAACGGCTGATGGTGTTTTATATGATTACTTAGCCTGCAACTAATCCACTTTTTCAGTCTGCGAATATCTTTCGGTTTCCTGTTTTATCCAATTTCAAATCCAATTTAATTCTTTTTAGGGGAATATTTTCGTGGCTTATTTTGCTCTTCGTATATTTTTGTTTTTTTGTCGTTCTTCTAAGTTTACATCAATGTAGTCCGACTACTTATACCGCAGACTCCGTGGAATAAATTTATGAACGAAAACATCCGAGCTGTAGAAAAAACTTATGATGGAATTATTCTGCACACAAAACCGATCCATGACAATTCGAAACGTTAGAAACGTAGAACATGGAAAGAGCTTCGTTTTGATAGGTTGTGGCTCCCGTAACTTCAAAGGAGTCAAAAGTTATGGCCGTTTGAAGAAACGAAAGAAAGCGACGGACCGCTCGCTGATCCGATTCGACGGTATTGGCGAAATTCTTCGATCTCCGCGAAACGCTCGAGCATGCTCACACTGTAGCCCTCGATATTAATGATATTATGGATTGCCGAGGGAATAAATGTTGATATGGTACAAAAACTTGTCTACTGGGGCTATAGCGCAATAAATGTTCTTTTTTAAAGATCGTTCTGTCTTCCTCGTTTCCGGTACGTCATAGTTTTGCTCATATCCATCAACACTGGCGGTCTTTTTACCAACATTACAACATCACGAAAAGGGACTTCGAGGAGAATGTTAAACGCATTTGATACCTTAGTATTTCGAACGGCTGATGGTGTTTTATATGATTACTTAGCCTGCAAGTAATCCACTTTTTCAGTCTGCGAATATCTTTCGGTTTCCTGTTTTATCCAATTTCAAATCCAATTTAATTCTTTTTAGGGGAATATTTTCGTGGCTCATTTTGCTCTTCGTATATTTTTGTTTTTTTGTCGTTCTTCTAAGTTTACATCAATGTAGTCCGACTACTTATACCACAGACTCAGTGGAATAAATTAATGAACAAAAACATCCGAGCTGTAGAAAAAACTTATGATGGAATTATTCTGCACACAAAACCGATCCATGACAATTCGAAACGTTAGAAACGCAGAACTTGGAAAGGGCTTCGTTTTGATAGGTTGTGGCTCCCGTAACTTCAAACGAGTCAAAAGTTATGGCCGTTTGAAGAAACGAAAGAAAGCGACGGACCGCTCGCTGATCCGATTCGACGGTATTGGCGAAAGTCTTCGATCTCCGCGAAACGCTCGAGCATGCTCACACTGTAACAGTCGATATTAAGGATATTATGGATTCCCGAGGGAATAAATGTTGATATGGTACAAAAGCTTGTCTACTGAGGCTATAGCGAAATAAATGTTCTTTTTTGAAGACCGTTCCGTCTTCCTCGTTTCCGGTACGTCATAGTTTTGCTCATATCCATCAACACTGGCGGTCTTTTTACCAACATTACAACATCACGAAAAGGGACTTCGAGGAGAATGTTAAACGCATTTGATAACTTATAATTTCGAACGGCTGATGGTGTTTTATATGATTACTTAGCCTGCAAGTAATCCACTTTTTCAGTCTGCGAATATCTTTCGGTTTCCTGTTTTATCCAATTTTAAATCCAATTTAATTCTTTTTAGAGGAATATTTTCGTGGCTTATTTTGCTCTTCGTATATTTTTGTTTTTTTGTCGTTCTTCTAAGTTTACATCAATGTAGTCCGACTACTTATACCACAGACTCAGTGGAATAACTTTATGAACGAAAACATCCGAGCTGTAGAAAAAACTTATGATGGAATTATTCTGCACACAAAATCGATCCATGACAATTCGAAATGTTAGAAACGCAGAACTTGGAAAGAGCTTCGTTTTGATAGGTTGTGGCTCCCGTAACTTCAAAGGAGTCAAAAGTTATGGCTGTTTGAAGAAACGAAAGAAAGCGACGGACCGCTCGCCGATCCGATTCGACGGTATTGGCGAAAGTCTTCGATCTCCGCGAAACGCTCGAGCATGCTCACACTGTAGCCCTCGATATTAATGATATTATGGATTGCCGAGGGAATAAATGTTGATATGGTACAAAAGCTTGTCTACTGAGGCTATAGCGCAATAAATGTTCTTTTTTAAAGACCGTTCTGTCTTCCTTGTTTCCGGTACGTCATAGTTTTGCTCATATCCATTAACACTGGCGGTCTTTTTACCAACATTACAACATCACGAAAAGGGACTACGAGGAGAATGTTAAACGCATTTGATAACTTAGAATTTCGAACGGCTGATGGTGTTTTATATGATTACTTAGCCTGCAAGTAATCCACTTTTTCAGTCTGCGAATATCTTTCGGTTTCCTGTTTTATCCAATTTCAAATCCAATTTAATTCTTTTTAGGGGAATATTTTCGTGGCTTATTTTGCTCTTCGTATATTTTTGTTTTTTTGTCGTTCTTCTAAGTTTACATCAATGTTGTCCGACTACTTATACCACAGACTCAGTGGAATAAATTTATGAACGAAAACATCCGAGCTGTAGAAAAAACTTATGATGGAATTATTCTGCACACAAAACCGATCCATGACAATTCGAAACGTTAGAAACGCCGAACTTGGAAAGATCTTCGTTTTGATAGGTTGTGGCTCCCGTAACTTCAAACGAGTCAAAAGTTATGGCCGTTTGAAGAAACGAAAGAAAGCGACGGACCGCTCGCTGATCCGATTCGACGGTATTGGCGAAAGTCTTCGATCTCCGCGAAACGCTCGAGCATGCTCACACTGTAGCAGTCGATATTAAGGATATTATGGATTACCGAGGGAATAAATGTTGATATGGTACAAAAGCTTGTCTATTGAGGCTATAGCGAAATAAATGTTCTTTTTTAAAGACCGTTCTGTCTTCCTCGTTTCCGGTACGTCATAGTTTTGCTCATATCCACCAACACTGGCGGTCTTTTTACCAACATTACAACATCACGAAAAGGGACTTCGAGGAGAATGATAAACGCATTTGATAACTTAGAATTTCGAACGGCTGATGGTGTTTTATATGATTACTTAGCCTGCAAGTAATCCACTTTTTCAGTCTGCGAATATCTTTCGGTTTCCTGTTTTATCCAATTTCAAATCCAATTTAATTCTTTTTAGGGGAATATTTTCGTGGCTTATTTTGCTCTTCGTATATTTTTGTTTTTTTTGTCGTTCTTCTAAGTTTACATCAATGTAGTCCGACTACTTATACCACAGACTCAGTGGAATAAATTTATGAACGAAAACATCCGAGCTGTAGAAAAAACTTATGATAGAATTATTCTGCACACAAAACCGATCCATGACAATTCGAAACATTAGAAACATAGAACATGGAAAGAGCTTCGTTTTGATAGGTTGTGGCTCCCGTAACTTCAAAGGAGTCGAAAGTTATGGCCGTTTGAAGAAACGAAAGAAAGCGACGGACCGCTCGCTGATCCGATTCGACGGTATTGGCGAAATACTTCGATCTCCGCGAAACGCTCGAGCATGCTCACACTGTAGCACTCGATATTAATGATATTATGGATTGCCGAGGGAATAAATGTTGATATGGTACAAAAGCTTGTCTACTGAGGCTATAGCGCAATAAATGTTCTTTTTTAAAAACCGTTCTGTCTTCCTCGTTTCTGGTACGTCATAGTTTTGCTCATATCCATCAACACTGGCGGTCTTTTTACCAACATTACAACATCACGAAAAGGGACTTCGAGGATAATGTTAAACGCATTTGATAACTTAGAATTTCGAACGGCTGATGGTGTTTTATATGATTACTTAGCCTGCAAGTAATCCACTTTTTCAGTCTGCGAATATCTTTCGGTTTCCTGTTTTATCCAATTTCAAATCCAATTTAATTCTTTTTAGGGGAATATTTTCGTGGCCTATTTTGCTCTTCGTATATTTTTTTTTTTGTCGTTCTTCTAGGTTTACATCGGTGTAGTCCGACTACTTATTCCACAGACTCAGTGGAATAAATTTATGAACGAAAACATCCGAGCTGTAGAAAAAACTTATTATGGAATTATTCTGCACACAAAACCGATCCATGACAGTTCGAAACGTTAGAAACGCAGAACTCGGAAAGAGCTTCGTTTTGATAGGTTGTGGCTCCCGTAACTTCAAAGGAGTCAAAAGTTATGGCCGTTTGAAGAAACGAAAGAAAGCGACGGACCGCTCGCTGATCCGATTCGACGGTATTGGCGAAATTCTTCGATCTCCGCGAAACGCTCGAGCATGCTCACACTGTAGCCCTCGATATTAATGATAGTATGGATTGCCGAGGGAATAAATGTTGATATAGTACAAAAGCTTGTCTACTGAGGCTATAGCGCAATAAATGTTCTTTTTTAAAGACCGTTCTGTCTTCCTCGTTTCCGGTACGTCATAGTTTTGCTCATATTCATCAACACTGGCGGTCTTTTTACCAACATTACAACATCACGACAAAGGGACTTCGAGGAGAATGTTAAACGCATTTGATAACTTAGAATTTCGAACGGCTGATGGTGTTTTATATGATTACTTAGCCTGCAAGTAATCCACTTTTTCAGTCTGCGAATATCTTTCGGTTTCCTGTTTTATCCAATTTCAAATCCAATTTAATTCTTTTTAGGGGAATATTTTCGTGGCCTATTTTGCTCTTCGTATATTTTTGTTTTTTTTGTCGTTCTTCTAGGTTTACATCGGTGTAGTCCGACTACTTATACCACAGAGTCAGTGGAATAAATTTATGAACGAAAACATCTGAGCTGTAGAAAAAACTTATGATGGAATTATTCTGCACACAAAACCGGTCCATGACAATTCGAAATGTTAGAAACGCAGAACTTGGAAAGAGCTTCGTTTTGATAGGTTGTGGCTCCCGTAACTTCAAACGAGTCAAAAGTTATGGCCGTTTGAAGAAACGAAAGAAAGCGACGGACCGCTCGCTGATCCGATTCGACGGTATTGGCGAAATTCTTCGATCTCCGCGAAACGCTCGAGCATGCTCACACTGTAGCCCTCGATATTAATGATATTATGGATTGCCGAGGGAATAAATGTTGATATGGTACAAAAGCTTGTCTACTGAGGCTATAGCGCAATAAATGTTCTTTTTTAAAGACCGTTCTGTCTTCCTTGTTTCCGGTACGTCATAGTTTTGCTCATATCCATCAACACTGGCGGTCTTTTTACCAACATTACAACATCACGAAAAGGGACTACGAGGAGAATGTTAAACGCATTTGATAACTTAGAATTTCGAACGGCTGATGGTGTTTTATATGATTACTTAGCCTGCAAGTAATCCACTTTTTCAGTCTGCGAATATCTTTCGGTTTCCTGTTTTATCCAATTTCAAAACCAATTTAATTCTTTTTAGGGGAATATTTTCGTGGCTTATTTTGCTCTTCGTATATTTTTGTTTTTTTGTCGTTCTTCTAAGTTTACATCAATGTAGTCCGACAACTTATACCACAGACTCAGTGGAATAAATTTATGAACGAAAACATCCGAGCTGTAGAAAAAACTTATGATGGAATTTTTCTGCACACAAAACCGATCCATGACAATTCGAAACGTTAGAAACGCAGAACTCGGAAAGAGCTTCGTTTTGATAGGTTGTGGCTCCCGTAACTTCAAACGAGTCAAAAGTTATGGCCGTTTGAAGAAACGAAAGAAAGCGACGTACCGCTCGTTAATACGATTCGACGGTATTGGCGAAAGTCTTCGATCTCTGCGAAACGCTCGAGCATGCTCACACTGTAGCACTCGATATTAAAGATATTATGGATTACCGAGGGAATAAATGTTGATATGGTACAAAAGCTTGTCTACTGATGCTACAGCGCAATAAATGTTCTTTTTTAAAGACCGTTCTGTCTTCCTCGTTTCCGGTACGTCATAGTTTTGCTCATATCCATCAACACGGGCGGTCTTTTTACCAACATTACAACATCACGACAAAGTGACTTCGAGGAGAATGTTAAACGCATTTGATACCTTAGAATTTCGAACGGCTGATGGTGTTTTATATGTTTACTTAGCCTGCAAGTAATCTACTTTTTCAGTCTGCGAATATCTTTCGGTTTCCTGTTTTATCCAATTTCAAATCCAATTAACTCTTTTTAGGGGAATATTATCGTGGGTTATTTTGCTCTTCGTATATTTTTGTTTTTTTGTCGTTCTTCTAAGTTTACATCAATGTAGTCCGACTACTTATACCGCAGACTCAGTGGAATAAATTTATGAACGAAAACATCCGAGCTGTAGAAAAAACTTATGATGGAATTATTCTGCACACAAAACCGATCCATGACAATTCGAAACGTTAGAAACGCAGAACATGGAAAGAGCTTCGTTTTGATAGGTTATGGCTCCCGTAACTTCAAAGGAGTCAAAAGTTATGGCCGTTTGAAGAAACGAAAGAAAGCGACGGGCCGCTCGCTGATCCGATTCGACGGTATTGGCGAAATTCTTCGATCTCCGCGAAACGCTCGAGCATGCTCACACTGTAGCCCTCGATATTAATGATATTATGGATTGCCGAGGGAATAAATGTTGATATGGTACAAAAGCTTGTCTACTGAGGCTATAGCGCAATAAATGTTCTTTTTTAAAGACCGTTCTGTCTTCCTTGTTTCCGGTACGTCATAGTTTTGCTCATATCCATCAACACTGGCGGTCTTTTTACCAACATTACAACATCACGAAAAGGGACTACGAGGAGAATGTTAAACGCATTTGATAACTTAGAATTTCGAACGGTTGATGGTGTTTTATATGATTACTTAGCCTGCAAGTAATCCACTTTTTCAGTCTGCGAATATCTTTCGGTTTCCTGTTTTATCCAATTTCAAATCCAATTTAATTCTTTTTAGGGGAATATTTTCGTGGCTTATTTTGCTCTTCGTATATTTTTGTTTTTTTGTCGTTCTTCTAAGTTTACATCAATGTAGTCCGACTACTTATACCACAGACTCAGTGGAATAAATTTATGAACGAAAACATCCGAGCTGTAGAAAAAACTTATGATGGAATTTTTCTGCACACAAAACCGATGCATGACAATTCGAAACGTTAGAAACGCAGAACTCGGAAAGAGCTTCGTTTTGATAGGTTGTGGCTCCGTAACTTCAAACGAGTCAAAAGTTATGGCCGTTTGAAGAAACGAAAGAAAGCGACGGACCGCTCGCTGATCCGATTCGACGGTATTGGCGAAAGTCTTCGATCTCCGCGAAACGCTCGAGCATGCTCACACTGTAGCACTCGATATTAAAGATATTATGGATTACCGAGGGAATAAATGTTGATATGGTACAAAAGCTTGTCTACTGATGCTACAGCGCAATAAATGTTCTTTTTTAAAGACCGTTCTGTCTTCCTCGTTTCCGGTACGTGATAGTTTTGCTCATATCCATCAACACGGGCGGTCTTTTTACCAACATTACAACATCACGACAAAGTGACTTCGAGGAGAATGTTAAACGCATTTGATACCTTAGAATTTCGAACGGCTGATGGTGTTTTATATGTTTACTTAGCCTGCAAGTAATCTACTTTTTCAGTCTGCGAATATCTTTCGGTTTCCTGTTTTATCCAATTTCAAATCCAATTAACTCTTTTTAGGGGAATATTATCGTGGCCTATTTTGCTCTTCGTATATATTTGTTTTTTTGTCGTTATTCTAGGTTTACATCGGCGTAGTCCGACTACTTATACCAGAAACTCCATGGAATAAATTTATGAACGAAAACATCCGAGCTGTAGAAAAAACTTATGATGGAATTATTCTGCACACAAAACCGATCCATTACAATTCGAAACGTTAGAAACGTAGAACATGGAAAGAGCTTCGTTTTGATAGGTTGTGGCTCCCGTAACTTCAAACGAGTCAAAAGTTATGGCCGTTTGAAGAAACCAAAGAAAGCGACGGACCGCTCGTTTATACGATTCGACGGTATTGGCGAAAGTCTTCGATCTCTGCGAAACGCTCGAGCATGCTCACACTGTAGCACTCGATATTAAAGATATTATGGATTCCCGAGGGAATAAATGATGATATGGGACAAAAGCTTGTCTACTGATGCTATAGCGCAATAAATGTTCTTTTTTAAAGACCGTTCTGTCTTCCTCGTTTACGGTACGTCATAGTTTTGCTCATATCCATCAACACGGGCGGTCTTTTTACCAACATTACAACATCACGACAAAGTGACTTCGAGGAGAATGTTAAACGCATTTGATACCTTAGAATTTCGAACGGCTGATGGTGTTTTACATGTTTACTTAGCCTGCAAGTAATCTACTTTTTCAGTCTGCGAATATCTTTCGGTTTCCTGTTTTATCCAATTTCAAATCCAATTAACTCTTTTTAGGGGAATATTATCGTGGCCTATTTTGCTCTTCATATATATTTGTTTTTTTGTCGTTCTTCTAGGTTTACATCGGCGTAGTCCGACTACTTATACCAGAAACTCCATGGAATAAATTTATGAACGAAAACATCCGAGCTGTAGAAAAAACTTATGATGGAATTATTCTGCACACAAAACCGATCCATGAAAATTCGAAACGTTAGAAACGTAGAACATGGAAAGAGCTTCGTTTTGATAGGTTGTGGCTCCCGTAACTTCAAACGAGTCAAAAGTTATGGCCGTTTGAAGAAACGAAAGAAAGCGACGGACCGCTCGCTGATACGATTCGACGGTATTGGCGAAAGTCTTCGATCTCTGCGAAACGCTCGAGCATGCTCACACTGTAGCACTCGATATTAAAGATATTATGGATTCCCGAGGGAATAAATGATGATATGGGACAAAAGCTTGTCTACTGATGCTATAGCGCAATAAATGTTCTTTTTTAAAGACCGTTCTGTCTTCCTCGTTTACGGTACGTCATAGTTTTGCTCATATCCATCAACACGGGCGGTCTTTTTACCAACATTACAACATCACGACAAAGTGACTTCGAGGAGAATGTTAAACGCATTTGATACCTTAGAATTTCGAACGGCTGATGGTGTTTTACATGTTTACTTAGCCTGCAAGTAATCTACTTTTTCAGTCTGCGAATATCTTTCGGTTTCCTGTTTTATCCAATTTCAAATCCAATTAACTCTTTTTAGGGTAATATTATCGTGGCCTATTTTGCTCTTCGTATATATTTGTTTTTTTGTCGTTCTTCTAGGTTTACATCGGCGTAGTCCGACTACTTATACCAGAAACTCCATGGAATAAATTTATGAACGAAAACATCCGAGCTGTAGAAAAAACTTATGATGGAATTATTCTGCACACAAAACCGATCCATGAAAATTCGAAACGTTAGAAACGTAGAACTTGGAAAGAGCTTCGTTTTGATAGGTTGTGGCTCCCGTAACTTCAAAGGACTCAAAAGTTATGGCCGTTTGAAGAAACGAAAGAAAGCGACGGACCGCTCGCTGATCCGATTCGACGGTATTGGCGAAATTCTTCGATCTCCGCGAAACGCTCGAGCATGCTCATACTGTAGCACTCGATATTAATGATATTATGGATTGCCGAGGGAATAAATGTTGATATGGTACAAAAGCTTGTCTACTGAGGCTATAGCGCAATAAATGTTCTTTTTTAAAGACTGTTCTGTCTTCCTCGTTTCCGGTACGTCATAGTTTTGCTCATATCCATCAACACTGGCGGTCTTTTTACCAACATTATAACATCACGACAAAGGGACTTCGAGGAGAATGTTAAACGCATTTGATACCTTAGAATTTCGAACGGCTGATGGTGTTTTATATGATTACTTAGCCTGCAAGTAATCCACTTTTCAAGTCTGCGAGTATCTTTCGGTTTCCTGTTTTATCCAATTTCAAATCCAATTTAATTCTTTATAGGGGAATATTTTCGTGGCCTATTTTGCTCTTCGTATATTTTTGTTTTTTTGTCGTTCTTCTAGGTTTACATCGGTGTAGTCCGACTACTTATACCACAGACTCAGTGGAATAAATTTATGAACGAAAACATCCGAGCTGTAGAAAAAACTTATGATGGAATTATTCTGCACATAAAACCGATCCATGACAATTCGAAACGTTAGAAACGCAGAACTTGGAAAGAGCTTCGTTTTGATAGGTTGTGGCTCCCGTAACTTCAAACGAGTCAAAAGTTATGGCCGTTTGAAGAAACGAAAGAAAGCGACGGACCGCTCGCTGATCCGATTCGACGGTATTGGCGAAATTCTTCGATCTCCGCGAAACGCTCGAGCATGCTCACGCTGTAGCACTCGATATTAATGATATTATGGATTGCCGAGGGAATAAATGTTGATATGGTACAAAAGCTTGTCTACTGAGGCTATAGCACAATAAATGTTCTTTTTTAAAGACCGTTCTGTCTTCCTCGTTTCCGGTACGTCATAGTTTTGCTCATATCCATCAACACTGGCGGTCTTTTTACCAACATTACAACATCACGAAAAGGGACTTCGAGGAGAATGTTAAACGCATTTGATAACTTAGAATTTCGAACGGCTGATGGTGTTTTATATGATTACTTAGCCTGCAACTAATCCACTTTTTCAGTCTGCGAATATCTTTCGGTTTCCTGTTTTATCCAATTTCAAATCCAATTAACTCTTTTTAGGGGAATATTATCGTGGCCTATTTTGCTCTTCGTATATATTTGTTTTTTTGTCGTTCTTCTAGGTTTACATCAATGTAGTCCGACTACTTATACCGCAGACTCCGTGGAATAAATTTATGAACGAAAACATCCGAGCTGTAGAAAAAACTTATGATGGAATTATTCTGCACACAAAACCGATCCATGACAATTCGAAACGTTAGAAACGTAGAACATGGAAAGAGCTTCGTTTTGATAGGTTGTGGCTCCCGTAACTTCAAAGGAGTCAAAAGTTATGGCCGTTTGAAGAAACGAAAGAAAGCGACGGACCGCTCGCTGATCCGATTCGACGGTATTGGCGAAATTCTTCGATCTCCGCGAAACGCTCGAGCATGCTCACACTGTAGCCCTCGATATTAATGATATTATGGATTGCCGAGGGAATAAATGTTGATATGGTACAAAAACTTGTCTACTGAGGCTATAGCGCAATAAATGTTCTTTTTTAAAGATCGTTCTGTCTTCCCCGTTTCCGGTACGTCATAGTTTTGCTCATATCCATCAACACTGGCGGTCTTTTTACCAACATTACAACATCACGAAAAGGGACTTCGAGGAGAATGTTAAACGCATTTGATACCTTAGTATTTCGAACGGCTGATGGTGTTTTATATGATTACTTAGCCTGCAAGTAATCCACTTTTTCAGTCTGCGAATATCTTTCGGTTTCCTGTTTTATCCAATTTCAAATCCAATTTAATTCTTTTTAGGGGAATATTTTTGTGGCCTATTTTGCTCTTCGTATATTTTTGTTTTTTTGTCGTTCTTCTAGGTTTACATCGGTGTAGTCCGACTACTTATACAACAGACTCAGTGGAATAAATTTATGAACGAAAACATCCGAGCTGTAGAAAAAACTTATGATGGAATTATTCTGCACACAAAACCGATCCATGACAATTCGAAACGTTAGAAACGCAGAACTTGGAAAGAGCTTCGTTTTGATAGGTTGTGGCTCCCGTAACTTCAAACGAGTCAAAAGTTATGGCCGTTTGAAGAAACGAAAGAAAGCGACGGACCGCTCGCTGATCCGATTCGACGGTATTGGCGAAAGTCTTCGATCTCCGCGAAACGCTCGAGCATGCTCACACTGTAGCAGTCGATATTAAGGATATTATGGATTACCGAGGGAATAAATGTTGATATGGTACAAAAGCTTGTCTACTGAGGCTATAGCGAAATAAATGCTCTTTTTTAAAGACCGTTCTGTCTTCCTCGTTTCCAGTACGTGATA
The DNA here is from genome assembly GCA_030765085.1 of Allium cepa. NCBI lineage: Eukaryota > Viridiplantae > Streptophyta > Magnoliopsida > Asparagales > Amaryllidaceae > Allium > Allium cepa. The sequence continues at coordinate 10,122,252 of JASFAV010000020.1, forward strand.
GTTTTGCTCATATCCATCAACACGGGCGGTCTTTTTACCAACATTACAACATCACGACAAAGTGACTTCGAGGAGAATGTTAAACGCATTTGATACCTTAGAATTTCTAACGGCTGATGGTGTTTTATATGTTTACTTAGCCTGCAAGTAATCTACTTTTTCAGTCTGCGAATATCTTTCGGTTTCCTGTTTTATCCAATTTCAAATCCAATTAACTCTTTTTAGGGGAATATTATCGTGGCCTATTTTGCTCTTCGTATATATTTGTTTTTTTGTCGTTATTCTAGGTTTACATCGGCGTAGTCCGACTACTTATACCAGAAACTCCATGGAATAAATTTATGAACGAAAACATCCGAGCTGTAGAAAAAACTTATGATGGAATTATTCTGCACACAAAACCGATCCATTACAATTCGAAACGTTAGAAACGTAGAACATGGAAAGAGCTTCGTTTTGATAGGTTGTGGCTCCCGTAACTTCAAACGAGTCAAAAGTTATGGCCGTTTGAAGAAACCAAAGAAAGCGACGGACCGCTCGTTTATACGATTCGACGGTATTGGCGAAAGTCTTCGATCTCTGCGAAACGCTCGAGCATGCTCACACTGTAGCACTCGATATTAAAGATATTATGGATTCCCGAGGGAATAAATGATGATATGGTACAAAAGCTTGTCTACTGATGCTATAGCGCAATAAATGTTCTTTTTTAAAGACCGTTCTGTCTTCCTCGTTTACGGTACGTCATAGTTTTGCTCATATCCATCAACACGGGCGGTCTTTTTACCAACATTACAACATCACGACAAAGTGACTTCGAGGAGAATGTTAAACGCATTTGATACCTTAGAATTTCGAACGGCTGATGGTGTTTTACATGTTTACTTAGCCTGCAAGTAATCTACTTTTTCGGTCTGCGAATATCTTTCGGTTTCTTGTTTTATCCAATTTCAAATCCAATTAACTCTTTTTAGGGGAATATTATCGTGGCCTATTTTGCTCTTCGTATATATTTGTTTTTTTGTCGTTCTTCTAGGTTTACATCGGCGTAGTCCGACTACTTATACCAGAAACTCCATGGAATAAATTTATGAACGAAAACATCCGAGCTGTAGAAAAAACTTATGATGGAATTATTCTGCACACAAAACCGATCCATGAAAATTCGAAACGTTAGAAACGTAGAACATGGAAAGAGCTTCGTTTTGATAGGTTGTGGCTCCCGTAACTTCAAAGGACTCAAAAGTTATGGCCGTTTGAAGAAACGAAAGAAAGCGACGGACCGCTCGCTGATCCGATTCGACGGTATTGGCGAAATTCTTCGATCTCCGCGAAACGCTCGAGCATGCTCACACTGTAGCACTCGATATTAATGATATTATGGATTGCCGAGGGAATAAATGTTGATATGGTACAAAAGCTTGTCTACTGAGGCTATAGCGCAATAAATGTTCTTTTTTAAAGACCGTTCTGTCTTCCTCGTTTCCGGTACGTCATAGTTTTGCTCATATCCATCAACACTGGCGGTCTTTTTACCAACTTTACAACATCACGAAAAGGGACTTCGAGGATAATGTTAAACGCATTTGATAACTTAGAATTTCGAACGGCTGATGGTGTTTTATATGATTACTTAGCCTGCAAGTAATCCGCTTTTTCAGTGTGCGAATATCTTTCGGTTTCCTGTTTTATCCAATTTCAAATCCAATTTAATTCTTTTTAGGGGAATATTTTCGTGGCCTATTTTGCTCTTCGTATATTTTTGTTTTTTTTGTCGTTCTTCTAGGTTTACATCGGTGTAGTCCGACTACTTATACCACAGACTCAGTGGAATAAATTTATGAACGAAAACATCCGAGCTGTAGAAAAAACTTATGATGGAATTATTCTGCACACAAAACCGATCCATGACAATTCGAAATGTTAGAAACGTAGAACATGGAAAGAGCTTCGTTTTGATAGGCTGTGGCTCCCGTAACTTCAAAGGAGTCAAAAGTTATGGCCGTTTGAAGAAACGAAAGAAAGCGACGGACCGCTCGCTGATCCGATTCGACGGTATTGGCGAAATTCTTCGATCTCCGCGAAACGCTCGAGCATGCTCACACTGTAGCCCTCGATATTAATGATAGTATGGATTGCCGAGGGAATAAATGTTGATATGGTACAAAAGCTTGTCTACTGAGGCTATAGCGCAATAAATGTTCTTTTTTAAAGACCGTTCTGTCTTCCTTGTTTCCGGTACGTCATAGTTTTGCTCATATCCATCAACACTGGTGGTCTTTTTACCAACATTACAACATCACGAAAAGGGACTACGAGGAGAATGTTAAACACATTTGATAACTTAGAATTTCGAACGGCTGATGGTGTTTTATATGATTACTTAGCCTGCAAGTAATCCACTTTTTCAGTCTGCGAATATCTTTCGGTTTCCTGTTTTATCCAATTTCAAATCCAATTTAATTCTTTTTAGGGGAATATTTTCGTGGCTTATTTTGCTCTTCGTATATTTTTGTTTTTTTGTCGTTCTTCTAAGTTTACATCAATGTAGTCCGACTACTTATACCGCAGACTCCGTGGAATAAATTTATGAACGAAAACATCCGAGCTGTAGAAAAAACTTATGATGGAATTATTCTGCACACAAAACCGATCCATGACAATTCGAAACGTTAGAAACGTAGAACATGGAAAGAGCTTCGTTTTGATAGGTTGTGGCTCCCGTAACTTCAAAGGAGTCAAAAGTTATGGCCGTTTGAAGAAACGAAAGAAAGCGACGGACCGCTCGCTGATCCGACTCGATGGTATTGGCGAAATTCTTCGATCTCCGCGAAACGCTCGAGCATGCTCACACTGTAGCACTCGATATTAATGATATTATGGATTGCCGAGGGATTAAATGTTGATATGGTACAAAAGCTTGTCTACTGAGGCTATAGCGCAATAAATGTTCTTTTTTAAAGACCGTTCTGTCTTCCTCGTTTCCGGTACGTCATAGTTTTGCTCATATCCATCAACACTGACGGTCTTTTTACCAACATTACAACATCACGACAAAGGGACTTCGAGGAGAATGTTAAACGCATTTGATACCTTAGAATTTCGAACGGCTGATGGTGTTTTATATGATTACTTAGCCTGCAAGTAATCCACTTTTTCAGTCTGCGAATATCTTTCGGTTTCCTGTTTTATCCAATTTCAAATCCAGTTTAATTCATTTTAGGGGAATATTTTCGTGGCCTATTTTGCTCTTCGTATATTTTTGTTTTTTTGTCGTTCTTCTAGGTTTACATCGGTGTAGTCCGACTACTTATACCACAGACTCAGTGGAATAAATTTATGAACGAAAACATCCGAGCTGTAGAAAAAACTTATGATGGAATTATTCTGCACACAAAACCGATCCATGACAATTCGAAACGTTAGAAACGTAGAACATGGAAAGAGCTTCGTTTTGATAGGTTGTGGCTCCCGCAACTTCAAACGAGTCGAAAGTTATGGCCGTTTGAAGAAACGAAAGAAAGCGACGGACCGCTCGCTGATCCGATTCGATGGTATTGGCGAAAGTCTTCGATCTCCGCGAAATGCTCGAGCATGCTCACACTGTAGCAGTCGATATTAAAGATATTATGGATTCCCGAGGGAATAAATGTTGATATGGTACAAAAGCTTGTCTACTGAGGCTATAGCGAAATAAATGTTCTTTTTTAAAGACCGTTCTGTCTTCCTCGTTTCCAGTACGTCATAGTTTTGCTCATATCCATCAACACGGGCGGTCTTTTTACCAACATTACAACATCACGACAAAGTGACTTCGAGGAGAATGTTAAACGCATTTGATACCTTAGAATTTCTAACGGCTGATGGTGTTTTATATGTTTACTTAGCCTGCAAGTAATCTACTTTTTCAGTCTGCGAATATCTTTCGGTTTCCTGTTTTATCCAATTTCAAATCCAATTAACTCTTTTTAGGGGAATATTATCGTGGCCTATTTTGCTCTTCGTATATATTTGTTTTTTTGTCGTTATTCTAGGTTTACATCGGCGTAGTCCGACTACTTATACCAGAAACTCCATGGAATAAATTTATGAACGAAAACATCCGAGCTGTAGAAAAAACTTATGATGGAATTATTCTGCACACAAAACCGATCCATTACAATGCGAAACGTTAGAAACGTAGAACATGGAAAGAGCTTCGTTTTGATAGGTTGTGGCTCCCGTAACTTCAAACGAGTCAAAAGTTATGGCCGTTTGAAGAAACCAAAGAAAGCGACGGACCGCTCGTTTATACGATTCGACGGTATTGGCGAAAGTCTTCGATCTCTGCGAAACGCTCGAGCATGCTCACACTGTAGCACTCGATATTAAAGATATTATGGATTCCCGAGGGAATAAATGATGATATGGTACAAAAGCTTGTCTACTGATGCTATAGCGCAATAAATGTTCTTTTTTAAAGACCGTTCTGTCTTCCTCGTTTACGGTACGTCATAGTTTTGCTCATATCCATCAACACGGGCGGTCTTTTTACCAACATTACAACATCACGACAAAGTGACTTCGAGGAGAATGTTAAACGCATTTGATACCTTAGAATTTCGAACGGCTGATGGTGTTTTACATGTTTACTTAGCCTGCAAGTAATCTACTTTTTCGGTCTGCGAATATCTTTCGGTTTCCTGTTTTATCCAATTTCAAATCCAATTAACTCTTTTTAGGGGAATATTATCGTGGCCTATTTTGCTCTTCGTATATATTTGTTTTTTTGTCGTTCTTCTAGGTTTACATCGGCGTAGTCCGACTACTTATACCAGAAACTCCATGGAATAAATTTATGAACGAAAACATCCGAGCTGTAGAAAAAACTTATGATGGAATTATTCTGCACATAAAACCGATCCATGAAAATTCGAAACGTTAGAAACGTAGAACATGGAAAGAGCTTCGTTTTGATAGGTTGTGGCTCCCGTAACTTCAAAGGACTCAAAAGTTATGGCCGTTTGAAGAAACGAAAGAAAGCGACGGACCGCTCGCTGATCCGATTCGACGGTATTGGCGAAATTCTTCGATCTCCGCGAAACGCTCGAGCATGCTCATACTGTAGCACTCGATATTAATGATATTATGGATTGCCGAGGGAATAAATGTTGATATGGTACAAAAGCTTGTCTACTGAGGCTATAGCGCAATAAATGTTCTTTTTTAAAGACTGTTCTGTCTTCCTCGTTTCCGGTACGTCATAGTTTTGCTCATATCCATCAACACTGGCGGTCTTTTTACCAACATTATAACATCACGACAAAGGGACTTCGAGGAGAATGTTAAACGCATTTGATACCTTAGAATTTCGAACGGCTGATGGTGTTTTATATGATTACTTAGCCTGCAAGTAATCCACTTTTTCAGTCTGCGAATATCTTTCGGTTTCCTGTTTTATCCAATTTCAAATCCAATTTAATTCTTTATAGGGGAATATTTTCGTGGCCTATTTTGCTCTTCGTATATTTTTGTTTTTTTGTCGTTCTTCTAGGTTTACATCGGTGTAGTCCGACTACTTATACCACAGACTCAGTGGAATAAATTTATGAACGAAAACATCCGAGCTGTAGAAAAAACTTATGATGGAATTATTCTGCACATAAAACCGATCCATGACAATTCGAAACGTTAGAAACGCAGAACTTGGAAAGAGCTTCGTTTTGATAGGTTGTGGCTCCCGTAACTTCAAACGAGTCAAAAGTTATGGCCGTTTGAAGAAACGAAAGAAAGCGACGGACCGCTCGCTGATCCGATTCGACGGTATTGGCGAAATTCTTCGATCTCCGCGAAACGCTCGAGCATGCTCACACTGTAGCACTCGATATTAATGATATTATGGATTGCCGAGGGAATAAATGTTGATATGGTACAAAAGCTTGTCTACTGAGGCTATAGCACAATAAATGTTCTTTTTTAAAGACCGTTCTGTCTTCCTCGTTTCCGGTACGTCATAGTTTTGCTCATATCCATCAACACTGGCGGTCTTTTTACCAACATTACAACATCACGAAAAAGGACTTCGAGGAGAATGTTAAACACATTTGATAACTTAGAATTTCGAACGGCTGATGGTGTTTTATATGATTACTTAGCCTGCAAGTAATCCACTTTTTCAGTCTGCGAATATCTTTCGGTTTCCTGTTTTATCCAATTTCAAATCCAATTTAATTCTTTTTAGGGGAATATTTTCGTGGCTTATTTTGCTCTTCGTATATTTTTGTTTTTTTGTCGTTCTTCTAAGTTTACATCAATGTAGTCCGACTACTTATACCGCAGACTCCGTGGAATAAATTTATGAACGAAAACATCCGAGCTGTGGAAAAAACTTATGATGGAATTATTCTGCACACAAAACCGATCCATGACAATTCGAAACGTTAGAAACGTAGAACATGGAAAGAGCTTCGTTTTGATAGGTTGTGGCTCCCGTAACTTCAAAGGAGTCAAAAGTTATGGCCGTTTGAAGAAACGAAAGAAAGCGACGGACCGCTCGCTGATCCGACTCGATGGTATTGGCGAAATTCTTCGATCTCCGCGAAACGCTCGAGCATGCTCACACTGTAGCACTCGATATTAATGATATTATGGATTGCCGAGGGATTAAATGTTGATATGGTACAAAAGCTTGTCTACTGAGGCTATAGCGCAATAAATGTTCTTTTTTAAAGACCGTTCTGTCTTCCTCGATTCCGGTACGTCATAGTTTTGCTCATATCCATCAACACGGACGGTCTTTTTACCAACATTACAACATCACGACAAAGGGACTTCGAGGAGAATGTTAAACGCATTTGATACCTTAGAATTTCGAACGGCTGATGGTGTTTTATATGATTACTTAGCCTGCAAGTAATCCACTTTTTCAGTCTGCGAATATCTTTCGGTTTCCTGTTTTATCCAATTTCAAATCCAGTTTAATTCATTTTAGGGGAATATTTTCGTGGCCTATTTTGCTCTTCGTATATTTTTGTTTTTTTGTCGTTCTTCTAGGTTTACATCGGTGTAGTCCGACTACTTATACCACAGACTCAGTGGAATAAATTTATGAACGAAAACATCCGAGCTGTAGAAAAAACTTATGATGGAATTATTCTGCACACAAAACCGATCCATGACAATTCGAAACGTTAGAAACGTAGAACATGGAAAGAGCTTCGTTTTGATAGGTTGTGGCTCCCGCAACTTCAAACGAGTCGAAAGTTATGGCCGTTTGAAGAAACGAAAGAAAGCGACGGACCGCTCGCTGATCCGATTCGACGGTATTGGCGAAAGTCTTCGATCTCCGCGAAATGCTCGAGCATGCTCACACTGTAGCAGTCGATATTAAAGATATTATGGATTCCCGAGGGAATAAATGTTGATATGGTACAAAAGCTTGTCTACTGAGGCTATAGCGAAATAAATGTTCTTTTTTAAAGACCGTTCTGTCTTCCTCGTTTCCAGTACGTCATAGTTTTGCTCATATCCATCAACACGGGCGGTCTTTTTACCAACATTACAACATCACGACAAAGTGACTTCGAGGAGAATGTTAAACGCATTTGATACCTTAGAATTTCTAACGGCTGATGGTGTTTTATATGTTTACTTAGCCTGCAAGTAATCTACTTTTTCAGTCTGCGAATATCTTTCGGTTTCCTGTTTTATCCAATTTCAAATCCAATTAACTCTTTTTAGGGGAATATTATCGTGGCCTATTTTGCTCTTCGTATATATTTGTTTTTTTGTCGTTATTCTAGGTTTACATCGGCGTAGTCCGACTACTTATACCAGAAACTCCATGGAATAAATTTATGAACGAAAACATCCGAGCTGTAGAAAAAACTTATGATGGAATTATTCTGCACACAAAACCGATCCATTACAATTCGAAACGTTAGAAACGTAGAACATGGAAAGAGCTTCGTTTTGATAGGTTGTGGCTCCCGTAACTTCAAACGAGTCAAAAGTTATGGCCGTTTGAAGAAACCAAAGAAAGCGACGGACCGCTCGTTTATACGATTCGACGGTATTGGCGAAAGTCTTCGATCTCTGCGAAACGCTCGAGCATTCTCACACTGTAGCACTCGATATTAAAGATATTATGGATTCCCGAGGGAATAAATGATGATATGGTACAAAAGCTTGTCTACTGATGCTATAGCGCAATAAATGTTCTTTTTTAAAGACCGTTCTGTCTTCCTCGTTTACGGTACGTCATAGTTTTGCTCATATCCATCAACACGGGCGGTCTTTTTACCAACATTACAACATCACGACAAAGTGACTTCGAGGAGAATGTTAAACGCATTTGATACCTTAGAATTTCGAACGGCTGATGGTGTTTTACATGTTTACTTAGCCTGCAAGTAATCTACTTTTTCGGTCTGCGAATATCTTTCGGTTTCCTGTTTTATCCAATTTCAAATCCAATTAACTCTTTTTAGGGGAATATTATCGTGGCCTATTTTGCTCTTCGTATATATTTGTTTTTTTGTCGTTCTTCTAGGTTTACATCGGCGTAGTCCGACTACTTATACCAGAAACTCCATGGAATAAATTTATGAACGAAAACATCCGAGCTGTAGAAAAAACTTATGATGGAATTATTCTGCACATAAAACCGATCCATGAAAATTCGAAACGTTAGAAACGTAGAACATGGAAAGAGCTTCGTTTTGATAGGTTGTGGCTCCCGTAACTTCAAAGGACTCAAAAGTTATGGCCGTTTGAAGAAACGAAAGAAAGCGACGGACCGCTCGCTGATCCGATTCGACGGTATTGGCGAAATTCTTCGATCTCCGCGAAACGCTCGAGCATGCTCATACTGTAGCACTCGATAATAATGATATTATGGATTGCCGAGGGAATAAATGTTGATATGGTACAAAAGCTTGTCTACTGAGGCTATAGCGCAATAAATGTTTTTTTTAAAGACTGTTCTGTCTTCCTCGTTTCCGGTACGTCATAGTTTTGCTCATATCCATCAACACTGGCGGTCTTTTTACCAACATTATAACATCACGACAAAGGGACTTCGAGGAGAATGTTAAACGCATTTGATACCTTAGAATTTCGAACGGCTGATGGTGTTTTATATGATTACTTAGCCTGCAAGTAATCCACTTTTCAAGTCTGCGAGTATCTTTCGGTTTCCTGTTTTATCCAATTTCAAATCCAATTTAATTCTTTATAGGGGAATATTTTCGTGGCCTATTTTGCTCTTCGTATATTTTTGTTTTTTTGTCGTTCTTCTAGGTTTACATCGGTGTAGTCCGACTACTTATACCACAGACTCAGTGGAATAAATTTATGAACGAAAACATCCGAGCTGTAGAAAAAACTTATGATGGAATTATTCTGCACATAAAACCGATCCATGACAATTCGAAACGTTAGAAACGCAGAACTTGGAAAGAGCTTCGTTTTGATAGGTTGTGGCTCCCGTAACTTCAAACGAGTCAAAAGTTATGGCCGTTTGAAGAAACGAAAGAAAGCGACGGACCGCTCGCTGATCCGATTCGACGGTATTGGCGAAATTCTTCGATCTCCGCGAAACGCTCGAGCATGCTCACGCTGTAGCACTCGATATTAATGATATTATGGATTGCCGAGGGAATAAATGTTGATATGGTACAAAAGCTTGTCTACTGAGGCTATAGCACAATAAATGTTCTTTTTTAAAGACCGTTCTGTCTTCCTCGTTTCCGGTACGTCATAGTTTTGCTCATATCCATCAACACTGGCGGTCTTTTTACCAACATTACAACATCACGAAAAAGGACTTCGAGGAGAATGTTAAACACATTTGATAACTTAGAATTTCGAACGGCTGATGGTGTTTTATATGATTACTTAGCCTGCAAGTAATCCACTTTTTCAGTCTGCGAATATCTTTCGGTTTCCTGTTTTATCCAATTTCAAATCCAATTTAATTCTTTTTAGGGGAATATTTTCGTGGCTTATTTTGCTCTTCGTATATTTTTGTTTTTTTGTCGTTCTTCTAAGTTTACATCAATGTAGTCCGACTACTTATACCGCAGACTCCGTGGAATAAATTTATGAACGAAAACATCCGAGCTGTAGAAAAAACTTATGATGGAATTATTCTGCACACAAAACCGATCCATGACAATTCGAAACGTTAGAAACGTAGAACATGGAAAGAGCTTCGTTTTGATAGGTTGTGGCTCCCGTAACTTCAAAGGAGTCAAAAGTTATGGCCGTTTGAAGAAACGAAAGAAAGCGACGGACCGCTCGCTGATCCGACTCGATGGTATTGGCGAAATTCTTCGATCTCCGCGAAACGCTCGAGCATGCTCACACTGTAGCACTCGATATTAATGATATTATGGATTGCCGAGGGATTAAATGTTGATATGGTACAAAAGCTTGTCTACTGAGGCTATAGCGCAATAAATGTTCTTTTTTAAAGACCGTTCTGTCTTCCTCGTTTCCGGTACGTCATAGTTTTGCTCATATCCATCAACACTGACGGTCTTTTTACCAACATTACAACATCACGACAAAGGGACTTCGAGGAGAATGTTAAACGCATTTGATACCTTAGAATTTCGAACGGCTGATGGTGTTTTATATGATTACTTAGCCTGCAAGTAATCCACTTTTTCAGTCTGCGAATATCTTTCGGTTTCCTGTTTTATCCAATTTCAAATCCAGTTTAATTCATTTTAGGGGAATATTTTCGTGGCCTATTTTGCTCTTCGTATATTTTTGTTTTTTTGTCGTTCTTCTAGGTTTACATCGGTGTAGTCCGACTACTTATACCACAGACTCAGTGGAATAAATTTATGAACGAAAACATCCGAGCTGTAGAAAAAACTTATGATGGAATTATTCTGCACACAAAACCGATCCATGACAATTCGAAACGTTAGAAACGTAGAACATGGAAAGAGCTTCGTTTTGATAGGTTGTGGCTCCCGCAACTTCAAACGAGTCGAAAGTTATGGCCGTTTGAAGAAACGAAAGAAAGCGACGGACCGCTCGCTGATCCGATTCGACGGTATTGGCGAAAGTCTTCGATCTCCGCGAAATGCTCGAGCATGCTCACACTGTAGCAGTCGATATTAAAGATATTATGGATTCCCGAGGGAATAAATGTTGATATGGTACAAAAGCTTGTCTACTGAGGCTATAGCGAAATAAATGTTCTTTTTTAAAGACCGTTCTGTCTTCCTCGTTTCCAGTACGTCATAGTTTTGCTCATATCCATCAACACGGGCGGTCTTTTTACCAACATTACAACATCACGACAAAGTGACTTCGAGGAGAATGTTAAACGCATTTGATACCTTAGAATTTCTAACGGCTGATGGTGTTTTATATGTTTACTTAGCCTGCAAGTAATCTACTTTTTCAGTCTGCGAATATCTTTCGGTTTCCTGTTTTATCCAATTTCAAATCCAATTAACTCTTTTTAGGGGAATATTATCGTGGCCTATTTTGCTCTTCGTATATATTTGTTTTTTTGTCGTTATTCTAGGTTTACATCGGCGTAGTCCGACTACTTATACCAGAAACTCCATGGAATAAATTTATGAACGAAAACATCCGAGCTGTAGAAAAAACTTATGATGGAATTATTCTGCACACAAAACCGATCCATTACAATTCGAAACGTTAGAAACGTAGAACATGGAAAGAGCTTCGTTTTGATAGGTTGTGGCTCCCGTAACTTCAAACGAGTCAAAAGTTATGGCCGTTTGAAGAAACCAAAGAAAGCGACGGACAGCTCGTTTATACGATTCGACGGTATTGGCGAAAGTCTTCGATCTCTGCGAAACGCTCGAGCATGCTCACACTGTAGCACTCGATATTAAAGATATTATGGATTCCCGAGGGAATAAATGATGATATGGTACAAAAGCTTGTCTACTGATGCTATAGCGCAATAAATGTTCTTTTTTAAAGACCGTTCTGTCTTCCTCGTTTACGGTACGTCATAGTTTTGCTCATATCCATCAACACGGGCGGTCTTTTTACCAACATTACAACATCACGACAAAGTGACTTCGAGGAGAATGTTAAACGCATTTGATACCTTAGAATTTCGAACGGCTGATGGTGTTTTACATGTTTACTTAGCCTGCAAGTAATCTACTTTTTCGGTCTGCGAATATCTTTCGGTTTCCTGTTTTATCCAATTTCAAATCCAATTAACTCTTTTTAGGGGAATATTATCGTGGCCTATTTTGCTCTTCGTATATATTTTTTTTTTGTCGTTCTTCTAGGTTTACATCGGCGTAGTCCGACTACTTATACCAGAAACTCCATGGAATAAATTTATGAACGAAAACATCCGAGCTGTAGAAAAAACTTATGATGGAATTATTCTGCACATAAAACCGATCCATGAAAATTCGAAACGTTAGAAACGTAGAACATGGAAAGAGCTTCGTTTTGATAGGTTGTGGCTCCCGTAACTTCAAAGGACTCAAAAGTTATGGCCGTTTGAAGAAACGAAAGAAAGCGACGGACCGCTCGCTGATCCGATTCGACGGTATTGGCGAAATTCTTCGATCTCCGCGAAACGCTCGAGCATGCTCATACTGTAGCACTCGATATTAATGATATTATGGATTGCCGAGGGAATAAATGTTGATATGGTACAAAAGCTTGTCTACTGAGGCTATAGCGCAATAAATGTTCTTTTTTAAAGACTGTTCTGTCTTCCTCGTTTCCGGTACGTCATAGTTTTGCTCATATCCATCAACACTGGCGGTCTTTTTACCAACATTATAACATCACGACAAAGGGACTTCGAGGAGAATGTTAAACGCATTTGATACCTTAGAATTTCGAACGGCTGATGGTGTTTTATATGATTACTTAGCCTGCAAGTAATCCACTTTTTCAGTCTGCGAATATCTTTCGGTTTCCTGTTTTATCCAATTTCAAATCCAATTTAATTCTTTATAGGGGAATATTTTCGTGGCCTATTTTGCTCTTCGTATATTTTTGTTTTTTTGTCGTTCTTCTAGGTTTACATCGGTGTAGTCCGACTACTTATACCACAGACTCAGTGGAATAAATTTATGAACGAAAACATCCGAGCTGTAGAAAAAACTTATGATGGAATTATTCTGCACATAAAACCGATCCATGACAATTCGAAACGTTAGAAACGCAGAACTTGGAAAGAGCTTCGTTTTGATAGGTTGTGGCTCCCGTAACTTCAAACGAGTCAAAAGTTATGGCCGTTTGAAGAAACGAAAGAAAGCGACGGACCGCTCGCTGATCCGATTCGACGGTATTGGCGAAATTCTTCGATCTCCGCGAAACGCTCGAGCATGCTCACACTGTAGCACTCGATATTAATGATATTATGGATTGCCGAGGGAATAAATGTTGATATGGTACAAAAGCTTGTCTACTGAGGCTATAGCACAATAAATGTTCTTTTTTAAAGACCGTTCTGTCTTCCTCGTTTCCGGTACGTCATAGTTTTGCTCATATCCATCAACACTGGCGGTCTTTTTACCAACATTACAACATCACGAAAAAGGACTTCGAGGAGAATGTTAAACACATTTGATAACTTAGAATTTCGAACGGCTGATGGTGTTTTATATGATTACTTAGCCTGCAAGTAATCCACTTTTTCAGTCTGCGAATATCTTTCGGTTTCCTGTTTTATCCAATTTCAAATCCAATTTAATTCTTTTTAGGGGAATATTTTCGTGGCTTATTTTGCTCTTCGTATATTTTTGTTTTTTTGTCGTTCTTCTAAGTTTACATCAATGTAGTCCGACTACTTATACCGCAGACTCCGTGGAATAAATTTATGAACGAAAACATCCGAGCTGTAGAAAAAACTTATGATGGAATTATTCTGCAAACAAAACCGATCCATGACAATTCGAAACGTTAGAAACGTAGAACATGGAAAGAGCTTCGTTTTGATAGGTTGTGGCTCCCGTAACTTCAAAGGAGTCAAAAGTTATGGCCGTTTGAAGAAACGAAAGAAAGCGACGGACCGCTCGCTGATCCGACTCGATGGTATTGGCGAAATTCTTCGATCTCCGCGAAACGCTCGAGCATGCTCACACTGTAGCACTCAATATTAATGATATTATGGATTGCCGAGGGATTAAATGTTGATATGGTACAAAAGCTTGTCTACTGAGGCTATAGCGCAATAAATGTTCTTTTTTAAAGACCGTTCTGTCTTCCTCGTTTCCGGTACGTCATAGTTTTGCTCATATCCATCAACACTGACGGTCTTTTTACCAACATTACAACATCACGACAAAGGGACTTCGAGGAGAATGTTAAACGCATTTGATACCTTAGAATTTCGAACGGCTGATGGTGTTTTATATGATTACTTAGCCTGCAAGTAATCCACTTTTTCAGTCTGCGAATATCTTTCGGTTTCCTGTTTTATCCAATTTCAAATCCAGTTTAATTCATTTTAGGGGAATATTTTCGTGGCCTATTTTGCTCTTCGTATATTTTTGTTTTTTTGTCGTTCTTCTAGGTTTACATCGGTGTAGTCCGACTACTTATACCACAGACTCAGTGGAATAAATTTATGAACGAAAACATCCGAGCTGTAGAAAAAACTTATGATGGAATTATTCTGCACACAAAACCGATCCATGACAATTCGAAACGTTAGAAACGTAGAACATGGAAAGAGCTTCGTTTTGATAGGTTGTGGCTCCCGTAACTTCAAACGAGTCGAAAGTTATGGCCGTTTGAAGAAACGAAAGAAAGCGACGGACCGCTCGCTGATCCGATTCGACGGTATTGGCGAAAGTCTTCGATCTCCGCGAAATGCTCGAGCATGCTCACACTGTAGCAGTCGATATTAAAGATATTATGGATTCCCGAGGGAATAAATGTTGATATGGTACAAAAGCTTGTCTACTGAGGCTATAGCGAAATAAATGTTCTTTTTTAAAGACCGTTCTGTCTTCCTCGTTTCCAGTACGTCATAGTTTTGCTCATATCCATCAACACGGGCGGTCTTTTTACCTACATTACAACATCACGACAAAGAGACTTCGAGGAGAATGTTAAACGCATTTGATACCTTAGAATTTCGAACGGCTGATGGTGTTTTATTTGATTACTTAGCATGCAAGTAATCTACTTTTTCAGTCTGCGAATATCTTTCGGTTTCCTGTTTTATCCAATTTCAAATCCAATTTAATTCTTTTAAGGGGAATATTATCGTGGCCTATTTTGATTTTCATATATTTTTGTTTTTTTGTTGTTCTTCTAGGTTTACATCGGCATAGTCCAACTACTTATACCACAAACTCCATGGAATAAATTTATGAACGAAAACATCCGAGCTGTAGAAAAAACTTATGATGGAATTATTCTGCACACAAAACCGATCCATGACAATTCGAAACGTTAGAAACGTAGAACATGGAAAGAGCTTCGTTTTGATAGGTTGTGCCTTCCGTAACTTCAAACGAGTCAAAAGTTATGGCCGTTTGAAGAAACGAAAGAAAGCGACGGACCGCTCGTTGATCCGACTCGACGGTATTGGCGAAATTCTTCGATCTCCGCGAAACGCTCGAGCATGCTCACACTGTAGCACTCGATATTAAATATATTATGGATTACCGAGGGAATAAAGGTTGATGTGGTACAAAAGCTTGTCTGCTGAGGCTATAGCGCAATAAATGTTCTTTTTTATAGACCGTTCTGTCTTCCTCGTTTCCGGTACGTCATAGTTTTGCTCATATCCATCAACATTGGCGGTCTTTTTACCAACATTACAAAATCACGACAAAGTGACTTCGAGGAGAATGTTAAACGCATTTGATACCTTAGAATTTCGAACGGCTGATGGTGTTTTATATGATTACTTAGCCTGCAAGGAATCTACTTTTTAAGTCTGCGAATATCTTTCGGTTTCCTGTTTTATCCAATTTCAAATCCAATTTAATTCTTTTTATTGGAATATTTTCGTGGCCTATTTTGCTCTTCGTATATTTTTGTTTTTTTGTCGTTCTTCTAGGTTTACATCGGTGTAGTCCGACTACTTATACCACAGACTCAGTGGAATAAATTTATGAACGAAAACATCCGAGCTGTAGAAAAAACTTATGATGGAATTATTCTGCACACAAAACCGATCCATGACAATTCGAAACGTTAGAAACGCAGAACATGGAAAGAGCTTCGTTTTGATAGGTTGTGGCTCCCGTAACTTCAAACGAGTCAAAAGTTATGGCCGTTTGAAGAAACGAAAGAAAGCGACGGACCGCTCGTTGATCCGATTCGACGGTATTGGCGAAAGTTTTCGATCTCCGCGAAACGCTCGGGCATGCTCACACTGTAGCAGTCGATATTAAAGATATTATGGATTGCCGAGGGAATAAATGTTGATATGGTACAAAAGCTTGTCTACTGAGGCTATAGCGCAATAAATGTTCTTTTTTAAAGACCGTTCTTCCTTCCTCGTTTCCGGTACGTCATAGTTTTGCTCATATCCATCAACACTGGCGGTCTTTTTACCAACATTACAACATCATGACAAAGTGACTTCGAGGAGAATGTTAAACGCATTTGATACCTTAGAATTTCGAACGGCTGATGGTGTTTTATATGATTACTTAGCCTGCAAGCAATCTACTTTTTCGGTCTGCGAATATCTTTCGGTTTCCTATTTTATCCAATTTCAAATCCAATTTAATTCTTTTTAGGGGAATATTTTCGTGGCCTATTTTGCTCTTCGTATATTTTTGTTTTTTTGTCGTTCTTCTAGGTTTACATCGGTGTAGTCCGACTACTTATACCACAGACTCAGTGGAATAAATTTATGAACGAAAACATCCGAGCTGTAGAAAAAACTTATGATGGAATTATTCTGCACACAAAACCGATCCATGACAATTCGAAACGTTAGAAACGTAGAACATGGAAAGAGCTTCGTTTTGATAGGTTGTGCCTTCCGTAACTTCAAACGAGTCAAAAGTTATGGCCGTTTGAAGAAACGAAAGAAAGCGACGGACCGCTCGTTGATCCGACTCGACGGTATTGGCGAAATTCTTCGATCTCCGCGAAACGCTCGAGCATGCTCACACTGTAGCACTCGATATTAAATATATTATGGATTACCGAGGGAATAAAGGTTGATGTGGTACAAAAGCTTGTCTGCTGAGGCTATAGCGCAATAAATGTTCTTTTTTATAGACCGTTCTGTCTTCCTCGTTTCCGGTACGTCATAGTTTTGCTCATATCCATCAACATTGGCGGTCTTTTTACCAACATTACAAAATCACGACAAAGTGACTTCGAGGAGAATGTTAAACGCATTTGATACCTTAGAATTTCGAACGGCTGATGGTGTTTTATATGATTACTTAGCCTGCAAGGAATCTACTTTTTAAGTCTGCGAATATCTTTCGGTTTCCTGTTTTATCCAATTTCAAATCCAATTTAATTCTTTTTATTGGAATATTTTCGTGGCCTATTTTGCTCTTCGTATATTTTTGTTTTTTTGTCGTTCTTCTAGGTTTACATCGGTGTAGTCCGACTACTTATATCACAGACTCAGTGGAATAAATTTATGAACGAAAACATCCGAGCTGTAGAAAAAACTTATGATGGAATTATTCTGCACACAAAACCGATCCATGACAATTCGAAACGTTAGAAACGCAGAACATGGAAAGAGCTTCGTTTTGATAGGTTGTGGCTCCCGTAACTTCAAACGAGTCAAAAGTTATGGCCGTTTGAAGAAACGAAAGAAAGCGACGGACCGCTCGTTGATCCGATTCGACGGTATTGGCGAAAGTTTTCGATCTCCGCGAAACGCTCGGGCATGCTCACACTGTAGCAGTCGATATTAAAGATATTATGGATTGCCGAGGGAATAAATGTTGATATGGTACAAAAGCTTGTCTACTGAGGCTATAGCGCAATAAATGTTCTTTTTTAAAGACCGTTCTGCCTTCCTCGTTTCCAGTACGTCATAGTTTTGCTCATATCCATCAACACTGGCGGTCTTTTTACCAACATTACAACATCACGACAAAGTGACTTCGAGGAGAATGTTAAACGCATTTGATACCTTAGAATTTCGAACGGCTGATGGTGTTTTATATGATTACTTAGCCTGCAAGCAATCTACTTTTTCGGTCTGCGAATATCTTTCGGTTTCCTGTTTTATCCAATTTCAAATCCAATTTAATTCTTTTTAGGGGAATATTTTCGTGGCCTATTTTGCTCTTCGTATATTTTTGTTTTTTTGTCGTTCTTCTAGGTTTACATCGGTGTAGTCCGACTACTTATACCACAGACTCAGTGGAATAAATTTATGAACGAAAACATCCGAGCTGTAGAAAAAACTTATGATGGAATTATTCTGCACACAAAACCGATCCATGAAAATTCGAAACGTTAGAAACGTAGAACATGGAAAGAGCTCCGTTTTGATAGGTTGTGGCTCCCGTAACTTCAAACGAGTCAAAAGTTATGGCCGTTTGAAGAAACGAAAGAAAGCGACGGACCGCTCGCTGATCCGATTCGACGGTATTGGCGAAAGTCTTCGATCTCCGCGAAACGCTCGAGCATGCTCACACTGTAGCACTCGATATTAAAGATATTATGGATTGCCGAGGGAATAAATGTTGATATGGTACAAAAGCTTGTCTACTGAGGCTATAACGCAATAAATGTTCTTTTTTAAAGACCGTTCTGTCTTCCTCGTTTCCGGTACGTCATAGTTTTGCTCATATCCATCAACACTGGCGGTCTTTTTACCAACATTACAACATCACGACAAAGGGACTTCGAGGAGAATGTTAAACGCATTTGATACCTTAGAATTTCGAACGGCTGATGGTGTTTTATATGATTACTTAGCCTGCAAGTAATCCACTTTTTCAGTCTGCGAATATCTTTCGGTTTCCTGTTTTATCCAATTTCAAATCCAATTTAATTCATTTTAAGGGAATATTTTCGTGGCCTATTTTGCTCTTCGTATATTTTTGTTTTTTTGTCGTTCTTCTAGGTTTACATCAGTGTAGTCCGACTACTTATACCACAGATTCGGTGGAATAAATTTATGAATGAAAACATCCGAGCTGTAGAAAAAACTTATGATGGAATTATTCTGCACACAAAACCGATCCATGACAATTCGAAACGTTAGAAACGCAGAACTTGGAAAGAGCTTCGTTTTGATAGGTTGTGGCTCCCGTAACTTCAAACGAGTCAAAAGTTATGGCCGTTTGAAGAAACGAAAGAAAGCGACGGACCGCTCGCTGATCCGATTCGACGGTATTGGCGAAAGTCTTCGATCTCCGCGAAACGCTCGAGCATGCTCACACTGTGGCAGTCGATATTAAGGATATTATGGATTGCCGAGGGAATAAATGTTGATATGGTACAAAAGCTTGTCTACTGAGGCTATAGCGAAATAAATGTTCTTTTTTAAAGACCGTTCTGTCTTCCTCGTTTCCGGTACGTGATAGTTTTGCTCATATCCATCAACACGGGCGGTCTTTTTACCAACATTACAACATCACGACAAAGTGACTTCAAGGAGAATGTTAAACACATTTGATAACTTAGAATTTCGAACGGCTGATGGTGTTTTATATGATTACTTAGCCTGCAAGTAATCCACTTTTTCAGTCTGCGAATATCTTTCGGTTTCCTGTTTTATCCAATTTCAAATCCAATTTAATTCTTTTTAGGGGAATATTTTCGTGGCTTATTTTGCTCTTCGTATATTTTTGTTTTTTTGTCGTTCTTCTAAGTTTACATCAATGTAGTCCGACTACTTATACCACAGACTCAGTGGAATAAATTTATGAACGAAAACATCCGAGCTGTAGAAAAAACTTATGATAGAATTATTCTGCACACAAAACCGATCCATGACAATTCGAAACGTTAGAAACTTAGAACATGGAAAGAGCTTCGTTTTCATAGGTTGTGGCTCCCGTAACTTCAAAGGAGTCGAAAGTTATGGCCGTTTGAAGAAATGAAAGAAAGCGACGGACCGCTCGCTGATCCGATTCGACGGTATTGGCGAAATTCTTCGATCTCCGCGAAACGCTCGAGCATGCTCACACTGTAGCACTCGATATTAATGATATTATGGATTGCCGATGGAATAAATGTTGATATGGTACAAAAGCTTGTCTACTGAGGCTATAGCGCAATAAATGTTCTTTTTTAAAGACCGTTCTGTCTTCCTCGTTTCCGGTACGTCATAGTTTTGCTCATATCCATCAACACTGGCGGTCTTTTTACCAACATTACAACATCACGAAAAGGGACTTCGAGGATAATGTTAAACGCATTTGATAACTTAGAATTTCGAACGGCTGATGGTGTTTTATATGATTACTTAGCCTGCAAGTAATCCACTTTTTCAGTCTGCGAATATCTTTCGGTTTCCTGTTTTATCCAATTTCAAATCCAATTTAATTCTTTTTAGGGGAATATTTTCGTGGCCTATTTTGCTCTTCGTATATTTTTGTTTTTTTGTCGTTCTTCTAGGTTTACATCGGTGTAGTCCGACTACTTATACCACAGACTCAGTGGAATAAATTTATGAACGAAAACATCCGAGCTGTAGAAAAAACTTATGATGGAATTATTCTGCACACAAAACCGATCCATGACAATTCGAAACGTTAGAAACGCAGAACTTGGAAAGAGCTTCGTTTTGATAGGTTATGGCTCCCGTAACTTCAAAGGAGTCAAAAGTTACGGCCGTTTGAAGAAACGAAAGAAAGCGACGGACCGCTCGCTGATCCGATTCGACGGTATTGGCGAAATTCTTCGATCTCCGCGAAACGCTCGAGCATGCTCACACTGTAGCCCTCGATATTAATGATATTATGGATTGCCGAGGGAATAAATGTTGATATGGTACAAAAGCTTGTCTACTGAGGCTATAGCGCAATAAATGTTCTTTTTTAAAGATCGTTCTGTCTTCCTCGTTTCCGGTACGTCATAGTTTTGCTCATATCCATCAACACTGGCGGTCTTTTTACCAACATTACAACATCACGAAAAGGGACTTCGAGGAGAATGTTAAACGCATTTGATACCTTAGTATTTCGAACGGCTGTTGGTGTTTTATATGATTACTTAGCCTGCAAGTAATCTACTTTTTCAGTCTGCGAATATCTTTCGGTTTCCTGTTTTATCCAATTTCAAATCCAATTTAATTCTTTTTAGGGGAATATTTTCGTGGCCTATTTTGCTCTTCGTATATTTTTGTTTTTTTGTCGTTCTTCTAGGTTTACATCGGTGTAGTCCGACTACTTATACAACAGACTCAGTGGAATAAATTTATGAACGAAAACATCCGAGCTGTAGAAAAAAATTGTGATGGAATTATTCTGCACACAAAACCGATCCATGACAATTCGAAACGTTAGAAACGCAGAACTTGGAAAGAGCTTCGTTTTGATAGGTTGTGGCTCCCGTAACTTCAAACGAGTCAAAAGTTATGGCCGTTTGAAGAAACGAAAGAAAGCGACGGACCGCTCGCTGATCCGATTCGACGGTATTGGCGAAAGTCTTCGATCTCCGCGAAACGCTCGAGCATGCTCACACTGTAGCAGTCGATATTAAGGATATTATGGATTACCGAGGGAATAAATGTTGATATGGTACAAAAGCTTGTCTACGGAGGCTATAGCGAAATAAATGTTCTTTTTTAAAGACCGTTCTGTCTTCCTCGTTTCCAGTACGTGATAGTTTTGCTCGTATCCATCAACACGGGCGGTGTTTTTACCAACATTACAACATCACGACAAAGTGACTTCGAGGAGAATGTTAAACGCATTTGATACCTTAGAATTTCGAACGACTGATGGTGTTTTATATGTTTACTTAGCCTGCAAGTAATCTACTTTTTCAGTCTGCGAATATCTTTCGGTTTCCTGTTTTATCCAATTTCAAATCCAATTAACTCTTTTTAGGGGAATATTATCGTGGCCTATTTTGCTCTTCGTATATATTTGTTTTTTTGTCGTTATTCTAGGTTTACATCGGCGTAGTCCGACTACTTATACCAGAAACTCCATGGAATAAATTTATGAACGAAAACATCCGAGCTGTAGAAAAAACTTATGACGGAATTATTCTGCACACAAAACCGATCCATTACAATTCGAAACGTTAGAAACGTAGAACATGGAAAGAGCTTCGTTTTGATAGGTTGTGGCTCCCGTAACTTCAAACGAGTCAAAAGTTATGGCCGTTTGAAGAAACCAAAGAAAGCGACGGACCGCTCGTTTATACGATTCGACGGTATTGGCGAAAGTCTTCGATCTCTGCGAAACGCTCGAGCATGCTCACACTGTAGCACTCGATATTAAAGATATTATGGATTCCCGAGGGAATAAATGTTGATATGGTACAAAAGCTTGTCTACTGATGCTATAGCGCAATAAATGTTCTTTTTTAAAGACCGTTCTGTCTTCCTCGTTTCCGGTACGTCATAGTTTTGCTCATATCCATCAACACGGGCGGTCTTTTTACCAACATTAAAACATCACGACAAAGTGACTTCGAGGAGAATGTTAAACGCATTTGATACCTTAGAATTTCGAACGGCTGATGGTGTTTTACATGTTTACTTAGCCTGCAAGTAATCTACTTTTTCAGTCTGCGAATATCTTTCGGTTTCCTGTTTTATCCAATTTCAAATCCAATTAACTCTTTTTAGGGGAATATTATCGTGGCCTATTTTGCTCTTCGTATATATTTGTTTTTTTGTCGTTCTTCTAGGTTTACATCGGCGTAGTCCGACTACTTATACCAGAAACTCCATGGAATAAATTTATGAAGGAAAACATCCGAGCTGTAGAAAAAACTTATGATGGAATTATTCTGCACACAAAACCGATCCATGAAAATTCGAAATGTTAGAAACGTAGAACATGGAAAGAGCTTCGTTTTGATAGGTTGTGGCTCCCGTAACTTCAAAGGACTCAAAAGTTATGGCCGTTTGAAGAAACGAAAGAAAGCGACGGACCGCTCGCTGATCCGATTCGACGGTATTGGCGAAATTCTTCGATCTCCGCGAAACGCTCAAGCATGCTCATACTGTAGCACTCGATATTAACGATATTATGGATTGCCGAGGGAATAAATGTTGATATGGTACAAAAGCTTGTCTACTGAGGCTATAGCGCAATAAATGTTCTTTTTTAAAGACCGTTCTGTCTTCCTCGTTTCCGGTACGTCATAGTTTTGCTCATATCCATCAACACTGGCGGTCTTTTTACCAACATTACAACATCACGAAAAGGGACTTCGAGGAGAATGTTAAACGCATTTGATAACTTAGAATTTCGAACGGCTGATGGTGTTTTATATGATTACTTAGCCTGCAAGTAATCCACTTTTTCAGTCTGCGAATATCTTTCGGTTTCCTGTTTTATCCAATTTCAAATCCAATTTAATTCTTTTTAGGAGAATATTTTCGTGGCTTATTTTGCTCTTCGTATATTTTTGTTTTTTTGTCGTTCTTCTAAGTTTACATCAATGTAGTCCGACTACTTATACCGCAGACTCCATGGAATAAATTTATGAACGAAAACATCCGAGCTGTAGAAAAAACTTATGATGGAATTATTCTGCACACAAAACCGATCCATGATAATTCGAAACGTTAGAAACGCAGAACTTGGAAAGAGCTTCGTTTTGATAGGTTGTGGCTCCCGTAACTTCAAACGAGTCAAAAGTTATGGCCGTTTGAAGAAACGAAAGAAAGCGACGGACCGCTCGCTGATCCGATTCGACGGAATTGGCGAAATTCTTCGATCTCCGCGAAACGCTCGAGCATGCTCACACTGTAGCACTCGATATTAATGATATTATGGATTGCCGAGGGAATAAATGTTGATATGGTACAAAAGCTTGTCTACTGAGGCTATAGCGCAATAAATGTTCTTTTTTAAAGACCGTTCTGTCTTCCTCATTTCCGGTACGTCATAGTTTTGCTCGTATCCATCAACACTGGCTTTCTTTTTACCAACATTACAACATCACGAAAAGGGACTTCGAGGAGAATGTTAAACGCATTTGATAACTTAGAATTTCGAACGGCTGATGGTGTTTTATATGATTACTTAGCCTGCAAGTAATCCACTTTTTCAGTCTGCGAATATCTTTCGGTTTCCTGTTTTATCCAATTTCAAATCCAATTTAATTCTTTTTAGGAGAATATTTTCGTGGCTTATTTTGCTCTTCGTATATTTTTGTTTTTTTGTCGTTCTTCTAAGTTTACATCAATGTAGTCCGACTACTTATACCGCAGACTCCATGGAATAAATTTATGAACGAAAACATCCGAGCTGTAGAAAAAACTTATGATGGAATTATTCTGCACACAAAACCGATCCATGAAAATTCGAAACGTTAGAAACATAGAACATGGAAAGAGCTTCGTTTTGATAGGTTGTGGCTCCCGTAACTTCAAAGGACTCAAAAGCTATGGCCGTTTGAAGAAACGAAAGAAAGCGACGGACCGCTCGCTGATCCGACTCGATGGTGTTGGCGAAATTCTTCGATCTCCGCGAAACGCTCGAGCATGCTCACACTGTAGCACTCGATATTAATGATATTATGGATTGCCGAGGGAATAAATGTTGATATGGTACAAAAGCTTGTCTACTGAGGCTATAGCGCAATAAATGTTCTTTTTTAAAGACCGTTCTGTCTTCCTCGCTTCCGGTACGTCATAGTTTTGCTCATATCCATCAACACTGGCGGTCTTTTTACCAACATTACAACATCACGACAAAGGGACTTCGAGGAGAATGTTAAACGCATTTGATACCTTAGAATTTCGAACGGCTGATGGTGTTTTATATGATTACTTAGCCTGCAAGTAATCCACTTTTTCAGTCTGCGAATATCTTTCGGTTTCCTGTTTTATCCAATTTCAAATCCAATTTAATTCTTTTTAGGGGAATATTTTCGTGGCCTATTTTGCTCTTCGTATATTTTTGTTTTTTTGTCATTCTTCTAAGTTTACATCAATGTAGTCCTACTACTTATACCACAGACTCAGTGGAATAAATTTATGAACGAAAACATCCGAGCTGTAGAAAAAACTTATGATGGAATTATTCTGCACACAAAACCGATCCATGACAATTCGAAACGTTAGAAACGTAGAACATGGAAAGAGCTTCGTTTTGATAGGTTGTGGCTCCCGCAACTTCAAACGAGTCGAAAGTTATGGCCGTTTGAAGAAACGAAAGAAAGCGACGGACCGCTCGCTGATCCGATTCGACGGTATTGGCGAAATTCTTCGATCTCCGCGAAACGCTCGAGCATGCTCACACTGTAGCACTCGATATTAATGATATTATGGATTGCCGAGGGAATAAATGTTGATATGGTACAAAAGCTTGTCTACTGAGGCTATAGCGCAATAAATGTTCTTTTTTAAAGACCGTTCTGTCTTCCTCGTTTCCGGTACGTCATAGTTTTGCTCATATCCATCAACACTGGCGGTCTTTTTACCAACATTACAACATCACGAAAAGGGACTTCGAGGAGAATGTTAAACGCATTTGATAACTTAGAATTTCGAACGGCTGATGGTGTTTTATATGATTACTTAGCCTGCAAGTAATCCACTTTTTCAGTCTGCGAATATCTTTCGGTTTCCTGTTTTATCCAATTTCAAATCCAATTTAATTCTTTTTAGGAGAATATTTTCGTGGCTTATTTTGCTCTTCGTATATTTTTGTTTTTTTGTCGTTCTTCTAAGTTTACATCAATGTAGTCCGACTACTTATACCGCAGACTCCATGGAATAAATTTATGAACGAAAACATCCGAGCTGTAGAAAAAACTTATGATGGAATTATTCTGCACACAAAACCGATCCATGAAAATTCGAAATGTTAGAAACGTAGAACATGGAAAGAGCTTCGTTTTGATAGGTTGTGGCTCCCGTAACTTTAAAGGACTCAAAAGTTATGGCCGTTTGAAGAAACGAAAGAAAGCGACGGACCGCTCGCTGATCCGATTCGACGGTATTGGCGAAATTCTTCGATCTCCGCGAAACGCTCGAGCATGCTCATACTGTAGCACTCGATATTAACGATATTATGGATTGCCGAGGGAATAAATGTTGATATGGTACAAAAGCTTGTCTACTGAGGCTATAGCGCAATAAATGTTCTTTTTTAAAGACTGTTCTGTCTTCCTCGTTTCCGGTACGTCATACTTTTGCTCATATCCATCAACACTGGCGGTCTTTTTACCAACATTACAACATCACGACAAAGGGACTTCGAGGTGAATGTTAAACGCATTTGATACCTTAGAATTTCGAACGGCTGATGGTGTTTTATATGATTACTTAGCCTGCAAGTAATCCACTTTTTCAGTCTGCGAATATCTTTCGGTTTCCTGTTTTATCCAATTTCAAATCCAATTTAATTCTTTTTAGGGGAATATTTTCGTGGCCTATTTTTCTCTTCGTATATTTTTGTTTTTTTGTCGTTCTTCTAGGTTTACATCGGTGTAGTCCGACTACTTATACCACAGACTCAGTGGAATAAATTTATGAACGAAAACATCGGAGCTGTAGAAAAAACTTATGATGGAATTATTCTGCACACAAAACCGATCCATGACAATTCGAAACGTTAGAAACGCAGAACTTGGAAAGAGCTTCGTTTTGATAGGTTGTGGCTCCCGTAACTTCAAACGAGTCAAAAGTTATGGCCGTTTGAAGAAACGAAAGAAAGCGACGGACCGCTCGCTGATCCGATTCGACGGAATTGGCGAAATTCTTCGATCTCCGCGAAACGCTCGAGCATGCTCACACTGTAGCACTCGATATTAATGATATTATGGATTGCCGAGGGAATAAATGTTGATATGGTACAAAATCTTGTCTACTGAGGCTATAGCGCAATAAATGTTCTTTTTTAAAGACCGTTCTGTCTTCCTCATTTCCGGTACGTCATAGTTTTGCTCGTATCCATCAACACTGGCTTTCTTTTTACCAACATTACAACATCACGAAAAGGGACTTCGAGGAGAATGTTAAACGCATTTGATAACTTAGAATTTCGAACGGCTGATGGTGTTTTATATGATTACTTAGCCTGCAAGTAATCCACTTTTTCAGTCTGCGAATATCTTTCGGTTTCCTGTTTTATCCAATTTCAAATCCAATTTAATTCTTTTTAGGAGAATATTTTCGTGGCTTATTTTGCTCTTCGTATATTTTTGTTTTTTTGTCGTTCTTCTAAGTTTACATCAATGTAGTCCGACTACTTATACCGCAGACTCCATGGAATAAATTTATGAACGAAAACATCCGAGCTGTAGAAAAAACTTATGATGGAATTATTCTGCACACAAAACCGATCCATGAAAATTCGAAACGTTAGAAACATAGAACATGGAAAGAGCTTCGTTTTGATAGGTTGTGGCTCCCGTAACTTCAAAGGACTCAAAAGCTATGGCCGTTTGAAGAAACGAAAGAAAGCGACGGACCGCTCGCTGATCCGACTCGATGGTGTTGGCGAAATTCTTCGATCTCCGCGAAACGCTCGAGCATGCTCACACTGTAGCACTCGATATTAATGATATTATGGATTGCCGAGGGAATAAATGTTGATATGGTACAAAAGCTTGTCTACTGAGGCTATAGCGCAATAAATGTTCTTTTTTAAAGACCGTTCTGTCTTCCTCGCTTCCGGTACGTCATAGTTTTGCTCATATCCATCAACACTGGCGGTCTTTTTACCAACATTACAACATCACGACAAAGGGACTTCGAGGAGAATGTTAAACGCATTTGATACCTTAGAATTTCGAACGGCTGATGGTGTTTTATATGATTACTTAGCCTGCAAGTAATCCACTTTTTCAGTCTGCGAATATCTTTCGGTTTCCTGTTTTATCCAATTTCAAATCCAATTTAATTCTTTTTAGGGGAATATTTTCGTGGCCTATTTTGCTCTTCGTATAATTTTGTTTTTTTGTCATTCTTCTAAGTTTACATCAATGTAGTCCTACTACTTATACCACAGACTCAGTGGAATAAATTTATGAACGAAAACATCCGAGCTGTAGAAAAAACTTATGATGGAATTATTCTGCACACAAAACCGATCCATGACAATTCGAAACGTTAGAAACGTAGAACATGGAAAGAGCTTCGTTTTGATAGGTTGTGGCTCCCGTAACTTCAAACGAGTCGAAAGTTATGGCCGTTTGAAGAAACGAAAGAAAGCGACGGACCGCTCGCTGATCCGATTCGACGGTATTGGCGAAAGTCTTCGATCTCCGCGAAACGCTCGAGCATGCTCACACTGTAGCAGTCGATATTAAAGATATTATGGTTTACCGAGGGAATAAATGTTGATATGGTACAAAAGCTTGTCTACTGAGGCTATAGCGAAATAAATGTTCTTTTTTAAAGACCGTTCTGTCTTCCTCGTTTCCAGTACGTCATAGTTTTGCTCATATCCATCAACACGGGCGGTCTTTTTACCTACATTACAACATCACGACAAAGACACTTCGAGGAGAATGTTAAACGCATTTGATACCTTAGAATTTCGAACGGCTGATGGTGTTTTGTATGATTACTTAGCATGCAAGTAATCTACTTTTTCAGTCTGCGAATATCTTTCGGTTTCCTGTTTTATCCAATTTCAAATCCAATTTAATTCTTTTTAGGGGAATATTATCGTGGCCTATTTTGATCTTCATATATTTTTGTTTTTTTGTTGTTCTTCTAGGTTTACATCGGCATAGTCCAACTACTTATACCACAAACTCCATGGAATAAATTTATGAACGAAAACATCCGAGCTGTAGAAAAAACGTATGATGGAATTATTCTGCACAAAAAACCGATCCATGACAATTCGAAACGTTAGAAACGTAGAACATGGAAAGAGCTTCGTTTTGATAGGTTGTGGCTTCCGTAACTTCAAACGAGTCAAAAGTTATGGCCGTTTGAAGAAACGAAAGAAAGCGACGGACCGCTCGCTGATCC
Source organism: Allium cepa (assembly GCA_030765085.1). Taxonomy (NCBI): domain Eukaryota; kingdom Viridiplantae; phylum Streptophyta; class Magnoliopsida; order Asparagales; family Amaryllidaceae; genus Allium; species Allium cepa. The sequence continues at coordinate 10,151,278 of JASFAV010000020.1, forward strand.
GACTCGACGGTATTGGCAAAATTTTTCGATCTCCGCGAAACGCTCGAGCATGCTCACACTGTAGCACTCGATATTAAATATATTATGGATTACCGAGGGAATAAAGGTTGATATGGTACAAAAGCTTGTCTGCTGAGGCTATAGCGCAATAAATGTTCTTTTTTGTAGACCGTTCTGTCTTCCTCGTTTCCGGTACGTCATAGTTTTGCTCATATCCATCAACACTGGCGGTCTTTTACCAACATTACAACATCACGACAAAGTGACTTCGAGGAGAATGTTAAACGCATTTGATACCTTAGAATTTCGAACGGCTGATGGTGTTTTATATGATTACTTAGCATGCAAGCAATCTACTTTTTCAGTCTGCGAATATCTTTCGGTTTCCTGTTTTATCCAATTTCAAATCCAATTTAATTCTTTTTAGGGGAATATTATCGTGGCCTATTTTGATCTTCGTATATTTTTGTTTTTTTGTCGTTCTTCTAGGTTTACATCGGCATAGTCCGACTACTTATACCACAAACTCGGCGGAATAAATTTATGAACGAAAACATCCGAGCTGTAGAAAAAACTTATGATGGAATTATTCTGCACACAAAACCGATCCATGACAATTCGAAACGTTAGAAACGTAGAACATGGAAAGAGCTTCGTTTTGATAGGTTGTGGCTCCCGTAACTTCAAACGAGTCAAAAGTTATGTCCGTTTGAAGAAACGAAAGAAAGCGACGGACCGCTCGCTGATCCGATTCGACGGTATTGGCGAAATTCTTCGATCTCCGCGAAACGCTCGAGCATGCTCACACTGTAGCACTTGATATTAAAGATATTATGGATTACCGAGGGAATAAATGTTGATATGGTACAAAAGCTTGTCTACTGAGGCTATAGCGCAATAAATGTTCTTTTTTAAAGACCGTTCTGTCTTCCTCGTTTCCGGTACGTCATAGTTTTGCTCATATCCATCAACACTGGCGGTCTTTTTACCAACATTACAACATCACGACAAAGTGACTTCGAGGAGAATGTTAAACGCATTTGATACCTTAGAATTTCAAACGGCTGATGGTGTTTTATATGATTACTTAGCCTGCAAATAATCTACTTTTTCAGTCTGCGAATATCTTTCGGTTTCCTGTTTTATCCAGTTTCAAATCCAATTTAATTCTTTTTAGGGGAATATTTTCGTGGCCTATTTTGCTCTTCGTATATTTTTGTTTTTTTGTCGTTCTTCTAGGTTTACATCGGTGTAGTCCGACTACTTATACCACAGACTCAGTGGAATAAATTTATGAACGAAAACATCCGAGCTGTAGAAAAAACTTATGATGGAATTATTCTGCACACAAAACTGATCCATGACAATTCGAAATGTTAGAAACGCAGAACATGGAAAGAGCTTCGTTTTGATAGGTTGTGGCTCCCGTAACTTCAAACGAGTCAAAAGTTATGGCCGTTTGAAGAAACGAAAGAAAGCGACGGACCGCTCGCTGATCCGATTCGACGGTATTGGCGAAAGTCTTCGATCTCCGCGAAACGCTCGAGCATGCTCACACTGTAGCACTCGATATTAAAGATATTATGGATTGCCGAGGGAATAAATGTTGATATGGTACAAAAGCTTGTCTACTGAGGCTATAACGCAATAAATGTTCTTTTTTAAAGACCGTTCTGTCTTCCTCGTTTCCGGTACGTCATAGTTTTGCTCATATCCATCAACACTGGTGGTCTTTTTACCAACATTACAACATCACGACAAAGGGACTTCGAGGAGAATGTTAAACGCATTTGATACCTTAGAATTTCGAACGGCTGATGGTGTTTTATATGATTACTTAGCCTGCAAGTAATCCACTTTTTCAGTCTGTGAATATCTTTCGGTTTCCTGTTTTATCCAATTTCAAATCCAATTTAATTCATTTTAAGGGAATATTTTCGTGGCCTATTTTGCTCTTCGTATATTTTTGTTTTTTTGTCGTTCTTCTAGGTTTACATCAGTGTAGTCCGACTACTTATACCACAGATTCGGTGGAATAAATTTATGAACGAAAACATCCGAGCTGTAGAAAAAACTTATGATGGAATTATTCTGCACACAAAACCGGTCCATGACAATTCGAAACGTTAGAAACGTAGAACATGGAAAGAGCTTCGTTTTGATAGGTTGTGGCTCCCGTAACTTCAAACGAGTCAAAATTTATGGCCGTTTGAAGAAACGAAAGAAAGCGACGGACCGCTCGCTGATCCGATTCGACGGTATTGGTGAAAGTCTTCGATCTCCGCGAAACGCTCGAGCATGCTCACACTGTAGTAGTCGATATTAAAGATATTATGGATTGCCGAGGGAATAAATGTTGATATGGTACAAAAGCTTGTCTACTGAGGCTATAGCGCAATAAATGTTCTTTTTTAAAGACCGTTCTGTCTTCCTCGTTTCCGGTACTTCATAGTTTTGCTCATATCCATCAACACGGGCGGTCTTTTTACCAACATTACAACATCACGACAAAGTGACTTCGAGGAGAATGTTAAACGCATTTGATACCTTAGAATTTCGAACGGCTGATGGTGTTTTATATGATTACTTAGCATGCAAGCAATCTACTTTTTCAGTCTGCGAATATCTTTCGGTTTCCTGTTTTATCCAATTTCAAATCCAATTTAATTCTTTTTAGGGGAATATTATCGTGGCCTATTTTGATCTTCGTATATTTTTGTTTTTTTGTCGTTCTTCTAGGTTTACATCGGCATAGTCCGACTACTTATACCACAAACTCGGTGGAATAAATTTATGAACGAAAACATCCGAGCTGTAGAAAAAACTTATGATGGAATTATTCTGCACACAAAACCGATCCATGACAATTCGAAATGTTAGAAACGTAGAACATGGAAAGAGCTTCGTTTTGATAGGTTGTGGCTCCCGTAACTTCAAACGAGTCAAAAGTTATGGCCGTTTGAAGAAACGAATGAAAGCGACGGACCGCTCGCTGATCCGATTCGATGGTATTGGCGAAATTCTTCGATCTCCGCGAAACGCTCGAGCATGCTCACACTGTAGCACTCGATATTAAAGATATTATGGATTACCGACGGAATAAATATTGATATGGTACAAAAGCTTGTCTACTGAGGCTATAGCGCAATAAATGTTCTTTTTTAAAGACCGTTCTGTCTTCCTCGTTTGCGGTACGTCATAGTTTTGCTCATATCCATCAACACGGGCGGTCTTTTTACCAAAATTACAACATCACGACAAAGTGACTTCGAGGAGAATGTTAAACGCATTTGATACCTTAGAATTTCGAACGGCTGATGGTGTTTTATATGATTACTTAGCCTGCAAGTAATTTGCTTTTTCAGTCTGCGAATATCTTTCGGTTTCCTGTTTTATCCAATTTCAAATCCAATTTAATTCTTTTTAGGGGAATATTATCGTGGCCTATTTTGTTCTTCGTATATTTTTGTTTTTTTTGTCGTTTCTCTAGGTTTACATCGGTGTAGTCCGACTACTTATACCACAAACTCCGTGGAATGAATTTATGAACGAAATTATCCGAGTTGTAGAAAAAACTTATGATGGAATTATTCTGCACACAAAACCGTTCCATGACAATTCGAAACATTAGAAACGTAGAACATGGAAAGAGCTTCGTTTTGATAGGTTGTGGCTCCCGTAACTTCAAACGAGTCAAAAGTTATGTCCGTTTGAAGAAACGAAAGAAAGCGACGGACCGCTCGCTGATCCGATTCGACGGTATTGGCGAACGTCTTCGATCTCCGCGAAACGCTCGAGCATGCTCACACTGTAGCACTCGATATTAAAGATATTATGGATTAGCGAGGGAATAAATGTTGATATGGTATAAAAGCTTGTCTACTGAGGCTATAGCGCAATAAATGTTCTTTTTTAAAGACCGTTCTGTCTTCCTCGTTTCCAGTACGTCATAGTTTTGCTCATATCCATCAACACGGGCGGTCTTTTTACCAACATTATAACATCATGACAAAGTGACTTCGAGGAGAATGTTAAACGCATTTAAAACCTTAGTATTTCGAACGGCTGATGGTGTTTTACATGATTACTTAGCCTGCAAGTAATCTGCTTTTTCAGTCTGCGAATATCTTTCGTTTTCCTGTTTTATCCAATTTCAAATCCAATTTAATTCTTTTTAGGGGAATATTATCGTGGCCTATTTTGCTCTTCGTATATTTTTGTTTTTTTGTCGTTTTTCTTGGTTTACATCGGTGTAGTCCGACTACTTATACCGCAAACTCCATGGAAAAAATTTATGAACGAAAACATCCGAGCTGTAGAAAAAACTTATGATGGAATTATTCTGCACACAAAACCGATCCATGACTATTCGAAACGTTAGAAACGTAGAACATGGAAAGAGCTTCGTTTTCATAGGTTGTGGCTCCCGTAACTTCAAACGAGTCAAAAGTTATGGCCGTTTGAAGAAACGAAAGAAAGCGACGGACCGCTCGCTGATCCGATTCGACGGTATTGGCGAAAGTCTTCGATCTCCGCGAAACGCTCGAGCATGCTCACACTGTAGCACTCGATATTAAAGATATTATGGATTACCGAGGGAATAAATGGTGATATGGTACAAAAGCTTGTCTACTGAGGCTATAGCGCAATAAATGTTCCTTTTTAAAGACCGTTCTGTCTTCCACGTTTCAGGTACGTCATAGTTTTGCTCATATCCATCAACACTGGCGGTCTTTTTACTAACATTACAGTATCACGACAAAGTGACTTCAAGGAGAATGTTAAACGCATTTGATACCTTAGAATTTCGAACGGCTGATGGTGTTTTATATGTTTGCTTAGCCTGCAAGTAATCTACTTTTTCAGTCTGCGAATATCTTTCGGTTTCCTGTTTTATCCAATTTCAAATCCAATTAACTCTTTTAGGGGAATATTATCGTCGCCTATTTTTCTCTTCGTATATTTTTGTTTTTTTGTCGTTCTTCTAGGTTTACATCGGCATAGTCCGACTACTTATACCACAAACTCCGTGGAATAAATTTATGAACGAAAACAACCGAGCTGTAGAAAAAACTTATGATGGAATTATTCTGCACACAAAACCGATCCATGACAATTCGAAACGTTAGAAACGTAGAACATGGAAAGAGCTTCGTTTTGATAGGTTGTGGCTCCCGTAACTTCAAACGAGCCAAAAGTTATGGCCGTTTGAAGAAACGAAAGAAAGTGTCGGACCGCTCGCTGATCCGATTCGACGGTATTGGCGAAAGTCTTCGATCTCCGCGAAACGCTCAAGGATGCTCACACTGTAGCACTCGATATTAAATATATTATGGATTACAGAGGGAATAAATGTTGATATGGTACAAAAGCTTGTCTACTGAGGCTATAGCGCAATAAATGTTCTTTTTTAAAGACCGTTCTGTCTTTCTCGTTTCCGGTACGTCATAGTTTTGCTCATATCCATCAACACGGGCGGTCTTTTTACCAAAATTACAACATCACGACAAAGTGACTTCGAGGAGAATGTTAAACGCATTTGATACCTTAGAATTTCGAACGGCTGATGGTGTTTTAAATGATTACTTAGCCTGCAAGTAATCTACTTTTTCAGTCTGCGAATATCTTTCGGTTTCCTGTTTTATCCAATTTCAAATCCAATTTAATTTTTTTAGTGAAATATTATCGTGACCTATTTTGATCTTCGTATATTTTTGTTTTATATGATTACTTAGCCTGCAAGTAATCTACTTTTTCAGTCTGCGAATATCTTTCGGTTTCCTGTTTTATCCAATTTCAAATCCCATTTAATTCTTTTTAGGGGAATATTATCGTGGCCTATTTTGATCTTCGTATATTTTTGTTTTTTTGTCGTTTTTCTAGGTTTACATTGGTGTAGTCCGACTACTTATTCCACAAACTCAGTGGAATAAATTTATGAACGAAAACATCCGAGCTGTAGAAAAAACTTATGATGGAATTATTCTGCACACAAATTCATCATAAGTTTTTTCTAACGACTGATGGTGTTTTATATGTTTACTTAGCCTGCAAGTAATAAACTTTTTCAGTCTGCGAATATCTTTCGGTTTCCTATTTTATCCAATTTCAAATCCAATTAACTCTTTTTAGGGGAATATTATCGTGGCCTATTTTTCTCTTCGTATATTTTTGTTTTTTTGTCGTTCTACTAGGTTTACATCGGCGTAGTCCGACTACTTATACCACAAACTCCGTGGAATAATTTATGAACGAAAACATCCGAGCTGTGGAAAAAACTTATGTTGGAATTGTTCTGCACACAAAACCGATCCATGACAATTCGAAACGTTAGAAACATAGAACATGGAAAGAGCTTCGTTTTGATAGGTTGTGGCTCCCGTAACTTCAAACGAGTCAAAAGTTATGGCCATTTGAAGAAACGAAAGAAAGCGACGGACCGCTCGCTGATCCGATTTGACGGTATTGGCGAAAGTCTTCGATCTCCGCGAAACGCTCGAGTATGCTCACACTGTAGCACTCGAGATAATGTGGATTACCGAGGGAATAAATGTTGATATGGTGCAATAGCTTGTCTACTGAGGCTATAACGTAATAAATGTTCTTTTTTAAAGACCGTTCTGTTTTCCTCGTTTCTGGTACGTCACAGTTTTGCTCATATCCATCAACACGGGCGGTCTTTTTACCAACATCACGACAAAGTGACTTCGAGGAGAATGTTAAACGCATTTGATACCTTAGAATTTCGAACGGCTGATGGTGTTTTATATGATTACTTAGCCTGCAAGCAATATACTTTTCAGTCTGCAAATATCTTTCGGTTTCCTGTTTTATCCAATTTCAAATCCAATTTAATTCTTTTTAGGGGAATATTATCGTGGCCTATTCTGCTCTTCGTATATTTTTGTTTTTTTTTCGTTCTTCTAGGTTTACATTGGTGTAGTCCGACTACTTATACCACATACTCAGTGGAATAAATTTATGAACGAAAACATCCAAGCTGTAGAAAAAACTTATGTTGGAATTGTTCTGCACACAAAATCGATCCATGACAATTCGAAATGTTAGAAATGTAGAACATGGAGAGAGCTTCGTTTTGATAGGTTGTGGCTCCCGTAACTTCAAACGAGTCAAAAGTTATGGCCGTTTGAAGAAACGAAAGAAAGCGACGGACCGCTCGCTGATCCGATTCGACGGTATTGGCGAAAGCCTTCGATCTCCGCGAAACGCTCGAGCATGCTCACACTGTAGCACTCGATATTAAAGATATTATGGATTACCGAGGGAATAAATGTTGATATGGTACTAAAGCTTATTTACTGAGGCTATAGCGCAATAAATGTTCTTTTTTAAAGACCGTTCTATCTTCCTCGTTTCCGGTTCGTCATAGTTTTGCTCATATCCATCAACACGGGCGGTCTTTTTACCAACATTACAACATCACGACAAAGTGACTTCGAGGAGAATGTTAAACGCATTAGATACCTTAGAATTTCGAACGGCTGATGGTGTTTTATATGATTACTTAGCCTGCAAGTAATCTGCTTTTTCAGTCTGCGGATATCTTTTGGTTTCCTGTTTTATTCAATTTCAAATCCAATTTAATTCTTTTTAGGGGAATATTATCGTGGCCTATTTTGCTCTTCGTATATTTTTGTTTTTTGTCGTTTCTCTAGGTTTACATCGGTGTAGTCCGACTACTTATACCACAAACTCCGTGGAATAAATTTATGAACGAAAACATCCGAGCTGTAGAAAAAACTTATGATGGAATTATTCTGCACACAAAACCGATCCATGACAATTCGAAACGTTAGAAACGTAGAACATGGAAAGAGCTTCGTTTTGACAGGTTGTGGCTCCCGTAACTTCAAACGAGTCAAAAGTTATGGCCGTTTGAAGAAACGAAAGAAAGCGACGGACCGCTCACTGATCCGATTCCACGGTATTGGCGAAAGTCTTCGATCTCCATCAAACGCTCAAGTATGCTCGCACTGTAGCACTCGATATTAAAGATATTATGGATTACCGAGGGAATAAATGTTGATATGGTATAAAAGCTTGTCTACTGAGGCTAAAGCGCAATAAATATTCTTTTTTAAAGACCGTTCTGTCTTCCTCGTTTCCAGTACGTGATAGTTTTGCTCATATCCATCAACACGGGCGGTCATTTTACCAACATTACAACATCATGACAAAGTGACTTCGAGGAGAATGTTAAACGCATTTGATACCTTAGTATTTCGAAAGGCTGATGGTGTTTTATATGATTACTTAGCCTGCAAGTAATCTGCTTTTTCAGTCTGCGAATATCTTTCGTTTTCCTGTTTTATCCAATTTCGAATCCAATTTAATTCTTTTTAGGGGGATATTATCATGGCCTATTTTGCTCTTCGTATATTTTTGTTTTTTTGTCGTTCTTCTAGGTTTACATTGGTGTAGTCCGACTACTTATACCACAAACTCCGTGGAAAAATTTATGAACGAAAACATCCGAGCTGTAGAAAAAACTTATGATGGAATTATTCTGCACACAAAACCGATCCATGACTATTCGAAACGTTAGAAACGTAGAACAAGGAAAGAGCTTCGTTTTCATAGGTTGTGGCTCCCGTAACTTCAAACGAGTCAAAAGTTATGGCCGTTTGAAGAAACGAAAGAAAGCGACGGACCGCTCGCTGATCCGATTCGACGGTATTGGCGAAAGTCTTCGATCTCCGCGAAACGCTCGAGCATGCTCACACTGCAGCACTCGATATTAAAGATATTATGGGCTACCGAGGGAATAAATGTTGATATGGTACAAAAGCTTGTCTACTGAGGCTATAGCGCAATAAATGTTCTTTTTTAAAGACCGTTCTGTCCTCCTCTTTTCAGGTACGTCATAGTTTTGATCATATCCATCAACACGGGCGGTCTTTTTACCAACATTACAACATCATGAAAAAGTGACTTCGAGGAGAATGTTAAACGCATTTGATACCTTAGAATTTCGAACGGCTGATGGTGTTTTATATGTTTACTTAGCCCGCAAGTAATCTACCTTTTCAGTCTGCGAATATCTTTCGGTTTCCTGTTTTATCCAATTTCAAATCCAATTAACTCTTTTGAGGGGAATATTATCGTGGCCTATTTTTCTCTTCGTATATTTTTGTTTTTTGTCCTTCTTCTAGGTTTACATCGGCGTAGTCCGAGTACTTATAACACAAACTCCGTGGAATAAATTTATGAACGAAAACATCCGAGCTGTAGAAAAAACTTATGATGGAATTATTCTGCACACAAAACCGATCCATGACAATTCGAAACGTTAGAAACGTAGAACATGGAAAGAGCTTCGTTTTGATAGGTTGTGGCTCCCGTAACTTCAAACGAGTCAAAAGTTATGGCTGTTTGAATAAACGAAAGAAAGCGTCGGACCGCTCGCTGATCCGATTCGACGGTATTGGCGAAAATCTTCGATCTCCGCGAAACGCTCGAGCATGCTCACACTGTAGCACTCGATATTAAAGATATTATGGATTACCGAGGGAATAAATGTTGATATGGTATAAAAGCTTGTCTACCGAGGCTATAGCGCAATAAATGTTCTTTTTTAAAGACTGTTCTGTCTTCCTCGTTTCCGGTACGTCATAGTTTTGCTCATATCCATCAACACGGGTGGTCTTTTTACCAACATTACAACATCACGACAAAGTGACTTCGAGGAGAATGTTAAACGCATTTGATACCTTAGAATTTCGAACGGCTGATGGTGTTTTATATGATTACTTAGCCTGCAAGTAATCTACTTTTTCAGTCTGCGAATATCTTTCGGTTTCCTGTTTTATCCAATTTCAAATCCAATTAACTCTTTTTAGGGGAATATTATCGTGGCCTATTTTTCTCTTCGTATATTTTTGTTTTTTTGTCGTTCTTCTAGGTTTACATCGGCGTAGTCCGACTACTTATACCACAAACTCAGTGGAATAAATTAATGAACGAAAACATCCGAGCTGTAGAAAAAACTTATGATGGAATTATTCTGCACACAAAACCGATCCATGACAATTCGAAACGTTAGAAACGTAGAACATGGAAAGAGCTTCGTTTTGATAGGTTGTGGCTCCCGTAACTTCAAACGAGTCAAAAGTTATGGCTGTTTGAAGAAACGAAAGAAAGCGTCGGACCGCTCGCTGATCCGATTCGACGGTATTGGCGAAAATCTTCGATCTCCACGAAACGCTCGAGCATGCTCACACTGTAGCACTCGATATTAAAGATATTATGGATTACCGAGGGAATAAATGTTGATATGGTATAAAAGCTTGTCTACCGAGGCTATAGCGCAATAAATGTTCTTTTTTAAAGACCGTTCTGTCTTCCTCGTTTCCGGTACGTCATAGTTTTTCTCGTATCCATCAACACGGGCGGTCTTTTTACCAACATTACAACATCACGACAAAGTGACTTCGAGGAGAATGTTAAACGCATTTGATACCTTAGAATTTCGAACGGCTGATGGTATTTTATATGATTACTTAGCCTGCAAGTAATCTACTTTTTCAGTCTGCGAATATCTTTCGGTTTCCTGTTTTATCCAATTTCAAATCCAATTAACTCTTTTGAGGGGAATATTATCGTGGCCTATTTTTCTCTTCGTATATTTTTGTTTTTTTGTCGTTCTTCTAGGTTTACATCGGCGTAGTTCGACTACTTATACCACAAACTCCGTGGAATAAATTTATGAACGAAAACATCCGAGCTATAGAAAAAACTTATGATGGAATTATTCTGCACACAAAACCGATCCATGACAAATCGAAACGTTAGAAACGTAGAACATGGAAAGAGCTTCGTTTTGATAGGTTGTGGCTCCCGTAACTTCAAACGAGTCAAAAGTTATGGCAGTTTGAAGAAACGAAAGAAAGCGACGGACCGCTCGCTGATCCGATTCGACGGTATTGGCGAAAGTCTTCGATCTCCGTGAAACGCTCGAGCATGCTCACACTGTAGCACTCGATATTAAAAATATTATGGATTACCGAGGGAATAAATGTTGATATGGTACAAAAGCTTGTCTACTGAGGCTATAGCGCAATAAATGTTCTTTTTTAATGACCGTTCTGTCTTCCTCGTTTCCGGTACGTCATAGTTTTGCTCATATCCATCAACACGGGCGGTCTTTTTACCAACATTACAACATCACGACAAAGTGACTTCGAGAAGAATGTTAAACGCATTTGATACCTTAGAATTTCAAACGGCTGATGGTGTTTTATATGTTTACTTAGCCTGCAAGTAATCTACCTTTTCAGTCTGCGAATATCTTTCGGTTTCCTGTTTTATCCAATTTCAAATCCAATTAACTCTTTTTAGGGGAATATTATCGTGACCTATTTTGACCTTCGTATATTTTTGTTTTTTTCTCTGTTTGTGTCAAAATTGAGCACAACACTCTTTGGAAGTTTTTGAAGAGATAATAAATGAAGAAAGAAAATTAAAATGAGGATTATCTAACAAAAACTCCAAGCAACAGAAAGTAAATTGCACAGAAGACAACAATTTAGAGTGGTTCGGCGATTTGCCTACGTCCACTATGAAGTTTTGTTATTTTATTGCTCGACATTCGAAGAATACAACTTTTATATGACTAAGTACAGCAGTTCTTAAGCAAAAATTCGAAGTCAAAGGCAGCGGTGGTGCTCTGAAGCAATTCTGACAGTGTCCGGGCGTGCTTTTTCTCTAGAAATTCTCCAATCCCCTTTTTGAATGACCAAGGGCTCTATTTATAGGTGCTGGAGGCTGATATTTCTCCTAAAATTCGGGAAGACCACTTCTGGCACGTGTGGGGGGCCCACATGGCGAATTCTGGAGATCCGGGCCCACTTTTGGATCGATTCGACCCTTGGTACGAATCGATCAAAAAAGTGTCCAATCGTGATGAAACTTGGCATGGACATTCTTCTATGTACGTGCAAGCTCCTATGAAAATTTCATAGCATTTGGACTTGTAGATCTCAAGTTATGATCGATTCAAGATTGCATTTTTAGTTAATATGCGTGCTTCGAATCCATGTTCTTCGAATCGATAGGGTCGAGTCCTTGGCTTCAGCTGCTACAACTTGATGGATTCGATGCGTTGGATTCGAGGGTTATCTTATTTCGAATCGTTGATGTTTGCACTTGTTCGGATCGATCGTTGTTAGCTACTGCAGATCGATTCGAAGTTGCTTCAGTATGTTGGATTCGATGAACTCTCGCTTGATGGATTCGAAGACAGGAGCACTCTGATGGATTCGAAGACAGGAGCACTCTGATGGATTCAAAGACAGGAACACTCTGATGGATTCGAAGACAGGAACACTCTGATGGATTCGAAACAAGGCATGCCCTCGATGGATTCGAACCTACATTCTTTGGATGGAGTCGAACTGAGACATTCATAGATGGATTCGAACTCTGATCGATTCGAGCCTGGGTCTCACGTATGGATTCGAAATAAGGCCTACCCTCCTTATTTTCTTTTTGTGACATCTTGAGTATACGAACTCGGATTTCCCCGAAATTTAGAACGTTGGTTTCTACAGCTTTGCTTGACGTGTCTTATCAATTGTAGCTCGATCCGGACTCGGATAAAATTTGTCGATATCTGTAGTTGCCCAACGATCATTCAAAGCTGAAGATGTATGATCCTGTTTCTTTCTGGTCAGTTCCTTGGTATCTCGGCCTTGCCAAAAGGCGGGATAACATTTGCCCCCCAAAGTACGTCTTGTGTAAACATGACGTGCTTTGAAAAGCTAAAATCTAACGCCGGACAATTAGGACATGTTCTGCTGAAAGCTGTATTCTTTATTGTTGTTATCAACTATCGTATGATTGTGATCGGTTGTTCGTCGTTGAGACCATGACAAGATGGATATCCGATCCCTGTGAACGATAAAGATCAAATATTAGTCAAACATATGCGTATACGTGTATCGCCTTGACCTTGGTTAACTTTGCGTGATTGCAAGTTGTTGCCGGTTTGGTTTGTTATTGAATTCTGCATCGGCCTTCTCCTGAACCGATTTGGGATTAGGGTTAAGGTTTTGTTGTTACAGCCATCTATGATCATCCTTTTGTATCGATCCTCTCCTGAATCGGTGTAAAAAGTAGATCAGTTAACTTTTCATATCGAAGTGTTGTATTCATTCTCATCGACGGTGCTAAATGGATTCGAAGCATGCTTGTTCGAACCAATAGGGTTTAGAATTGATGGAATTGCTGGTTATGGAATAGGTTGTTCGAATCGAAAGGATTTTTCAACTCAGTCCTTATTCAAGTGCTTCGAATCGATGCTGTCCTAATGGATTCGAAGTCATGTATTTTCGAATCAATGGTCTTACCTTTGCTCAGTGTTTCATCGAATCGATGGTGCCTCGCATCGATTAAACTGGGATGGATTCGATTGTGTAAAAGATTGGAAGGTAATGGGTTCGAAGTGGAGTATGAATTCGCCACGTGATGGATTCGAAATCACGACTTTACACTGTGATGGATTCGAGTGCAATGGGTTATCGAGCGTTTGTTCGAATCGATGGGGTTTGGCTAGTGACCGGCGGTAGGGAGTAAACACAACCGGGAGTCGAAGAGCCACGCGTTTTCTGTGGAACCCATATAAATATCCAAGGCTGTCTTCATTTTTAACTTCTTACTTTTCACTTTTTACTGTGGTTATATCTCCGAATCGATCCTCCAACGCCAGATACAACTGCATTTTGCACGAATCGATCCAATTTTTCCAAGTTTTTTTACCTGTAATCGAATCCAATCAGGTAAGTCAAAGGATCGATCCGAGTATAGAACGATGAAAACTGAAAATTCGACATCGATTTCAATCTTTTCTTTCGAAAACCATGAGTGATAGCGAGATCTGAAATGGGTTGACTCGATGGATCTGGGGATCGAAACCATTCAAGTCGTATTGACTCTGAGTGTTATCAAGGAGAAGTGTAGGCAATGTTGGATGTCATCTTCCTTCCCTGCTTCGCATCGATTACGGCATAAGTAGTTCGAACCGATCAAGAAGGCGAGACTTCGAATCGATGTAGGAATAGGTAGTTCGAATCGATCAAGATTGCGAGATTTCGAACCGATGGGTTCGAAGGACCGTGCCGATCGATTCGAGGTGATAATACCCTGATCGATTCGAAGGTGCTCAGTGTGGATCGATTCGAAGTTATGCATAGCTCATGGATTCGAAGTACTTCTCCACCCTAAAGTTGCATCGAGTCGACCCTCTTGGATTCGAGGCGCATGGATTCGAACGTCTTCGATTCGACCCGTATCGATTCGAGTCGATTGATTCGAACGTTCGAACATCTGAAACTTTTGATTCTACGATTGGCTCCAACTTCTGAGCTATGACCAATTTCAAGTTTGAACTTTTTGTCGAGCTTAATGAACTTTAGCATACTTGACCCCGACGAGCTTCGACCTTGCATAATCGAATCTAACTTGACCTCTCCGTTGAAGCTCGTTGATGGCACCATGACTTAAACAAAATGTAACGAATTTATTACTTGAATTGGCCAATAGCTTATGGGTGGCGTGAAAGTGACGGTCAGCGATGACGGTCGTTTTCATTCTCAAATTCCAAAGTTTCGTAGTTCGGACACCTCGTGTCATCTTGTAAAATCTGCTTAAATTTTTTTTTTGCTTAGCATTTGCATTACACAACATACTCATACACTTTGCACCGCGGGAATGCATGGGTTTTTTTACGTTTTTAACGCCACTTTCTGGTGAGTTAGTTAATTATGGAGTCTTCAAGTTCTCAACAACAAGAAGCACAAAGCTCGCCCCTTCCAGCGCTTCAGATTCCGGACATCCCTCCTGAAGTCGCAGATCCGGCCCTGGATGAATTGCCGGAGGCCATATTTATCGAAGATCCGGTTGATTCTGTTCAATCCAATATCTCAGAGTCTCTGTTGGGCCGGATATGTTCGAAACACAACATATCTCTGGACGATGTTTTATTACCCAGTGCTAGTGATAGACCACACAACCCTCCTGAAGGATATACTGCCTTCTACCGCCATGCCTGTGCGGTTGGATCTCTTCCTCCTTTTAACCAATATATCAGAGAGATGCTGTCGTATTTAGGAATCGCTCCTTCACAGCTTCATCCCAACGGGCATGCACTACTAAACAGTGTCTTCGTCATATTTATGGATTGCCTTTTTCGCCCGCCAAGACCTAACGAGATCAGGCACATCTTCAACTTTAAGAGTAGGGGTGATAGCCCGTCTTTCACTTTTCTGGAGGCAGTCAGGAACTGTCAGGTCGTGACTGGGGCCTAGACCAGGCTTAGTTATTTCAAGAACGAGTGGTTTTTTGTCCGATACCCCCCAGGGTTTGCCAGGAGATGGTTATCCAGACGTAAGCATCATAATTCATTATTGAGTGGTCACTTTTAATACTTTACACTAATACTCTGCCACTCTTGCAGCCATCATTTCGAGACCTACTGGTGGGCATTATAGGGGTGTCGTTCAAAGCTTGCAAAGGGTTCCCCATGACTTAAGGCACATAGATTTGCTATTGACTGATGATAACTTAAGGACATTGGGTTTGATTGAGATGGGCCAGAGTATTGTGATTGAAGGTTTGGCAAAATCGGCCTCGAGGAAGAAGAAGAAAGTGGCAAAGAGAAAACCTGGCGTTGTAATAAGAGAAATGAGCGATGATGAAAGAACGCCCACAGACACTGATATAACAGCCGACCTTTCCCGAATAGAAGAGGGTCAGAAAGGCAAGGCTGCTGTACCTAAGCTTAAGAGATGGAAGTCTGTAGTCGTAACCCGTTCCCAACCTGGGGTTACTGTTTCCAGCGCCTCTCCTTGTCAGTCCGGAGACCTTTTCACAGGGTTGGACGATATTCCCATTCCGGACTACATATCTCTCCATCACGGGTCCGGGTTGGAAGAGCTCCGGGGAGCGCTTGATATAAGCGAATTTTTACCCGTTAGTGTAATCGACGCTTCTGGTTGGTCGGGGGGTTTGCGCATTTATACACTTTTCACAACACTTCACGACTTCCACACGCATTGCAGTGTTTTTTCTTGGTACTTAATCGAATTGTTCCTTTTTTACAGGTGCCATGTCGAATCGTCCTTCTACACTTGATAAACTTCGGCGAGTACACCATTCTTCATCCTACTATGAGTCTCGCCGCAGGGATTCTGACCGAGATCGTGAGCGGAGGTATTATGAGCAGGAGCATCGTGATAGGGACCATTCCCAACACTATTCTAGCCATGAGCATTCTGATAGGGACCGAAGGTATCGTTCACCCTCTCGTTCTCCTCCGTCATCCAGGGGCCAAGCACCTGCAGTCGAAACTTCGCGGCAACAACCATCTCAATAAATTTCTAAACCTGGTTCACATCGCTCAAGGACCGATACGGCCACGACCGTAACCGTAGAGGAGGCACCTCTTGAACCGTCTGGTGAAGGGACTATTAGAATTGCTCAGTTGAAAAAAGACTTTCCAGAAATATGCTTTGACGCCTATATCTTTCCACCCAACCATAAGAGAATTCCCGAAGAGGCCGTGCACACCGTCCTCAGCTATACCCGGGATTTTTATGCTCAGTATAAAGAATGGTACAGGGCGGCTGTTAAAGCCTCAAAAGTAGCCTTCGAACGAGCCAAAGTTATTGAGAACTTGGAAGCAGACTTGGCTCAGAAGAACCGTATTGTTGACGTTCTTCAATCTGAAACGGAATCTTCTCGCAAGGCTGAACTGGAGTCGCTACAGAAGGTCGATGAGACATTAGCTGAGATGGCGAAAATGCAACAAGCGCATTGTACTTTAGTTGAGGATTTAGGCCATCGGTACAAAAACGTTGAGGCCGAGCGAGATGCGGCGGTCAGGGAACTTGAGGAGTTAAAAGCTAAATTCGCCAGTTTAAACAGGGAAAAAGATGATGCTAATGCGGTCGCATAGGAAGCGTGCGAGCAAGCTTTGTCTCTCTGAGCTGAGCGAGACGCGGCGGTTGCTAAGGTTGAAGCGGTGGAAGCAGAGGTAGAAGGGAGAGTTCAAGCGGAGATATTCATAGTAGAAGCTGAGTTTGACGATCTTCTCGACACTTATAATGCTAATGTACTTGAGCACAGGAATCTCTCGTGGCTCGGAGATTATTCTACGCTTCTGCTCAGTGCTTGGAAAAAATTGGTGGCGAATAAAAGAGCATCTCTCCCTGAAGGCTAGACGAATTTGAACTTGAATCTCGCTTGTTGAGTGAAGAGGAAAGGAAACTCCTCCATGATGCGATGATCTCCGCTGAGAGGGAGAGACTTGGGTTTCATCATGTAGAGACTGGTGAAGGTTCTGGAGCCGCATATGACAGTGAGAATGTTCCAGTTGATGCCCCAACCTCGTCTGGAGTCGTTACTACAGCTAGTCCATAGGTTATCCCTGCTTATAACCCGGATCGACCGGAACTGTCTCTCGGTACATCTACCATTTCTGAACCTGTTCTATCACCGAGCCACAGCAAAGAAGGTATTATAAATGTTGCTTAAGTGTTTCTGGAATTTTGAACTTGTAGCCGATCGTTTGACTAATCATCTTCTTTTCGGTTTAATCAGTGACTGAAAGCGATGCGCCAGCACTTCCAATTCCACAAGTTTCGCAGCCAATGCTAGGAGCCGTTGCTACTGAGGCCATCACGACCACTGTTTTTACCAGCGAAATGGGAGAAGGGAGCTCGATGTCGTTTGATGTTCAGATGATTGAGGAGCTTCTCAAGCAACCTTGTGAACCTTTTCCTGATCCTTCCTTTACAATGGGTGGTGTTGCCTCATCTTTTAGCTCACTTATGCCGACCGCCAGTGTTTCCAGCGCTGCTCAATCTACCCGAGAAGAAGAAATTCTTGCTGAGATAAGCGCCGAAATGGCTACGGTGACGGCAGTTGGTGGTTCTTGAGGCGATGTTGCTCCACCAAGTCTAACTCCTTCAATCGTTATTTCTCTCACCAGCACTGTTATAACTTCTAGCGTTGAAGCTTCGCCACCTGCTACGGCTCCTCCGCCTTCGGTTCGCCCTCTAAAAAGGATCTCTGTCCCTTCTAGCTCTGAGGAAGACGTAGATATCATGCCAGACCCTGAGGATGCTCTAAAGAAGGACAAGAAATCTCGTAAGAAGCCGGGTAGCGGGTCTAGCGGCTTAACTCCAAAGAAGAGACATCGGAAGAAGAAGGACTGAACTTCTTGTCTTGTCATGCAGTTGCGAAGTAGAACTTCTTTTTTACTTCTCTTTTTGTTGGCCGTGTATGAGTGTGGATTCGGCACCCACTTTATGAGTTGTTTTTGGTTTTATCATGTAATCAAACTCTTTTTTCGTTTGTTAATAAAATAGAAAACAGCTCTTTTCTTATTTGCCTAAGTATTGCATTGATTAGCTTATGCCCACATATGCTATAAGCCTTGTATACATGTCCACACTTCGGGGACTTAACATAATCTGTAGTTAACAGTTTGGTGTACTTGTGGGGTTTTCACCGTCAAGTAGAGTTTGTTTTTATCTGCCAAGTTTGAGAATCTTGGTCGCGAGTTGTGATCGATGAATAACCGAACTTCGGACATTGTATCACTTTGGTCAGTGATTAACACTTAGCTTTTTCGCCCCTAGTCTCGGGGAACGACATTAGCATTTTTGTGGTTGAGTGCGTTTACTGCAAACTTTAAACACGTGTCCGCATTCTGGCGACTTAAGACAATTTGAGATCGATAATCCGGTTCGCACTCCGGGAACTCGAGGGTTATCGACGCTTGTAACACGGTCCGCACTCCAGGAACTTGGAAATGACGTTCACATTCCAACTCGCTCCCTGAGAAGTTGGGGTTTGTTCGCGCTCTGGAAACAACTTATTTAATGTTTATACTCCAATTTGCGCTTTGGGAAGTTGGAGTTCGTTCGCACTCTGGGAACGAATTATTTAATGTTTATACTCCAATTCGCGCTCTGGGAAGTTGGAGTCCGTTCGCACACTGGGAACGAATTGTTTAATGTTTATACTCCAACTCACGCTCTGGGAAGTTGGAGTCGGCTCACACTCTGGGAGCGGTGGATTTGTACTTCGGTTTGCGCTCCGGGAACCGAGAGTTGAAGTTTATACTCCAATTCACACTCTGGGAATTTGGAGTTGGCGGAGGGATTGTCGTGTATCAATTACCGTGAATGTTGATGTAGTGTTCTGCCCCCGAGCTCGGGTTTCACTTAGTGAGTGACCGGTCGCATAACAATCACTCCCTATTAGAATAAGTCCCACCGCGTGATGGGACTTAGCTCTTCGTGCATTGTAATATAGTGCGTCATATTCAGTAAATCACAGCTCTGGCTCGAAGAGATGGCATTTTATTGCTGAAACGAGAAAATATGGCAAAGTCAGTTGCCTTATTACAAATTTAAGTCTCAAAATGCTAGAATAAAATGCAAAGAAATAAATTGACAGAAAGTAAATGAGTAAAATCTTTCATATGTAGTAGCGACGAAGACTTTCGCTATTCCAAGCTCTCGGCAAGGTAAAACCGTCAATTGTTGATAATTTGAACGTGCCATCTCCGAGCTTTTGTGAAATCACATACGGCCCTTCCCAATTTGGCTTCATGTGTGAAGGGACTGGATAAACTCTTTTGAGTACGAGATCGCCGAGTTTGAAGGTTCGCAGACGGACCTTGGCATTGTACAGTCGGGCGACTTGATTACGATATGCGGCTGCCCTCAAATCAGCCTCTTCGCGCTTTTCATCGTGTAAATCCAAAGATTCAGCAAGTAATATGGCGTTTGTTTTCGGATCGTAATACGTTACACGATGAGAATGCACTTCCATTTCGACCGGAATAACGGCTTCAGAACCATAAGATAAGGAAAATGGGGTATGACCGGTTGCAGTTTTATGAGTCGTTCGATAGGCCCATAATGCCATAGGAAGTTCGTCGACCCATTTGCCCCCAGCTTTTTCCAGTCGCTTCTTTAGAATGGACTTGATAACTTTATTAACAGCTTCAACCTGACCATTTTCTTGAGGGTGCGCTACTGCAGAGAAATTCTTATGGATGTGAAATCGTTGACAGAAATTTTTGAATTCAGCACTGTCGAATTGAGTTCCGTTATCGGTGATGATAGTATGTGGGAGACCAAAACGGCAGATGATGTTACGCACTACAAAGTTGATTACTTTCTTTGTTGTAATTGTCGCAAGGGGTTCAGCTTCAGCCCATTTGGTGAAATAATCAACTGCGACGATGGCGTACTTCGCGCCACCTTTGGCCAGAGGCAATGTGCCGATGATATCCATTCCCCACACCGCAAATGGCCAAGGACTGACCATTTGGGTTATTCCAGTAGGCGGGGTTCTTGGAATTCGAGCGTGTTTCTGGCATTTGTCACATTTTCTAGCGTAGTCTGCAGCATCGCGATTAACAGTAGGCCAATAATACCCATATCGAAGTATCTTCTTTGCTAGTGCTTGCCCCCCAGTGTGATCACCACATTCTCCTTCGTGTACATCGTGTAACACTCGTTTGATTTCATCGTGTGCGATACACCGGAGGAGAGGGACAGAGTATCCTCTCCGATACATGACTCCATTATGAATAACAAATCGTGAGGCCTTTCGCAGAACTTGTCTTTTCTCGCTTCGCCGCTCGGGCAATACACCGCATTCGATATAATCTTGATAAGGAGTCATCCACGACTCCTTGATGGAGGTAGCTTCAAATGTGAAATCAGTCTCCCTTTGATCAATGCTCGGAGATGATAGGGTTTCAACCGGAACAACCCCCAACTGTTGAGCCTCACCCGTACTTACTAACTTTGCCAATGAATCAGCTTTCTGATTGTGCTCTCGGGGTATGGAGAAAATGTCATAGTAATCGAATTGATTAAGTATCTCCAGAACTTGAATTAGATAAGCGGCCAGTCTTCGATCTTTGGCCTGATATTCACCTCGAACTTGACACACTATCAATTGGGAATCACAGTAGATCTCTATAGAGATGATTTTCAGATCACGGGCAAGTTTTAGTCCGGTAAGTAGAGCTTCGTACTCGGCTTAATTGTTGGTTGCGCGGAACTCGAATTTTAAAGCATAACATATGGATCGTCCTTCGGGGGTCTCAAGCACTATCACATCTCCTGAGCACCGATCGTTTGACGCACCATCGGTGTACAACTTCCAGATGTATTCGGGAGATTTGCTGGTTTCGGGCAAGTCTTCAGGAATAGTGAATTCGGCTATAAAATCTGCTAGGACTTGGCCGTGAATGGCTCTCCTTGGAGTATAAGTGATGTCGAATTAACTCAGTTCGATGTTCCACTTCAGTAACCTACCAGACGTCTCAGGCCGCATAAGGACCTGTCGTAACGGCTGATCGGTGTACACAGTAATAGGATGAGCCTGAAAATATGGCCGGAGCTTCCTCGAGGCAATGACTAGGCAATATGCCAACTTTTCAAGCTTTGGATAATTTCTCTCGGCTCCGGTTAATCGTTTACTCACGTAGTAGACCGGCTTTTGCACTCGGTCTTCCTCCCGAATCAATGCAGTACCGATCGCATTCTCTGATACTGCCAGGTAAAGATATAACTGTTCATGATCTACAGGCTTTGAGAGGATTGGTGGTACGGAAAGATGTTGGATTAGTGATTGAAAAGCTCCCTCACATTCTGTGGTCCATTCGAAGTTTCGTTTCCCCTTTCGAATTAAATCAAAAAATGGAAGGCATTTGTCGGTCGATTTTGAGATAAACCTGCTCAGTGCTGCCACTTTCCCGTTAAGACTCTGAACTTGCTTTATGGTTTTCGAAGTTTGGAGATTTCTGATTGCCCAAATCTTTTCGGGGTTGGCCTCTATTCCTCGGGCATTGACAATGAACCCAAGAAATTTTCCGGATGCGACTCCGAAATGACACTTGAGTGGATTAAGCTTCATTCCGTATTTACGGAGGATGTCGAACATTGATTCCAAGTCCTTGACATGATCGCCAGAGTACCGTGACTTCACCAACATGTCATCTACATAGACCTCCATAGTCTTTCCAATCTGAGTGGCAAACATTCGGTTGACTAAGCGTTGATAGGTCGTGCCAGCATTCTTTAATCCAAAAGGCATGACTTTGTAGCAGTACAACCCCAAGTCGGTTACGAAGCTTGTGTGTTCTTGATCCGGTACATGCATAGGTATCTGGTTGTAACCTGAGTAAGCATCCATGAAAGATAACAATTCATGTCCAGCGGTTGAATCTACCAGTTGATCGATCCGGGGGAGTGGAAAGCTGTCTTTCGGGCAGGCTTTATTCAGGTCAGAATAATCGATACACGTTCTCCATTTTCGATTCAGTTTCCGGACAAGTACGGGATTGGACACCCATTCTGGGTATAAAGCGTCTCTAATGAACCCATTTGATTTCAACTTATCGACCTCTTCTTTCAGGGCAGCAGATCTCTCTGGATCCATACTACGCCTTTTCTGCTGGACCGGGATATACCGCGGGTCAATGTTCAAGGTGTGGCTCGCGATGTCAGGCGAGATTCCGCACATATCAAAGTGTGTCCAGGCGAACACGTCAAGATTCGCCCGGAGAAAATCAACCAATTCCTGTTGTGTCTTTTGGTCAAGTTGAGACCCAATCTTCAATATCCTCGAGTCATCCTGATCATTATCAATCGGGACATCAATGGTTAGCTCGGCCGGAGAAGCCTGACTTTTCGTAGATTCTTCTTTATTATCATTATCCCTTGGATCAAGATCCTTTTGGAATTGGTTGTGGTGCCCAGGCTGGAGCCCAGGCGCTAATTGTCAATCGTCAGTAAAACGGACGCAGAGAGATTCCTCTACGCCTTTTCCTTTCTCTTTCCGCTGCGCCTCCCGCAGCTCAGCAACATAACAGGCTCTTCCAGCAGCCTGATCTCCTTGTACAACTCCTATTCCGTGGTCAGTAGGGAACTTCAGAGTTAAACACCATGGGGCAATAGCAGCCCTAAATTCGACAAGGGCCGGTCGGCCCAAAAAAGCATTGTACGGGAAAGGAATATCTAAGACAACAAATTGCAACATCCGAACTCTTCGGCATTCTCCCGCTCCCAACTCTACTGGCAATTCAACTATTCCAGTTGGTATTGTTGCACTCCCATTGAAGCCGTGGACTCCTGATTGACAAGGCTTTAAGTCCTTAGCTTCCGTTTTCATTAAATCATATGCTCTTTTAAATAATATATTTACGGAACTTCCGCTGTCTACCAAGATCCTCTTCATCCAAGCAGGAACAACTTGAGCGGATATAACCAATGGGTCAATTGTGGGAGCTTCGACTTTATCAGCATCTCGATTTCTAAACACGATTTCATCAGCCATTGTCTTTTGTTGTTTAGCCGGTGTTCCGTCTTTCGAGTTGCTGTAGCATTCAAAGTCTACATGCCTGATTGAGCTAGCATATGACTCCATTTCTCTCCAACTTCTGTCTGCCGGATGAGGACCACCACTTATTGTATTGATAACCAACCTTCCGCCTGTGCGAGTAGGTTCACCTTGTCTTTCCTGATTCTGCGTTCAATTTTGATTAGATGGGCCCGCTCCACCAGACTGCGGCACCCGAACAAACTGGTCCAACTTTCTTTCTCTGATCAACTTTTCAATGAGGTCTTGCAAATGTCTACACTCATTGGTATTATGCCCATAACTTTCATGAAACCTACAGAACTTCCCTGTCTAAATTTGCTTCTCCGATGAAGGCTTCGGAGCAGGCTTCTTGTATTGCATAGTATTACAAGTCTGTAAGTATACGTTTTCCAGTGACGTGTTAAGCGGTGTATAATTGTCAAACATTGCGGCCCTACGTCTCGGACCACGATTCTGATCTTGCTTCTTGCTTCGGTTATCACCATTTCTTGATCGTTGGGCCTGTTTATTTTGGATATTCAATTCGACTTTTCCCGAATTTTCTCCGGACTGTTTAACCGCAACATTACTCTGAATCCCTTCACTGCTGGGCCTTGCATCGTCCTGCTTCCTAGACGGTTTCGCATCCTCTCGCCTCAAGAATTGAGCAGCTTTGGAATAGAAACGGTCCAACGATGCGGGAGGTTTCCCGGCTAGCCAATTTCCAAATTCGGAATCAGGGTCGATTCCTTTAGTCAGGGCCATTAGAATGGAATTATCATTAGGGTTGGTGATCTCTGCGCATGCAGCATTGAATCTCTCCAAATATCGTCTAAGTGTTTCTCCGGGAGCTTGAGTGACACTTGATAGGGTATTAACATCTTTTGGTCGGGCAATATGCATGCGAAATTGTTCAACAAATTTAGTAGCTAACTGGTCAAACGAAGAAATAGATCGTGGCGGTAATCGGGTGAACCACATTGTCGCAATTCCCCCTAAGGAAATAGGAAAACTGCGGCACTTTACTGCGTCATCAGCTCTTGCAGCAGTCATTGACCATTCATATTTCAGAACATGTTGATTTGGGTCGGAATTTCCTTCATACATGGGAAGGGTTGGCATTCTGAATCGCCGAGGAGGTTCAACATACAATATGTCATCAGTAAATGGGGTATGACTCCGGGAGATTCCCCAATCGTCATTTGTTAGGCCTTGACTCTCGCGAATCATTCGTCGTACCATGGCTGAGAAGTCTGGTATTGGAAAATTCTGTGGGTGGTGAGCCAAAGTATGGTCAGGTTCCATAGTGCGAGGTGGGATCGGACGCTATCGACGATCCTCATCTCGCCTCCTTGGCTCGATGTTTTCTGGGACATATGGCTCTGGAGCCTGTCCCTACTGATGATAATTTTGATTGGAGTGATCTCGAACATCAACTCCTATGTCAACTGCAGCGGTTGTAGCAGCTCGATCGTCTGCAGTGTATTGAGGAATAGTGCCTCCTCGAGAGGAGGGTCCAATATGGAAGATAGTAGATGGGCCAACCCTTATTTTCCCAACGGTTACCGCCTGTTGACAGTCAGCGGCTTGCGTATGATTTCCGTCTAGCCTGGGACGGATAGATCTGGTATTGTAATCAGAGGAAGCGGAGCTTTCGGTGGAAGAACGAGGAGCTTGATCCCTTCTGGGTCTTCTTCGCTTTTGGCGATTTAGTTGGTTGGTCAACTCAGCATTAGTGCGCAATTGCTCAGTTAGCTGTTGTCTGCTTTGGGTTAATTCTTGGAGTAGTGCTTGGAACTCTTGCCATGTGACCGGACCTGACTGATCCGTATGCCCAACAGCATCTTGGTTAGTGGATTGTAGCTGTGTGGGATTTTGCCTATCCCGACCTTCCTGATCACCAATGTTGGAAGTGGTTCTTGTACTCACCATTTTGAAACGTTGAATTCTTTCCCAGACTTTTAACAAATCTGAGTAGAATGGAAGGAATTTGAATACGAGGTCTGGATCTCTCTCTTAGATTTATGCAATCCGGTATCGAAGATAGATCCAAGGAGCAGGAGAAAAAACTGGGTTTTTTCTCAGTGAAAGCACCAAAGTGTTTGTGTCAAAATTGGGAACAACACTCTTCGAAAGTTTTTGAAGAGATAATAAATAAAGAAAGCAAATTAAAATGAGGATTATCTAACAAAAACTCCAAGCAACAGAAAGTAAATTGCACAGAAGACAACAACTTAGAGTGGTTCGGCGATTTTCCTACGTCCACTATGAAGTTTTGTTATTTTATTGCTCGATATTCGAAGAATACAACTTTTATATGACTAAGTACAGTAGTTCTTAAGCAAAAATTCGAAGTCAAAGGCAGCGGTGGTGCTCTGAAGCAATTCTGACAGCGTCCGGGCGTGCTTTTTCTCTAGAAATTCTCCGACCCCTTTTTGAATGACCAGGGGCTCTATTTATAGGTGCTGGAGGCTGATATTTCTCCTAAAATTCGGGAAGACCACTTCTGGCACGTGTGGGGGGCCCACATGGCCGAATTCTGGAGATCCGGGCCCACTTTTGGATCGATTCGACCCTTGGTTCGAATCGATCAAAAAAGTGTCCAATCGTGATGAAACTTGGCATGGACATTCTTCTATGTACGTGCAAGCTCCTGTGAAAATTTCATAGCATTTGGACTTGTAGATCTCAAGTTATGATCGATTCAAGATTGCATTTTTAGTTAATATGCGTGCTTCGAATCCATGTTCTTCGAATCGATAGGGTCGAGTCCTTTGCTTCAGCTGCTACAACTTGATGGATTCGATGTGTTGGATTCGAGGGTTATCTTCTTTCGAATCGTTGATGTTGGCACTTGTTCGGATCGATCGTTGTTAGCTACTGCAGATCGATTCGAAGTTGCTTCAGTATGTTGGATTCGATGAACTCTCGCTTGATGGATTCGAAGACAGGAGCACTCTGATGGATTCGAAGACAGGAGCACTCTGATGGATTCGAAGACAGGAACACTCTGATGGATTCGAAACAAGGCGTGCACTCGATGGATTCGAACCTACATTCTTTGGATGGAGTCGAACTGAGACATTCATAGATGGATTCGAACTCTGATCGATTCGAGCCTGGGTCTCTCGTATGGATTCGAAATAAGGCCTACCCTCCTTATTTTCTTTTTGCGACATCTTGAGTATACGAACTCGGATTTCCCCGAAATTTATAACGTTGGTTTCTACAGCTTTGCTTGACGCGTCTTATCAATTGTAGCCCGATCCGGACTCGGATAAAATTCGTCGATATCTGTAGTTGCCCAACAATCATTCAAAGCTGAAGATGTATGATCCTGTTTCTTTCTGGTCAGTTCCTTGATATCTCGGCCTTGCCAAAAGGTGGGATAACATTGTCGTTCTTCTAGGTTTACATTGGTGTAGTCCGACTACTTATACCACAAACTCCGTGGAATAAATTTATGAACGAAAACATCTGAGCTATAGAAAAAACTTATGATGGAATTATTCTGCACACAAAACCGATCCATGACAATTCGAAATGTTAGAAACGTAGAACATGGAAAGAGCTTCGTTTTGATAGGTTGTGGCTCCCGTAACTTCAAACGAGTCAAAAGTTATGGCCGTTTGAAGAAACGAAAGAAAGCGACGGACCGCTCGCTGATCCTATTCGACGGTATTGGCGAAAGCCTTCGATCTCCGCGAAACGCTCGAGCATGCTCACACTGTAGCACTCGATATTAAAGATATTATGGATTACCAAGGGAATAAATGTTGATATGGTAAAAAAGCTTGTCTACTGAGGCTATAGCGCAAAAAATGTTCTTTTTTAAAGACCATTTTGTCTTCCTCGTTTCCGGTTCGTCATAGTTTTGGTCATATCCATCAACACGGGCGGTCTTTTTACCAACATTACAACATCACGACAAAGTGACTTCGAGGAGAATGTTAAACTCATTTGATACCTTAGAATTTCGAACGGCTGATGGTGTTTTATATGATTACTTAGCCTCCAAGTAATTTGCTTTTTCAGTCTGCGAATATCTTTCGGTTTCCTGTTTTATCCAATTTTAAATCCAATTTAATTCTTTTTAAGGGAATATTATCGTGGCCTATTTTGCTCTTCGTATATTTTTGTTTTTTTGTCGTTTCTCTAGGTTTACATCGGTGTAGTCCGACAACTTAGACCACAAACTCCATGGAATAAATTTATGAACGAAAACATCCGAGCTGTAGAAAAAATTTATGATGGAATTATTCTGCACACAAAACCAATCCATGACAATTCGAAACGTTAGAAACGTAGAACATGGAAAGAGCTTCGTTTTGATAGGTTGTGGTTCCCGTAACTTCAAACGAGTCAAAAGTTATGGCTGTTTGAAGAAACGAAAGAAAGCGACGGACCGCTCGCCGATCCGATTCGACGGTATTGGCGAAAGTCTTCGATCTCCGCGAAACGCTCGAGCATGCTCACACTGTAGCACACGATATTAAAGATATTACGGATTACCGAGGGAATAAATGTTGATATGGTATAAAAGCTTGTCTACTGAGGCTATAACTCAATAAATGTTCTTTTTTAAAGACCGTTCTGTCTTCCTCGTTTCCAGTACGTCATAGTTTTGCTCATATCCATCAACACGGGCGGCCTTTTTACCAACATTACAACATCATGACAAAGTGACTTCGAGGAGAATGTTAAACGCATTTGATACCTTAGTATTTCGAACGGCTGATGGTGTTTTATACGATTACTTAGCATGCATGTAATCTGCTTTTTCAGTCTGCGAATATCTTTCGTTTTCCTGTTTTATCCTATTTCAAATCCAATTTAATTCTTTTTAGGGGAATATTATCGTGGCCTATTTTGCTCTTCTTATATTTTTTTTGTTGTCGTTCTTCTAGGTTTACATCGGTGTAGTCCGACTACTTATACCACAAACTCCATGGAAAAAATTTATGAACGAAAACATCCGAGCTGTAGAAAAAACTTATGATGGAAATATTCTGCACACAAAACCGATCCATGACTATTCGAAACGTTAGGAACGTAGAACATGGAAAGAGCTTCGTTTTCATAGGTTGTGGCTCCCGTAACTTCAAACGAGTAAAAAGTTATGGCCATTTGAATAAACGATAGAAAGCGACGGACCGCTCGCTGATCCGATTCGACGGTATTGGCGAAAGTCTTCGATCTCCGAGAAACGCTCGAGCATGCTCACAGTGTAGCACTCGATATTAAAGATATTATGGATTACCAAGGGAATAAATGTTGATATGGTACAAAAGCTTGTCTACTGAGGCTATAGCGCAATAAATGTTCTTTTTTAAAGACCGTTCTTTCTTCCTCGTTTCAGGTACGTCATAGTTTTGCTCATATCCATCAACATGCGCGGTCTTTTTACCAACATTACAACATCACAACAAAGTGACTTCGAGGAGAATGTTAAACGCATTTGATACCTTAGAATTTCGAACGGCTGATGGTGTTTTATATGTTTACTTAGCCCGCAAGTAATCTACCTTTTCAGTCTGCGAATATCTTTCGGTTTCCAGTTTTATCCAATTTCAAATCCAATTAACTCTTCTCAGGGAATATTATAATGGCCTATTTTTCTCTTCGTATATTTCTGTTTTTTTGTCGTTCTTCTAGGTTTACATGCGCGCAGTCCGACTACTTATACCACAAACTCAGTGTAATAAATTTATGAACGAAAACATCCGAGCTGTAGAAAAAACTTATGATGGAATTATTCTGCACACAAAACCGATCCATGACAATTCGAAATGTTAGAAACGTAGAACATGGAAAGAGCTTCGTTTTGATAGGTTGTGGCTCCCGTAACTTCAAACGAGTCAAAAGTTATGGCCGTTTGAAGAAACGAAAGAAAGCGACGGACCGCTCGCTGATCCGATTTGATGGTATTGGCGAAAGTCTTCGATCTCCGTGAAACGCTCGAGCATGCTCACACTGTAGCACTCGATATTAAAGATAATGTGGATTACCGAGGGAATAAATGTTGATATGGTACAATAGCTTGTCTACTGAGGCTATAGCGCAATAAATGTTCTTTTTTAAAGACCGTTCTGTCTTCCTCGTTTCCGGTATGTCATAGTTTTGCTCATATCCATCAACACGGGCGGTCTTTCTACCAACATTACAACATCACGACAAAGTGACTTCGAGGAGAATGTTAAACTCATTTGATACCTTAGAATTTCGAACGGCTGATGGTGTTTTATATGATTACTTAGCCCGCAAGTAATTTGCTTTTTCAGTATGCGAATATCTTTCGGTTTCCTGTTTTATCCAATTTCAAATCCAATTTAATTCTTTTTAGGGGAATATTATCGTGGCCTATTTTGCTCTTCGTATATTTTTGTTTTTTTGTCGTTTCTCTAGGTTTACATCGGTGTAGTCCGACAACTTGGACCACAAACTCCATGGAATAAATTTATGAACGAAAACATCCGAGCTGTAGAAAAAACTTATAATGGAATTATTTCGCACACAAAACCGATCCATGACAATTCGAAATGTTAGAAACGTAGAACATGGAAAGAGCTTCGTTTTGATAGGTTGTGGTTCCCGTAACTTCAAACGAGTCAAAAGTTATGGCTGTTTGAAGAAACGAAAGAAAGCGACGGACCGCTCGCTGATCCGATTCGACGATATTGGCGAAAGTCTTCGATCTCCACGAAACGCTCGAGCATGCTCACACTGTAGCACTCGATATTAAAGATATTACGGATTACCGAGGGAATAAATGTTGATATGGTATAAAAGCTTGTCTACTGAGGCTATAACTCAATAAATGTTCTTTTTTAAAGACCGTTCTGTCTTCCTCGTTTCCAGTACGTCATAGTTTTGCTCATATCCATCAACACGGGCGGTCTTTTTACCAACATTACAACATCATGACAAAGTGACTTCGAGGAGAATGTTAAACGCATTTGATACCTTAGTATTTCGAACGGCTGATGGTGTTTTACACGATTACTTAGCCTGCATGTAATCTGCTTTTTCAGTCTGCGAATATCTTTTGTTTTCCTGTTTTATCCAATTTCAAATCCAATTTAATTCTTTTTAGGGGAATATTATCGTGGCCTATTTTGCTCTTCGTATATTTTTTTTGTTGTCGTTCTTCTAGGTTTACATCGGTGTAGTCCGACTACTTATACCACAAACTCCGTGGAAAAAATTTATGAACGAAAACATCCGAGCTGTAGAAAAAACTTATGATGGAAATATTCTGCACACAAAACCGATCCATGACTATTCGAAACGTTAGGAACGTAGAACATGGAAAGAGCTTCGTTTTCATAGGTTGTGGCTCCCGTAACTTCAAACGAGTAAAAAGTTATGGCCATTTGAATAAACGAAAGAAAGCGACGGACCGCTCGCTGATCCGATTCGACGGTATTGGCGAAAGTCTTCGATCTCCGCGAAACGCTCGAGCATGCTCACACTGTAGCACTCGATATTAAAGATATTATGGATTACCGAGGGAATAAATGTTGATATGGTACAAAAGCTTGTCTACTGAGGCTATAGCGCAATACATGTTCTTTTTTAAAGACCGTTCTGTCTTCCTCGTTTCCGGTACGTCATAGTTTTGCTCATATCCATCAACACGGGCGGTCTTTTTACCAACATTACAACATCACGACAAAGTGACTTCGAGGAGAATGTTAAACGCATTTGATACCTTAGAATTTCGAACGGCTGATGGTGTTTTATATGTTTACTTAGCCTGCAAGTAATCTACCTTTTCAGTCTACGAATATCTTTCGGTTTCCAGTTTTATCCAATTTCAAATCCAATTAACTCTTTTCAGGGAATATTATCGTGGCCTATTTTGCTCTTCGTATATTTTTGTTTTTTTGTCGTTCTTCTAGGTTTACATGCGTGTAGTCCGACTACTTATACCACAAACTCAGTGGAATAAATTTATGAACGAAAACATCCGAGCTGTAGAAAAAATTTATGATGGAATTATCCTGCACACAAAACTGATCCATGACAATTCGAAACGTTAGAAACGTAGAACATGGAAAGAGCTTCGTTTTGATAGGTTGTGGCTCCCATAACTTCAAACAAGTCAAAAGTTATGGCCATTTGAAGAAACGATAGAAAGCGACGGACCGCTCGCTGATCCGATTCGACGGTATTGGCGAAAGTCTTCGATCTCCGCGAAACGCTCGGGCATGCTCACACTGTAGCACTCGATATTAAAGATATTATGGATTACCGAGGGAATAAATATTGATATGGTACAAAAGCTTGTCTACTGAGGCTATAGCGCAATAAATGTTCTTTTTTAAAGACCGTTCTTTCTTCCTCGTTTCAGGTACGTCATAGTTTTGCTCATATCCATCAACATGGGCGGTCTTTTTACCAACATTACAACATCACAACAAAGTGACTTCGAGGAGAATGTTAAACGCATTTGATACCTTAGAATTTCGAACGGCTGATGGTGTTTTATATATTTACTTAGCCTGCAAGTAATCTACCTTTTCAGTCTGCGAATATCTTTCGGTTTCTAGTTTTATCCAATTTCAAATCCAATTAACTCTTCTCAGGGAATATTATCATGGCCTATTTTGCTCTTCGTATATTTCTGTTTTTTTGTCGTTCTTCTAGGTTTACATGCGTGCAGTCCGACTACTTATACCACAAACTCAATGTAATAAATTTATGAACGAAAACATCCGAGCTGTTGAAAAAACTTATGACGGAATTATTCTGCACACAAAACCGATCCATGACAATTCGAAATGTTAGAAACGTAGAACATGGAAAGAGCTTCGTTTTGATAGGTTGTGGCTCCCGTAACTTCAAACGAGTCAAAAGTTATGGCCGTTTGAAGAAACGAAAGAAAGCGACGGACCGCTCGCTGATCCGATTTGATGGTATTGGCGAAAGTCTTCGATCTCCGTGAAACGCTCGAGCATGCTCACACTGTAGCACTCGATATTAAAGATAATGTGGATTACCGAGGGAATAAATGTTGATATGGTACAATAGCTTGTCTACTGAGGCTATAGCGCAATAAATGTTCTTTTTTAAAGACCGTTCTGTCTTCCTCGTTTCCGGTATGTCATAGTTTTGCTCATATCCATCAACATGGGCGGTCTTTTTACCAACATTACAACATCACGACGAAGTGACTTCGAGGAGAATGTTAAACGCATTTGATACCTTAGAATTTCGAACGGCTGATGGTGTTTTATATGATTACTTAGGCTGCATGCAATCTACTTTTTCAGTCTGCGAATATCTTTCGGTTTCCTGTTTTATCCAATTTCAAATCCAATTTAATTCTTTTTAGGGAATATTATCGTGGCCTATTCTTCTCTTCGTATATTTTTGTTTTTTTGTCGTTCTTCTAGGTTTACATTGGTGTAGTCCGACTACTTATACCACAAACTCAGTGGAATTAATTTATGAACGAAAACATCCAAGTTGTAGAAAAAACTTATGATGGAATTATTCTCCACACAAAACCGATCCATGACAATTCGAAATGTTAGAAACGTAGAACATGGAAAGAGCTTCGTTTTGATAGGTTGTGGCTCCCGTAACTTCAAACGAGTCAAAAGTTATGGCCGTTTGAAGAAACGAAAGAAAGCGACGGACCGCTCGCTGATCCGATTCGACGGTATTGGCGAAAGCCTTCGTTCTCCGCGAAACTCTCGAGCATGCTCACACTGTAGCACGCGATATTAAAGATATTATGGATTACCGAGGGAATAAATGTTGATATGGTACAAAAGCTTGTCTACTGAGGCTATAGCGCAATAAATGTTCTTTTTTAAAGACCGTTCCGTCTTCCTCGTTTCCGGTTCGTCATAGTTTTGCTCATATCCATCAACACGGGCGGTCTTTTTACCAACATTACAACATCACGAAAAGGGACTTCGAGGAGAATGTTAAACGCATTTGATACCTTAGAATTTCGAACGGCTGATGGTGTTTTATATGATTACTTAGCCTGCAAGCAATCTACTTTTTCAGTCTGCGAATATCTTTCGGTTTCCTGTTTTATCCAATTTCAAATCCAATTTAATTCTTTTAGGGGAATATTATCGTGTCCTATTCTGCTCTTCGTATATTTTTGTTTTCTTGTCGGTCTTCTAGGTTTACATTGGTGTAGCCCGACAACTTATACCACAAACTCAGTGGAATAAATTTATAAACGAAAACATCCAAGCCGTAGAAAAAACTTATGATGAAATTATTCTACACACAAAACCGATCCATGACAATTCGAATTATTAGAAACGTAGAACATGGAAAGAGCTTCGTTTTGATAGGTTGTGGCTCCCGTAACTTCAAACGAGTCAAAAGTTATGGCCGTTTGAAGAAACGAAAGAAAGCGACGGACCGCTCGCTGATCCGATTCGACGGTATTGGCGAGAGCCTTCGTTCTCCGCGAAACGCTCGAGCATGCTCACACTTTAGCTCTCGATGTTAAAGATATTATGGATTACTGAGGGAATAAATGTTGATATGGTAGAAAAGCTTGTCTACTGAGGCTATAGCGCAATAAATGTTCTTTTTTAAAGACCGTTCTGTCTTCCTCGTTTCCGGTTCGTCATAGTTTTGCTCATATACATCAACACGGGCGGTCTTTTTACCAACATAATGACATCACGACAAAGTGACTTCGAGGAGAATGTTAAACGCATTTGTTACCTTAGAATTTCGAACGGCTGATGGTGTTTTATATGATTACTTAGCCTGCAAGTAATCTGCTTTTTCAGTCTGCGAATATCTTTTGGTTTCCTGTTTTATCCAATTTCAAATCCAATTTAATTCTTTTTAGGGGAATATTATCGTGGCCTATTTTGCTCCTCGTATATTTTTGTTTCTTTGTCGTTTCTCTAGGTTTACATCGGTGTTGTCCGACTACTTATACCACAAACTCTGTGGAATAAATTTATGAACGAAAACATCCGAGCTGTAGAAAAAACTTATGATGGAATTATTCTGCACACAAAACCGATCCATGACAATTCGAAACGTTAGAAACGTAGAACATGGAAAGAGCTTCGTTTTGATAGGTTGTGGCTCCCGTAACTTCAAACGAGTCAAAAGTTATGGCCGTTTGAAGAAACGAAAGAAAGCGACGGACCGCTCGCTGATCCGATTCGACGGTATTGGCGAAAGTCTTCGATCTCCGCGAAACGCTCGAGCATGCTCACACTGTAGCACTCGATATTAAAGATATTACGGATTACCGAGGGAATAAATGTTGATATGGTATAAAAGCTTGTCTACTGAGGCTATAGCGCAATAAATGTTCTTTTCTAAAGACCGTTCTGTCTTCCTCGTTTCCAGTACGTCATAATTTTGCTCATATCCATCAACACGGGCGGTCTTTTTACCAACATAACAACATCATGACAAAGTGACTTCGAGGAGAATGTTAAACGCATTTGATACCTTAGTATTTCGAACGGCTGATGGTGTTTTATACGATTACTTAGCCTGAAAGTAATCTGCTTTTTCAGTCTGCGAATATCTTTCGTTTTCCAGTTTTATCCAATTTCAAATCCAATGTAATTCTTTTTAGGGGAATATTATCGTGGCCTATTTTGCTCTTCGTATATTTTTGTTTTTTTGTCGTTCTTCTAGGTTTACATCGGTGTAGTCCGACTACTTATACCACAAACTCCGTGGAAAAAATTTATGAACGAAAACATCCGAGCTGTAGAAAAAACTTATGATGGAATTATTCTGCACACAAAACCGATCCATGACTATTCGAAACATTAGAGACGTAGAACATGGAAAGAGCTTCGTTTTCATAGGTTGTGGCTCCCGTAACTTCAAACGAGTCAAAAGTTATGGCCGTTTGAAGAAACGAAAGAAAGCGACGGACCGTTAGCTGATCCGATTCGACGGTATTGGCGAAAGTTTTCGATCTCCGCGAAACGCTCGAGCATGCTCACAATGTAGCACTCGATATTAAAGATATTATGTATTACCGAGGGAATAAATGTTGATATGGTACAAAAGCTTGTCTACTGAGGCTATAGCGCCATAAATGTTCTTTTTTAAAGACCGTTCTGTCTTCCTCGTTTCAGGTACGTCATAGTTTTGCTCATATCCATCAACACGGGCGGTCTTTTTACCAACATTACAACATCACGACAAAGTGACTTCGAGGAGAATGTTAAACGCATTTGATACCTTAGAATTTCGAACGGCTGATGGTGTTTTATATGTTTACTTAGCCTGCAAGTAATCTACTTTTTCAGTCTGCGAATATCTTTCGGTTTCCTGTTTGATCCAATTTCAAATCCAATTAACTCTTTTTAGGGGGAATATTATCGTGACCTATTTTGCTCTTCGTATATTTTTTTTTTGTCGTTCTTCTAGGTTTACATCGGCGTAGTCCGACTACTTATACCACAAACTCCATGGAATAAATTTATGAACGAAAACATCCGAGCTGTAGAAAAAAATTATGATGGAATTATTCTGCACACAAAACCGATCCATGACAATTCGAAACGTTAGAAATGTAGAACATGGAAAGAGCTTCGTTTTGATAGGTTTTGGCTCCCGTAACTTCAAACGAGTCAAAAGATATGGCCGTTTGAAGAAGCGAAAGAAAGCGACGGACTGCTCGCTGATCCGATTCGACGGTATTGGCGAAAGTCTTCGATCTCCGCGAAACGCTCGAGCATGCTCACAATGTAGCACTCGATATTAAAGATATTATGGATTACCGAGGGAATAAATGTTGATATGGTACAAAAGCTTGTCTACTGAGGCTATAGCGCAATAAATGTTCTTTTTTAAAGACCGTTCTGTCTTCCTCGTTTCAGGTACGTCATAGTTTTGCTCATATCCATCAACACGGGCGGTCTTTTTACCAACATTACAACATCACGACAAAGTGACTTCGAGGAGAATGTTAAACGCATTTGATACCTTAGAATTTCGAACGGCTGATGGTGTTTTATGTGATTACTTAACCTGCAAGTAATCTACTTTGTCAGTCGGCGAATATCTTTTGGTTTCCTCTTTTATCCAATTTCAAATCCAATTTAATTCTTTTTAGGGGAATATTATCATGGCCTATTTTGCTCTTCGTATATTTCTGTTTTTTTGTCGTTCTTCTAGGTTTACATCAGCGTAGTCCGACTACTTATACCACAAACTCCGTGGAATAAATTTACGAACGAAAACATCCGAGCTGTAGCAAAAACCTATGATGGAATTATTCCCCACACAAAACCGATCCATGACAATTCGAAACATTATAAACGTAGAACATGGAAAGAGCTTCGTTTTGATAGGTTGTGGCTCCCGTAACTTCAAACGAGTCAAA
Source organism: Allium cepa (assembly GCA_030765085.1). Classification (NCBI taxonomy): domain Eukaryota; kingdom Viridiplantae; phylum Streptophyta; class Magnoliopsida; order Asparagales; family Amaryllidaceae; genus Allium; species Allium cepa. The sequence continues at coordinate 10,188,038 of JASFAV010000020.1, forward strand.
AGTTATGGCCGTTTGAAGAAGCGAAAGAAAGCGACGGACCGCTCGCAGATCCGATTCGACAGTATTGGCGAAAGTCTTCGATCTCCGCGAAACGCTCGAGCATGCTCACACTGTAGCACTCGATATTAAAGATATTACGGATTACCGAGGGAATAAACGTTGATATGGTACAAAAGCTTGTCTACTGAGGCTATAGCGCAATAAATGTTCTTTTTTAATGACCGTTGTGTCTTCCTCGTTTCCGGTACGTCATAGTTTTGCTCATATCCATCAACACGGGCGGTCTTTTTACCAACATTACAACATCACGACAAAGTGACTTCGAGGAGAATGTTAAACGCATTTGATACCTTAGAATTTCGAACGGCTGATGGTGTTTTATATGTTTACTTAGCCTGCATGTAATCTACTTTTTCAGTCTGCGAATATCTTTCGGTTTCCTGTTTTATCCAATTTTAAATCCAATTAACTCTTTTTAGGGGAATATTATCGTGACCTATTTTGATCTAAATATGTTTTTGTTTTTTTGTCGTTCTTCTAGGTTTACATTGGTGTAGTCCGACTACTTATACCACAAACTCCGTGGAATAAATTTATGAACGAAAACATCTGAGCTGTAGAAAAAACTTATGATGGAATTATTCTGCACACAAAACCGATCCATGAAAATTCGACACGTTAGAAACGTAGAACATGGAAAGAGCTCCGTTTTGATAGGTTGTGGCTTCCGTAACTTCAAACGAGTCAAAAGTTATGGCCGTTTGAAGAAACGAAAGAAAGCGACGGACCGCTCGCTGATCCGATTCGACGGTATTGGCGAAAGTCTTCGATCTCCGGGAAACGCTCGAGCATGCTCACATTGTAGCACTCGATATTAAAGATATTATGTATTACCGAGGGAATAAATGTTGATATGGTACAAAAGCTTGTCTACTGAGGCTATAGCGCAATAAATGTTCTTTTTTAAAGACCGTTCTGTCTTCGTCGTTTCCGGTACGTCATAGTTTTGCTCATATCCATCAACACGGGCGGTCTTTTTACCAAAATTACAACATCACGACAAATTGACTTCGAGGACAATGTTAAACGCATTTGAAACCTTAGAATTTCGAACGGCTGATGGTGTTTTATATGATTACTTAGCCTGCAAGTAATCTACTTTTTCAGTCTGCGAATATCTTTCGGTTTCCTGTTTTATCCAATTTCAAATCCAATTTAATTCTTTTTAGGGGAATATTATCGTGGCCTATTTTGATCTTCGTATATTTTTGTTTTATATGATTACTTAGCCGGCAAGTAATCTACTTTTTCAGTCTGCGAATATCTTTCGGTTTCCTGTTTTATCCAATTTCAAATCCAATTTAATTCTTTTTAGGGGAATATTATCGTGGCCTATTTTGATCTTCGTATATTTTTGTTTTTTTGTCGTTCTTCTAGGTTTACATTGGTGTAGTCCGACTACTTATACCACAAACTCAGTGGAATAAATTTATGAACGAAAACATCCAAGCTGTAGAAAAAACTTATGATGGAATTATTCTGCACACAAATTCCATCATAAGTTTTTTCTAACGGATGATGGTGTTTTATATGATTACTTAGCCTGCAAGTAATCTACTTTTTCAGTCTGCGAATATCTTTCGGTTTCCTGTTTTATCCAATTTCAAATCCAATTAACTCTTTTTAGGGGAATATTATCGTGGCCTATTTTTCTCTTCGTATATTTTTTTTTGTCGTTCTTCTAGGTTTACATCGGCGTAGTCCGACTACTTATACCACAAACTCCGTGGAATAAATTTATGAACGAAAGCATCCGAGCTGTGGAAAAAACTTATGATGGAATTATTCTGCACACAAAACCGATCCATGAAAATTCGAAACGTTAGAAACGTAGAACATGGAAAGTGCTCCGTTTTGATAGGTTGTGGCTCCCGTAACTTCAAACGAGTCAAAAGTTATGGCCGTTTGAAGAAACGAAAGAAAGCGACGGACCGCTCGCAGATCCGATTCGACGGTATTGGCGAAAGTCTTCGATCTCCGCGAAACGCTCGAGCATGCTCACACTGTAGCACTCGATATTAAAGATATTACGGATTACCGAGGGAATAAATGTTGATATGGTATAAAAGCTTGTCTACTGAGGCTATAGCGCAATAAATGTTCTTATTTAAAGACCGTTCTGTCTTCCTCGTTTCCAGTACTTCATAATTTTGCTCATATCCATCAACACGGGCGGTCTTTTTACCAACATTACAACATCATGACAAAGTGACTTCGAGGAGAATGTTAAGCGCATTTGATACCTTAGTATTTCGAACGGCTGATGGTGTTTTATACGATTACTTAGCCTGCAAGTAATCTGCTTTTTCAGTCTGCGAATATCTTTCGTTTTCCTGTTTTATCCAATTTCAAATCCAATTTAATTCTTTTTAGGGGAATATTATCGTGGCCTATTTTGCTCTTCGTATATTTTTGTTTTTTTGTCGTTCTTCTAGGTTTACATCGGTGTAGTCCGACTACTTATACCACAAACTCCGTGGAAGAAATTTATGAACGAAAATATCCGAGCTGTAGAAAAAACTTATGATGGAATTATTCTGCACACAAAACCGATCCATGACAATTCGAAACGTTAGAAGCGTAGAACATGGAAAGAGCTTCGTTTTGATAGGTTGTGGCTCCCGTAACTTCAAACGAGTCAAGAGTTATGGCCGTTTGAAGAAACGAAAGAAAGCGACGGACCGTTCGCTGATCCGATTCGACGGTATTGGCGAAAGTCTTCGATCTCCGCGAAATGCTCGAGCATGCTCACACTGTAGCACTCGATATTAAAGATATTATGGATTACCGAGGGAATAAATGTTGATATGGTACAAAAGCTTGTCTACTGAGGCTATAGCGCAATAAATGTTCTTTTTTAATGACCGTTGTGTCTTCCTCGTTTCCGGTACGTCATAGTTTTGCTCATATCCATCAACACGGGCGGTCTTTTTACCAACATTACAACATCACGACAAAGTGACTTCGAGGAGAATGTTAAACGCATTTGATACCTTAGAATTTCGAACGGCTGATGGTGTTTTATATGTTTACTTAGCCTGCATGTAATCTACTTTTTCAGTCTGCGAATATCTTTCGGTTTCCTGCTTTATCCAATTTCAAATCCAATTAACTCTTTTTAGGGGAATATTATCGTGACCTATTTTGATCTTCATATATTTTTGTTTTTTTGTCGTTCTTCTAGGTTTACATTGGTGTAGTCCGACTACTTATACCACAAACTCCGTGGAATAAATTTATGAACCAAAACATCTGAGCTGTAGAAAAAACTTATGATGGAATTATTCTGCACACAAAACCGATCCATGAAAATTCGAAACGTTAGAAACGTAGAACATGGAAAGAGCTCCGTTTTGATAGGTTGTGGCTCTCGTAACTTCAAACGAGTCAAAAGTTATGGCCGTTTGAAGAAACGAAAGAAAGCGACGGACCGCTCGCTGATCCTATTCGACGGTATTGGCGAAAGTCTTCGATCTCCGGGAAACGCTCGAGCATGCTCACATTGTAGCACTCGATATTAAAGATATTATGTATTACCGAGGGAATAAATGTTGATATGGTACAAAAGCTTGTCTACTGAGGCTATAGCGCAATAAATGTTCTTTTTTAAAGACCGTTCTGTCTTCGTCGTTTCCGGTACGTCATAGTTTTGCTCATATCCATCAACACGGGCGGTCTTTTTACCAAAATTACAACATCACGACAAATTGACTTCGAGGACAATGTTAAACGCATTTGATACCTTGGAATTTCGAACGGCTGATGGTGTTTTATATGATTACTTAGCCTGCAAGTAATCTACTTTTTCAGTCTGCGAATATCTTTCGGTTTCCTGTTTTATCCAATTTCAAATCCAATTTAATTCTTTTTAGGGGAATATTATCGTGGCCTATTTTGATCTTCGTATATTTTTGTTTTATATGATTACTTAGCCGGCAAGTAATCTACTTTTTCAGTCTGCGAATATCTTTCGGTTTCCTGTCTTATCCAATTTCAAATCCAATTTAATTCTTTTTAGGAGAATATTATCGTGGCCTATTTTGATCTTCGTATATTTTTGTTTTTTTGTCGTTCTTCTAGCTTTACATTGGTGTAGTCCGACTACTTATACCACAAACTCAGTGGAATAAATTTATGAACGAAAACATCCAAGCTGTAGAAAAAACTTATGATGGAATTATTCTGCACACAAATTCCATCATAAGTTTTTTCTAACGGCTGATGGTGTTTTATATGTTTACTTAGCTTGCAAGTAATCTACTTTTTTAGTCTGCGAATATCTTTCGGTTTCCTATTTTATCCAATTTCAAATCCAATTAACTCTTTTTAGGGGAATATTATCGTGGCCTATTTTGCTCTTCGTATATTTTTGTTTTTTTTTCGTTCTTCTAGGTTTACATCGGCGTAGTCCGACTACTTATACCACAAACTCCGTGGAATAAATTTATGAACAAAAACATCCGAGCTGTGGAAAAAACTTATGATGGAATTGTTCTGCACACAAAACCGATCCATGACAATTCGAAACGTTAGAAACGTAGAACATGGAAAGAGCTTCGTTTTGATAGGTTGTGGCTCCCGTAACTTCAAACGAGTCAAAAGTTATGGCCGTTTGAAGAAACGAAAGAAAGCGACGGACCGCTCGCAGATCCGATTCGACGGTATTGGCGAAAGTCTTCGATCTCCGCGAAACGCTCGAGCATGCTCACACTGTAGCACTCGATATTAAAGATATTACGGATTACCGAGGGAATAAATGTTGATATGGTATAAAAGCTTGTCTACTGAGGCTATAGCGCAATAAATGTTCTTTTTTAAAGACCGTTCTGTCTTCCTCGTTTCCAGTACGTCATAATTTTGCTCATATCCATCAACACGGACGGTCTTTTTACCAACATTACAACATCATGACAAAGTGACTTCGAGGAGAATGTTAAACGCATTTGATACCTTAGTATTTCGAACGGCTGATGGTGTTTTATACGATTACTTAGCCTGCAAGTAATTTGCTTTTTCAGTCTGCGAATATCTTTCGTTTTCCTGTTTTATCCAATTTCAAATCCAATTTAATTCTTTTTTGGGGAATATTATCGTGGCCTATTTTGCTCTTCATATATTTTTGTTTTTTTGTCGTTCTTCTAGGTTTACATCGGTGTAGTCCGACTACTTATACCACAAACTCCGTGGAAAAAATTTATAAACGAAAACATCCAAGCTGTAGAAAAAACTTATGATGGAATTATTCTGCACACAAAATCGATCCATGACAATTCGAAACGTTAGAAACGTAGAACATGGAAAGAGCTTCGTTTTGATAGGTTGTGGCTCCCGTAACTTCAAACGAGTCAAAAGTTATGGCCGTTTGAAGAAACGAAAGAAAGCGACGGACCGCTCGCTGATCCGATTCGAAGGTATTGGCGAAAGTCTTCGATCTCCGCGAAATGCTCGAGCATGCTCACACTGTAGCACTCGATATTAAAGATATTATGGATTACCGAGGGAATAAATGTTGATATGGTACAAAAGCTTGTCTACTGAGGCTATAGCGCAATAAATGTTCTTTTTTAAAGACCGTTCTCTCTTCCTCGTTTCGGGTACGTCATAGTTTTGCTCATATCCATCAACACGGGCGGTCTTTTTACCAAAATTACAACATCATGACAAAGTGACTTCGAGGAGAATGTTAAACGCATTTGATACCTTAGAATTTCGAACGGCTGGTGGTGTTTTATATGTTTACTTAGCCTGCATGTAATCTACTTTTTCAGTCTGCGAATATCTTTCGGTTTCCTGTTTTATCCAATTTCAAATCCGATTAACTCTTTTTAGGGGAATATTATCGTGACCTATTTTGATCTTCGTATATTTTTGTTTTTTGTCGTTCTTCTTGGTTTACATCGGCGTAGTCCGACTACTTATACCACAAACTCCGTGGAATAAATTTATGAACGAAAACATCCGAGCTGTAGAAAAAACTTATGATGGAATTATTCTGCACACAAAACCGATCCATGAAAATTCGAAACGTTAGAAACGTAGAACATGGAAAGTGCTCCGTTTTGATAGGTTGTGGCTCCCGTAACTTCAAACGAGTCAAAAGTTATGGCCGTTTGAAGAAACGAAAGAAAGCGACGGACCGCTCGCAGATCCGACTCGACGGTATTGGCGAAAGTCTTCGATCTCCGCGAAACGCTCGAGCATGCTCACACTGTAGCACTCGATATTAAAGATATTACGGATTACCGAGGGAATAAATGTTGATATGGTATAAAAGCTTTTCTACTGAGGCTATAGCGCAATAAATGTTCTTATTTAAAGACCGTTCTGTCTTCCTCGTTTCCAGTACTTCATAATTTTGCTCATATCCATCAACACGGGCGGTCTTTTTACCAACATTACAACATCATGACAAAGTGACTTCGAGGAGAATGTTAAGCGCATTTGATATCTTAGTATTTCGAACGGCTGATGGTGTTTTATACGATTACTTAGCCTGCAAGTAATTTGCTTTTTCAGTCTGCGAATATCTTTCGTTTTCCTGTTTTATCCAATTTCAAATCCAATTTAATTCTTTTTTGGGGAATATTATCGTGGCCTATTTTGCTCTTTATATATTTTTGTTTTTTTGTCGTTCTTCTAGGTTTACATCGGTGTAGTCCGACTACTTATACCACAAACTCCGTGGAAAAAATTTATAAACGAAAACATCCAAGCTGTAGAAAAAACTTATGATGGAATTATTCTGCACACAAAACCGATCCATGACAATTCGAAACGTTAGAAACGTAGAACATGGAAAGAGCTTCGTTTTGATAGGTTGTGGCTCCCGTAACTTCAAACGAGTCAAAAGTTATGGCCGTTTGAAGAAACGAAAGAAAGCGACGGACCGCTCGCTGATCCGATTCGAAGGTATTGGCGAAAGTCTTCGATCTCCGCGAAATGCTCGAGCATGCTCACACTGTAGCACTCGATATTAAAGATATTATGGATTACCGACGGAATAAATGTTGATATGGTACAAAAGCTTGTCTACTGAGGCTATAGCGCAATAAATGTTCTTTTTTAAAGACCGTTCTCTCTTCCTCGTTTCGGGTACGTCATAGTTTTGCTCATATCCATCAACACGGGCGGTCTTTTTACCAAAATTACAACATCATGACAAAGTGACTTCGAGGAGAATGTTAAACGCATTTGATACCTTAGAATTTCGAACGGCTGATGGTGTTTTATATGTTTACTTAGCCTGCATGTAATCTACTTTTTCAGCTGTTTTATCCAATTTCAAATCCGATTAACTCTTTTTAGGGGAATATTATCGTGACCTATTTTGATCTTCGTATATTTTTGTTTTTTTGTCGTTCTTCTAGGTTTACATCGGCGTAGTCCGACTACTTATACCACAAACTCCGTGGAATAAATTTATGAATGAAAACATCCGAGCTGCAGAAAAAACTTATGATGGAATTATTCTGCACACAAAACCGATCCATGAAAATTCGAAACGTTGGAAACGTAGAACATGGAAAGTGCTCCGTTTTGATAGGTTGTGGCTCCCGTAACTTCAAACGAGTCAAAAGTTATGGCCGTTTGAAGAAACGAAAGAAAGCGACGGACCGCTCGCAGATCCGATTCGACGGTATTGGCGAAAGTCTTCGATCTCCGCGAAACGCTCGAGCATGCTCACACTGTAGCACTCGATATTAAAGATATTACGGATTACCGAGGGAATAAATGTTGATATGGTATAAAAGCTTGTCTACTGAGGCTATAGCGCAATAAATGTTCTTATTTAAAGACCGTTCTGTCTTCCTCGTTTCCAGTACTTCATAATTTTGCTCATATCCATCAACACGGGCGGTCTTTTTACCAACATTACAACATCATGACAAAGTGACTTCGAGGAGAATGTTAAGCGCACTTGATACCTTAGTATTTCGAACGGCTGATGGTGTTTTATACGATTACTTAGCCTGCAAGTAATCTGCTTTTTCAGTCTGCGAATATCTTTCGTTTTCCTGTTTTATCCAATTTCAAATCCAATTTAATTCTTTTTAGGGGAATATTATCGTGGCCTATTTTGCTCTTCGTATATTTTTGTTTTTTTGTCGTTCTTCTAGGTTTACATCGGTGTAGTCCGACTACTTATACCACAAACTCCGTGGAAAAAATTTATGAACGAAAATATCCGAGCTGTAGAAAAAACTTATGATGGAATTATTCTGCACACAAAACCGATCCATGACAATTCGAAACGTTAGAAGCGTAGAACATGGAAAGAGCTTCGTTTTGATAGGTTGTGGCTCCCGTAACTTCAAACGAGTCAAGACTTATGGCCGTTTGAAGAAACGAAAGAAATCGACGGACCGCTCGCTGATCCGATTCGATGGTATTGGCGAAAGTCTTCGATCTCCGCGAAATGCTCGAGCATGCTCACACTGTAGCACTCGATATTAAAGATATTATGGATTACCGAGGGAATAAATGTTGATATGGTACAAAAGCTTGTCTACTGAGGCTATAGCGCAATAAATGTTCTTTTTTAATGACCGTTGTGTCTTCCTCGTTTCCGGTACGTCATAGTTTTGCTCATATCCATCAACACGGGCGGTCTTTTTACCAACATTACAACATCACGACAAAGTGACTTCGAGGAGAATGTTAAACGCATTTGATACCTTAGAATTTCGAATGGCTGATGGTGTTTTATATGTTTACTTAGCCTGCATGTAATCTACTTTTTCAGTCTGCGAATATCTTTCAGTTTCCTGTTTTATCCAATTTCAAATCCAATTAACTCTTTTTAGGGGAATATTATCGTGACCTATTTTGATCTTCATATATTTTTGTTTTTTTGTCGTTCTTCTAGGTTTACATTGGTGTAGTCCGACTACTTATACCACAAACTCCGTGGAATAAATTTATGAACGAAAACATCTGAGCTGTAGAAAAAACTTATGATGGAATTATTCGGCACACAAAACCGATCCATGAAAATTCGAAACGTTAGAAACGTAGAACATGGAAAGAGCTCCGTTTTGATAGGTTGTGGCTCCCGTAACTTCAAACGAGTCAAAAGTTATGGTCGTTTGAAGAAACGAAAGAAAGCGACGGACCGCTCGCTGATCCGATTCGACGGTATTGGCGAAAGTCTTCAATCTCCGGGAAACGCTCGAGCATGCTCACATTGTAGCACTCGATATTAAAGATATTATGTATTACCGAGGGAATAAATGTTGATATGGTACAAAAGCTTGTCTACTGAGGCTATAGCGCAATAAATGTTCTTTTTTAAAGACCGTTCTGTCTTCGTCGTTTCCGGTACGTCATAGTTTTGCTCATATCCATCAACACGGGCGGTCTTTTTACCAAAATTACAACATCACGACAAATTGACTTCGAGGACAATGTTAAACGCATTTGATACCTTAGAATTTCGAACGGCTGATGGTGTTTTATATGATTACTTAGCCTGCAAGTAATCTACTTTTTCAGTCTGCGAATATCTTTCGGTTTCCTGTTTTATCCAATTTCAAATCCAATTTATTTCTTTTTAGGGGAATATTATCGTGGCCTATTTTGATCTTCGTATATTTTTGTTTTATATGATTACTTAGCCGGCAAGTAATCTACTTTTTCAGTCTGCGAATATCTTTCGGTTTCCTGTTTTATCCAATTTCAAATCCAATTTAATTCTTTTTAGGGGAATATTATCGTGGCCTATTTTGATCTTCGTATATTTTTGTTTTTTTGTCGTTCTTCTACGTTTACATTGGTGTAGTCCGACTACTTATACCACAAACTCAGTGGAATAAATTTATGAACGAAAACATCCAAGCTGTAGAAAAAACTTATGATGGAATTATTCTGCACACAAATTCCATCATAAGTTTTTTCTAACGGCTGATGGTGTTTTATATGTTTACTTAGCTTGCAAGTAATCTACTTTTTTAGTCTGCGAATATCTTTCGGTTTCCTGTTTTATCCAATTTCAAATCCAATTAACTCTTTTTAGGGGAATATTATCGTGGCCTATTTTGCTCTTCGTATATTTTTTTTTTTTGTCGTTCTTCTAGGTTTACATCGGCGTAGTCCGACTACTTATACCACAAACTCCGTGGAATAAATTTATGAACGAAAACATCTTAGCTGTGGAAAAAACTTATGATGGAATTGTTCTGCACACAAAACCGATCCATGACAATTCGAAACGTTAGAAACGTAGAACATGGAAAGAGCTTCGTTTTGATAGGTTGTGGCTCCCGTAACTTCAAACGAGTCAAAAGTTATGGCCGTTTGAAGAAACGAAAGAAAGCGACGGACCGCTCGCAGATCCGATTCGACGGTATTGGCGAAAGTCTTCGATCTCCGCGAAACGCTCGAGCATGCTCACACTGTAGCACTCGATATTAAAGATATTACGGATTACCGAGGGAATAAATGTTGATATGGTATAAAAGCTTGTCTACTGAGGCTATAGCGCAATAAATGTTCTTTTTTAAAGACCGTTCTGTCTTCCTCGTTTCCAGTACGTCCTAATTTTGCTCATATCCATCAACACGGACGGTCTTTTTACCAACATTACAACATCATGACAAAGTGACTTCGAGGAGAATGTTTAACGCATTTGATACCTTAGTATTTCGAACGGCTGATGGTGTTTTATACGATTACTTAGCCTGCAAGTAATTTGCTTTTTCAGTCTGCGAATATCTTTCGTTTTCCTGTTTTATCCAATTTCAAATCCAATTTAATTCTTTTTTGGGGAATATTATCGTGGCCTATTTTGCTCTTCATATATTTTTGTTTTTTTGTCGTTCTTCTAGGTTTACATCGGTGTAGTCCGACTACTTATACCACAAACTCCGTGGAAAAAATTTATAAACGAAAACATCCAAGCTGTAGAAAAAACTTATGATGGAATTATTCTGCACACAAAACCGATCCATGACAATTCGAAACGTTAGAAACGTAGAACATGGAAAGAGCTTCGTTTTGATAGGTTGTGGCTCCCGTAACTTCAAACGAGTCAATAGTTATGGCCGTTTGAAGAAACGAAAGAAAGCGACGGACCGCTCGCTGATCCGATTCGAAGGTATTGGCGAAAGTCTTCGATCTCCGCGAAATGCTCGAGCATGCTCACACTGTAGCACTCGATATTAAAGATATTATGGATTACCGAGGGAATAAATGTTGATATGGTACAGAAGCTTGTCTACTGAGGCTATAGCGCAATAAATGTTCTTTTTTAAAGACCGTTCTCTCTTCCTCGTTTCGGGTACATCATAGTTTTGCTCATATCCATCAACACGGGCGGTCTTTTTACCAAAATTACAACATCATGACAAAGTGACTTCGAGGAGAATGTTAAACGCATTTGATACCTTAGAATTTCGAACGGCTGCTGGTGTTTTATATGTTTACTTAGCCTGCATGTAATCTACTTTTTCAGTCTGCGAATATCTTTCGGTTTCCTGTTTTATCCAATTTCAAATCCGATTAACTCTTTTTAGGGGAATATTATCGTGACCTATTTTGATCTTCGTATATTTTTGTTTTTTTGTCGTTCTTCTAGGTTTACATCGGCGTAGTCCGACTACTTATACCACAAACTCCGTGGAATAAATTTATGAACGAAAACATCCGAGCTGTAGAAAAAACTTATGATGGAATTATTCTGCACACAAAACCGATCCATGAAAATTCGAAACGATAGAAACGTAGAACATGAAAAGTGCTCCGTTTTGATAGGTTGTGGCTCCCGTAACTTCAAACGAGTCAAAAGTTATGGCCGTTTGAAGAAACGAAAGAAAGCGACGGACCGCTCGCAGATCCGACTCGACGGTATTGGCGAAAGTCTTCGATCTCCGCGAAACGCTCGAGCATGCTCACACTGTAGCACTCGATATTAAAGATATTACGGATTACCGAGGGAATAAATGTTGATATGGTATAAAAGCTTGTCTACTGAGGCTATAGCGCAATAAATGTTCTTATTTAAAGACCGTTCTGTCTTCCTCGTTTCCAGTACTTCATAATTTTGCTCATATCCATCAACACGGGCGGTCTTTTTACCAACATTACAACATCATGACAAAGTGACTTCGAGGAGAATGTTAAGCGCATTTGATACCTTAGTATTTCGAACGGCTGATGGTGTTTTATACGATTACTTAGCCTGCAAGTAATCTGCTTTTTCAGTCTGCGAATATCTTTCGTTTTCCTGTTTTATCCAATTTCAAATCCAATTTAATTCTTTTTTGGGGAATATTATCGTGGCCTATTTTGCTCTTCGTATATTTTTGTTTTTTTGTCGTTCTTCTAGGTTTACATCGGTGTAGTCCGACTACTTATACCACAAACTCCATGGAAAAAATTTATGAACGAAAATATCCGAGCTGTAGAAAAAACTTATGATGGAATTATAGTGCACACAAAACCGATCCATGACAATTCGAAACGTTAGAAGCGTAGAACATGGAAAGAGCTTCGTTTTGATAGGTTGTGGCTCCCGTAACTTCAAACCAGTCAAGAGTTATGGCCGTTTGAAGAAACGAAAGAAAGCGACGGACCGCTCGCTGATCCGATTCGACGGTATTGGCGAAAGTCTTCCATCTCCGCGAAATGCTCGAGCATGCTCACACTGTAGCACTCGATATTAAAGATATTATGGATTACCGAGGGAATAAATGTTGATATGGTACAAAAGCTTGTCTACTGAGGCTATAGCGCAATAAATGTTCCTTTTTAATGACCGTTGTGTCTTCCTCGTTTCCGGTACGTCATAGTTTTGCTCATATCCATCAACACGGGCGGTCTTTTTACCAACATTACAACATCACGACAAAGTGACTTCGAGGAGAATGTTAAACGCATTTGATACCTTAGAATTTCGAACGGCTGGTGGTGTTTTATATGTTTACTTAGCCTGCATGTAATCTACTTTTTCAGTCTGCGAATATCTTTCGGTTTCCTGTTTTATCCAATTTCAAATCCGATTAACTCTTTTTAGGGGAATATTATCGTGGCCTATTTTGATCTTCGTATATTTTTGTTTTATATGATTACTTAGCCGGCAAGTAATCTACTTTTTCAGTCTGCGAATATCTTTCGGTTTCCTGTTTTATCCAATTTCAAATCCAATTTAATTCTTTTTAGGGGAATATTATCGTGGCCTATTTTGATCTTCGTATATTTTTGTTTTTTTTGTCGTTCTTCTAGGTTTACATTGGTGTAGTCCGACTACTTATACCACAAACTCAGTGGAATAAATTTATGAACGAAAACATCCAAGCTATAGAAAAAACTTATGATGGAATTATTCTGCACACAAATTCCATCATAAGTTTTTTCTAACGGCTGATGGTGTTTTATATGTTTACTTAGCTTGCAAGTAATCTACTTTTTTAGTCTGCGAATATCCTTCGGTTTCCTGTTTTATCCAATTTCAAATCCAATTAACTCTTTTTAGGGGAATATTATCGTGGCCTATTTTGCTCTTCGTATATTTTTGTTTTTTTTGTCGTTCTTCTAGGTTTACATCGGCGTAGTCCGACTACTTATACCACAAACTCCGTGGAATAAATTAATGAACGAAAACATCCGAGCTGTGGAAAAAACTTATGATGGAATTGTTCTGCACACAAAACCGATCCATGACAATTCGAAACGTTAGAAACGTAGAACATGGAAAGAGCTTCGTTTTGATAGGTTGTGGCTCCCGTAACTTCAAACGAGTCAAAAGTTATGGCCGTTTGAAAAAACGAAAGAAAGTGACGGACCGCTCGCAGATCCGATTCGACGGTATTGGCGAAAGTCTTCGATCTCCGCGAAACGCTCGAGCATGCTCACACTGTAGCACTCGATATTAAAGATATTACGGATTACCGAGGGAATAAATGTTGATATGGTATAAAAGCTTGTCTACTGAGGCTATAGCGCAATAAATGTTCTTTTTTAAAGACCGTTCTGTCTTCCTCGTTTCCAGTACGTCATAATTTTGCTCATATCCATCAACACGGACGGTCTTTTTACCAACATTACAACATCATGACAAAGTGACTTCGAGGAGAATGTTTAACGCATTTGATACCTTAGTATTTCGAACGGCTGATGGTGTTTTATACGATTACTTAGCCTGCAAGTAATTTGCTTTTTCAGTCTGCGAATATCTTTCGTTTTCCTGTTTTATCCAATTTCAAATCCAATTTAATTATTTTTTGGGGAATATTATCGTGGCCTATTTTGCTCTTCATATATTTTTGTTTTTTTGTCGTTCTTCTAGGTTTACATCGGTGTAGTCCGACTACTTATATCACGAACTCCGTGGAAAAAAATTATAAACGAAAACATCCAAGCTGTAGAAAAAACTTATGATGGAATTATTCTGCACACAAAACCGATCCATGACAATTCGAAACGTTAGAAACGTAGAACATGGAAAGAGCTTCGTTTTGATAGGTTGTGGCTCCCGTAACTTCAAACGAGTCAAAAGTTATGGCCGTTTGAAGAAACGAAAGAAAGCGACGGACCGCTCGCTGATCCGATTCGAAGGTATTGGCGAAAGTCTTCGATCTCCGCGAAATGCTCGAGCATGCTCACACTGTAGCACTCGATATTAAAGATATTATGGATTACCGAGGGAATAAATGTTGATATGGTACAAAAGCTTGTCTACTGAGGCTATAGCGCAATAAATGTTCTTTTTTAAAGACCGTTCTCTCTTCCTCGTTTCGGGTACGTCATAGTTTTGCTCATATCCATCAACACGGGCGGTCTTTTTACCAAAATTACAACATCATGACAAAGTGACTTCGAGGAGAATGTTAAACGCATTTGATACCTTAGAATTTCGAACGGCTGATGGTGTTTTATATGTTTACTTAGCCTGCATGTAATCTACTTTTTCAGTCTGCGAATATCTTTCGGTTTCCTGTTTTATCCAATTTCAAATCCGATTAACTCTTTTTAGGGGAATATTATCGTGACCTATTTTGATCTTCGTATATTTTTGTTTTTTTGTCGTTCTTCTAGGTTTACATCGGCGTAGTCCGACTACTTATACCACAAACTCCGTGGAATAAATTTATGAACGAAAACATCCGAGCTGTATAAAAAACTTATGATGGAATTATTCTGCACACAAAACCGATCCATGAAAATTCGAAACGTAGAACATGGAATGTGCTCCGTTTTGATAGGTTGTGGCTCCCGTAACTTCAAACGAGTCAAAAGTTATGGCCGTTTGAAGAAACGAAAGAAAGCGACGGACCGCTCGCAGATCCGATTCGACGGTATTGGCGAAAGTCTTCGATCTCCGCGAAACGCTCGAGCATGCTCACACTGTAGCACTCGATATTAAAGATATTACGGATTACCGAGGGAATAAATGTTGATATGGTATAAAAGCTTGTCTACTGAGGCTATAGCGCAATAAATGTTCTTATTTAAAGACCGTTCTGTCTTCCTCGTTTCCAGTACTTCATAATTTTGCTCATATCCATCAACACGGGCGGTCTTTTTACCAACATTACAACATCATGACAAAGTGACTTCGAGGAGAATGTTAAGCGCATTTGATACCTTAGTATTTCGAACGGCTGATGGTGTTTTATACGATTACTTAGCCTGCAAGTAATCTGCTTTTTCAGTTTGCGAATATCTTTCGTTTTCCTGTTTTATCCAATTTCAAATCCAATTTAATTCTTTTTAGGGGAATATTATCGTGGCCTATTTTGCTCTTCGTATATTTTTGTTTTTTTGTCGTTCTTCTAGGTTTACATCGGTGTAGTCCGACTACTTATACCACAAACTCCGTGGAAAAAATTTATGAACGAAAACATCCGAGCTATATGTTTGCACCAAAATTGGGAAAACACCCTTCGGAAGTTTTTGAAGAGATAGTAAATGAAGAACTTGAATTGGAAATAGGGACTATCTAACAAAAACTCCAAGTCACAGAAAAGTAAATTGCACAGAAGACAAGGATTTAGAGTGGTTCGGCTATGCGCCTACGTCCACTATGAAGTTTTATCACTTTATTTCTTAATACTTGAAGATTACAAGTGTTTTTAAGCAAATTACAGCAGGAAATGGACTTAAATTCGAAATTAACAGCAAAGGAGATAGTATGGAGTGATTCTGGCAGCGTTTAGGCTTATTCTTCTTCTCCAAATACTCCGACCCCTTCTCTGAATGACCAGGGGCTCTATTTATAGGTGTGGAAGGCCAAAATCCCGCCTAAATCATGGAGAGGCTGCTTGGCAAGTGACGGGGGGCCCACAGGCCCGCGTTCTTGAAGTGCGTGCCCAGTTTGGGATCGATTCGAAGTGAACTTCGAATCGATCAAAAAATTGTCCAATTGCGATGAAACTTGGCGTGGACGTTCTTCATCATGTAGACAAACTTCTGTAAAAATTTCATGGGATTTGGATCAGTAGATTTGGAGTTATGATCGGTTCGAAATTGGGTGTTCGTCATGCTGGTTGCTTCGACTCCACTGATTCATTCGAATCCATATGGTTCGAATCCATATGTTTCGAACCCATATGGTTCGAACCCATAGGGTTCGAATCCATAGGTTCGAATCTATATGGTTCGACTCCATATGGTTCGAATCCATGCTTTCGTATGCGATGTGGATGGATTCGAAACCGATGGCTGATGGAGTCGAAGCTGATGGATTCGAAGCTCCTGATGGATTCGAAGCTTGGATGGATTCGAAGCTTCTGATGGATTCGAAGTTTCTGATGGAGTCCAAGGTGCTGATGGAGTCGAAGCTGATGGATTCGAAGGCGAGGGAGTCAGAGTTTCTGATGGGTTCGAAGTAGTGATGGACTCGAAGTTAAAGGATGGATTCGAAACTGATGGGTTCGAAACAGATGGTTTCGAACATGACGGGTTTGAACAGGATGGGTTCGAAATATGATGGGTTCGAACATGATGGGTTCGAACCGAGCAATGTGCACCTTCTCAACTTGAATCCATCATAACTTGAGCGTACGACCTCGGATTGACTTGAAGTTTGAAATGCTGGCTTCTATGGTCTTTCTTGTCATGCCCTATCAATTGCGGCCCGATCCGGGCTCGGACAAAATTCATCGATATCCATAGCGAAGAGAAGTGCAACCAATCTCTGAGACGAACTGTCCTTTGTTTTTGGCCAATCTTTTGGTATCACGGCTTTGCCAAAAAGCGGGATAACACTATAGAAAAAACTTATGATGGAATTATTCTGCAGACAAAACCGATCCATGACAATTCGAAACGTTAGAAGCGTAGAACATGGAAAGAGCTTCGTTTTGATAGGTTGTGGCTCCCGTAACTTCAAACGAGTCAAGAGTTATGGCCGTTTGAAGAAACGAAAGAAAGCGACGGACCGCTCGCTGATCCGATTCGACGGTATTGGCGAAAGTCTTCCATCTCCGCGAAATGCTCGAGCATGCTCACACTGTAGCACTCGATATTAAAGATATTATGGATTACCGAGGGAATAAATGTTGATATGGTACAAAAGCTTGTCTACTGAGGCTATTGCGCAATAAATGTTCTTTTTTAATGACCGCTGTGTCTTCCTCGTTTCCGGTACGTCATAGTTTTGCTCATATCCATCAACACGGGCGGTCTTTTTACCAACATTACAACATCACGACAAAGTGACTTCGAGGAGAATGTTAAACGCATTTGATACCTTAGAATTTCGAACGGCTGATGGTGTTTTATATGTTTACTTAGCCTGCATGTAATCTACTTTTTCAGTCTGCGAATTTCTTTCGGTTTCCTGTTTTATCCAATTTTAAATCCAATTAACTCTTTTTAGGGGAATATTATCGTGACCTATTTTGATCTTCATATATTTTTGTTTTTTTGTCGTTCTTCTAGGTTTACATTGGTGTAGTCCGACTACTTATACCACAAACTCCGTGGAATAAATTTATGAACGAAAACATCTGAGCTGTAGAAAAAACTTATGATGGAATTATTCTGCACACAAAACCGATCCATGAAAATTCGAAACGTTAGAAACGTAGAACATGGAAAGAGCTCCGTTTTGATAGGTTGTGGCTCCCGTAACTTCAAACGAGTCAAAAGTTATGGCCGTTTGAAGAAACGAAAGAAAGCGACGGACCGCTCGCTGATCCGATTCGACGGTATTGGCGAAAGTCTTCGATCTCCGGGAAACGCTCGAGCATGCTCACATTGTAGCACTCGATATTAAAGATATTATGAATTACCGAGGGAATAAATGTTGATATGGAACAAAAGCTTGTCTACTGAGGCTATAGCGCAATAAATGTTCTTTTTTAAAGACCGTTCTGTCTTCGTCGTTTCCGGTACGTCATAGTTTTGCTCATATCCATCAACACGGGCGGTCTTTTTACCAAAATTACAACATCACGACAAATTGACTTCGAGGACAATGTTAAACGCATTTGATACCTTAGAATTTCGAACGGCTGATGGTGTTTTATATGATTACTTAGCCTGCAAGTAATCTACTTTTTCAGTCTGCGAATATCTTTCGGTTTCCTGTTTTATCCAATTTCAAATCCAATTTAATTCTTTTTAGGGGAATATTATCGTGGCCTATTTTGATCTTCGTATATTTTTGTTTTATATGATTACTTAGCCGGCAAGTAATCTACTTTTTCAGTCTGCGAATATCTTTCGGTTTCCTGTTTTATCCAATTTCACATCCAATTTAATTCTTTTTAGGGGAATATTATCGTGGCCTATTTTGATCTTCGTATATTTTTGTTTTTTTGTCCTTCTTCTAGGTTTACATTGGTGTAGTCCGACTACTTATACCACAAACTCAGTGGAATAAATTTATGAACGAAAACATCCAAGCTGTAGAAAAAACTTATGATGGAATTATTCTGCACACAAATTCCATCATAAGTTTTTTCTAACGGCTGATGGTGTTTTATATGTTTACTTAGCTTGCAAGTAATCTACTTTTTTAGTCTGCGAATATCTTTCGGTTTCCTGTTTTATCCAATTTCAAATCCAATTAACTCTTTTTAGGGGAATATTATCGTGGCCTATTTTGCTCTTCGTATATTTTTGTTTTTTTTGTCGTTCTTCTAGGTTTACATCGGCGTAGTCCGACTACTTATACCACAAACTCCGTGGAATAAATTTATGAACAAAAACATCCGAGCTGTGGAAAAAACTTATGATGGAATTGTTCTTCACACAAAACCGATCCATGACAATTCGAAACGTTAGAAACGTAAAACATGGAAAGAGCTTCGTTTTGATAGGTTGTGGCTCCCGTAACTTCAAACGAGTGAAAAGGTATGGCCGTTTGAAGAAACGAAAGAAAGCGACGGACCGCTCGCAGATCTGATTCGACGGTATTGGCGAAAGTCTTCGATCTCCGCGAAACGCTCGAGCATGCTCACACTGTAGCACTCGATATTAAAGATATTATGGATTACCGAGGGAATAAATGTTGATATGGTATAAAAGCTTGTCTACTGAGGCTATAGCGCAATAAATGTTCTTTTTTAAAGACCGTTATGTCTTCTTCGTTTCCAGTACGTCATAGTTTTGCTCATATCCATCAACACGGGCGGTCTTTTTACCAACATTACAACATCATGACAAAGTGACTTCGAGGAGAATGTTAAAAGCATTTGATACCTTAGAATTTCGAACGGCTGATGGTGTTCTATATGTTTACTAAGCCTGCAAGTAATCTGCTTTTTCAGTCTGCGAATATCTTTCGGTTTCCTGTTTTATCCAATTTCAAATCCAATTAACTCTTTTTAGGGGAATATTATCGTGGCCTATTTTGCTCTTCGTATATTTTTGTTTTTTTTGTCGTTCTTCTAGGTTTACATCGGCGTAGTCCGACTACTTATACCACAAACTCCGTGGAATAAATTTATGAACGAAAACATCCGAGCTGTGGAAAAAACTTATGATGGAATTGTTCTTCACACAAAACCGATCCATGACAATTCGAAACGTTAGAAAAGTAGAACATGGAAAGTGCTTCGTTTTGATAGGTTGTGGCTCCCGTAACTTCAAACGAGTCAAAAGTTATGGTCGTTTGAAGAAACGAAAGAAAGCGACGGACCGCTCGCAGATCTCATTCGACGGTATTGGCGAAAGTCTTCGACCTCCGCGAAACGCTCGAGCATGCTCACACTGTAGCACTCGATATTAAAGATATTATGGATTACCGAGGGAATAAATGTTGATATGGTACAAAAGCTTGTCTACTGAGGCTATAGCGCAATAAATGTTCTTTTTTAAAGACCGTTATGTCTTCCTCGTTTCCAGTACGTCATAGTTTTGCTCATATCCATCAACACAGGCGGTCTTTTTGCCAACATTACAACATCATGACAAAGTGACTTCGAGGAGAATGTTAAAAGCATTTGATACCTTAGAATTTCGAACGGCTGATGGTGTTTTATATGTTTACTTAGCCTGCAAGTAATCTGCTTTTTCAGTCTGCGATTTCGGTTTCCTGTTTTATCCAATTTCAAATCCAATTTAATTCTTTTTAGGGGAATATTATCGTGGCCTATTTTGCTCTTCGTATATTTTTGTTTTTTTGTCGTTGCTCTAGGTTTACATCGGTGTAGTCCGACTACTTATACCACAAACTCCGTGGAATAAATTTATGAACGAAAACATTCGAGCTGTAGAAAAAACTTATGATGGAATTATTCTGCACACAAAACCGATCCATGACAATTCGAAACGTTAGAAACGTAGAACATGGAAAGAGCTTCGTTTTGATAGGTTGTGGCTCCCGTAACTTCAAACGAGTCAATAGTTATGGCCGTTTGAAGAAACGAAAGAAAGCGACGGACCGCTCGATGATCCGATTCGACGGTATTGGCGAAAGTCTTCGATCTCCGCGAAATGCTCGAGCATGCTCACACTGTAGCACTCGATATTAAAGATATTATGGATTACCGAGGGAATAAATGTTGATATGGTACAAAAGCTTGTCTGCTGAGGCTATAGCGCAATAAATGTTCTTTTTTAAAGACCGTTCTGTCTTCCTCGTTTCGGGTACGTCATAGTTTTGCTCATATCCATCAACACGGGCGGTCTTTTTACCAAAATTACAACATCACGACAAATTGACTTCGAGGACAATGTTAAACGCATTTGATACCTTAGAATTTCGAACGGCTGATGGTATTTTATATTATTACTTAGCCCGCAAGTAATCTACTTTTTCAGTCTGCGAATATCTTTCGGTTTCCTGTTTTATCCAATTTCAAATCCAATTTAATTCTTTTTAGGGGAATATTATCGTGGCCTATTTTGATCTTCGTATATTTTGTTTTATATGATTACTTAGCCTGCAAGTAATCTACTTTTTCAGTCTGCGAATATCTTTCGGTTTCCTGTTTTATCCAATTTCAAATCCAATTTAATTCTTTTTAGGGGAATATTGTCGTGGCCTATTTTGATCTTCGTATATTTTTGTTTTTTTGTCGTTCTTCTAGGTTTACATTGGTGTAGTCCGACTACTTATACCACAAACTCAGTGGAATAAATTTATGAACGAAAACATCCGAGCTGTAGAAAAAACTTATGATGGAATTATTCTGCACACAAATTCCATCATAAGTTTTTTCTAACGGCAGATGGTGTTTTATATGTTTACTTAGCCTGCATGTAACGACCCAGTATTTTCAACCCTTCGCATCCGCACATGTCGGACTTGAATTGTTCAAAATACTGCGTTGTAGAATAAATTTGGCAAAACTCAGAATATACAATAAATAAATCACAGAATCATGCGCCAGTGGGGTAACACCCACCGTAGCATACAACGGTACCTCTGTTCTGCCTTTACGGCTAGCCTTTCGACTACACCACCAACCTCCACGAGGACATGTAGGAGTAAGAGTCAACCGTTCGCTACCCAAACCAGGAAGCGAGAACCCCCTATCATGTTGCACCGAGTGCAGTGGCAGACACAGATATCAGAATCTCGCAGCGGAAATTAAAATTTAGTGGTTCATGAAGCCACTGATACAACTTTGCAAGACAGAACTTACATTTTTATAATACTCAATACAAATTTAAGACATAAATGGAATAGAGTCTTCAAAGTCTTGAATTCCAGAAAAGATAAAGGCTGAAACAACTTCCAACAGCACGAATGATCTACTGAGTGTCCTAGCTACGGAGAAGAGACTGAAGCTGCAACTCAGGCTGACCCGAGCGTAAAATAAAACAAAACACTCGAGTCAGGACATACATACTTATATAATGTAAGCTAAATCAAGTGTACTGTAATATATAGCAAGTAACTTAAAGGATGCTTGGGACCGCCCATCCTCTAAGGATCCGTTAAACTATTTACTATGTAGTATATTGCGCTATTATAATAGTGTCTATACTAAAATAAACATACTTTTAAATAGCGTTAAGGCTTTACATTTTCCACCTTAACACGTAATAGTCCCAGTAGTCCATCCAATATCATAGCTCCTCCTACTCGGGAAGCAACTAGAGGATACCACACGGGCTACGGGAGAAAACCAAACTCGTACAAGGCTCGATATGGTAGGTGACACGGCACAACTAGGCAATGCCAGGGTAGATATACCAATTGCTATCCGGACCGGTGGTAACGCGAAGCCGCAGCAACCGCCCACCTCGAACAACACTCCCAAATCAAGGGTGCACCCAAACAATCACATAAGCAATAGAATGGTATACGAAGAAGTGCGTTCGATCAGAGGAGCTACCTCATTAATCCGAGAATCGCTCCTGTTTTAGCCACCTTAAGCCAACTCACGGGAGTCGGGTCCACGTATATACCTTTCAAGAAACCGTCACCACCAACCTACTTCATTCTGGAATCTCCACCGCGTACACGGTTAGTCAAAGTGGTTTTCGGTATCGACAGAGAGTATGTCCATATCCGATCCCGGTCTCTTTGCCAACCAAACGTTATTATAACCCGTGGTCATTTAAAACAGTTTATACTTTAAAACCAGGATAAACATTTCCATTTCAAACTATAAATACGATATCATTTTAAAACCCAAAACCATATAATATCGTTATATTCAAATATAATTCTTTTCCAAAACCATACTGCTTAAAATTTATAATATTTGGAAACTAAATATTTGAATTATATCTTCAAAACATAATATTTTGGAAATTTTACTTTAAACCATAACTCCCAAACACAAATGGTTTGCATATTCAACGGTATATAGAATAAAGGGTTTAACTTAATGGTTCTTTGTAAAGAAGATAATTTACATAGCTTTACAAATATATTTCTTTATTTAAAGTTTAAACCATAATTTAAATATTACTTCATGTTCCCAAACCATTTCAATTCCTATATATATATATATATATATTCAATTGGAGTATTTATTATTAAAAACTAAGTTTGGATTTTATTCTTTCAACAAATCAATGTTTTATTTTTAGTCTTAAATATTCCCATAAATTCCATAAATAAAACTCCAAAATTTCACCATTAATATTTTCAAAAATTTACTTAATATTTAAACAATCAAATTCTAGACCCTGTAGCACTTAGGAAATGCTACCTAATAGTTACGGGTAAAACTGGTCCAATTTCAAAAGACAGCACTTAAATGCTGTAGTAGATTGTTTAACTAAATAAATATTTCCAAATATAACTTATTTATTTATTTATTTATTTCTGAAGTCTTATTCTTTCAAAATCCCGATTTTACCAAATAAGTTATATTCCATAATTTCATTCAAATATTTATTTATTTTTTATTTAACTTATAAAAATCAATATAAATTCCTTTAAAGATATAAATCAAATATTTAACTTCCAAAATAATTTTAAATATTTCAGAAAATATTATAAGGACCACGGGCCTGTATATAGTTTTCTAGCCTAGGTCAAGTGATACGGATTTATATCATTTCAACCCGTAATTTATAAAACCCCGGGTTCTATCATTTCAAACCCGCAATCCCAAGTAAATTTACAGCAGTTAACAGAACAAGTGAACAGTAATAATCAATTTGGCCTATCATTTCAGCCCATGACAATATATATATTTAACAGGGAACTTGCAGTGTGATTTAAGCAGTACATAAACAATAACATAATATAACTGCAGATATAATACAACAGGTAAATAACTGATAAGGTGTCAATGGGGTTCATCATTCTATATTATACTGCAGACAGATAATAGTGACATAAATTTTTACACATACACTTGCAATAATTTACTAAATATAAATACGTATGTCTGGTGAGAAATACTCACCTGGAAGTTGCAGAAAAAATTGAATTTCAAAACGACGTTTCACCGGTAAAGACCGACAGAAAGTACCGATAAAATTTCTCGGATGTCGCCTAGATTCAAATCTAGAACAAAAGTAGAAAAATAGAATACACGACTTAGAATTTTACGGTCAAATCAAAATAGAACGAGAATGACTTGACTTGCTCGACCACTCCACCGTGTACCGTGACCAAAAACATACCCTAAAACGAGAACCGGGTTAACCCAAAATTTACGACAAATTTTTTGTTTTTTTTTTCCTAAAGCCAGACTCAAACACAGGGTGAATTTTCCTACTCTATGTCGTGATACACATGTACACGTGCACACCTAAAGTTCCAACTTGCTTATGCACATGTACACACGCCAACATCTTATTGTTGCCTATCATACTTAAATCTTAGATTTATATATATATTTTACTTTCAACCCATTTTTTCTAAAATTTCCATGCTTTGAAATCATCGGACAGAAACTACTAAATATGAAACTTCCCAGATCTTTATACACTTCCC
This sequence comes from Allium cepa, assembly GCA_030765085.1. NCBI lineage: Eukaryota > Viridiplantae > Streptophyta > Magnoliopsida > Asparagales > Amaryllidaceae > Allium > Allium cepa. Next base: position 10,212,891 of record JASFAV010000020.1, read on the forward strand.
CGACTCACTCCCCTCATAACTTCGAGAAAGACATGTGTTTGCTTCGAGCAAACCGGGCAGCTGCTTCGAGTTTATGAGAAAAACACCCCGGCATTTGCAAAACTTCTCTGCCAATCCTATTGCAACTTTGATCACATCTTCCATGCACCAATACTACTGATGCCTATTTTCACTTAGCTACAACAGCTAGAACTGCAACCAACCATCCCATCACCAAAGTCACCATTTCTCTTCTTCTACCAACAGACTACAACTTCCATATATATATATGCAGACCTTTGTGAGACATGAATGCAATTTGGAAGAACTTGCTCACTATATGTACTGTGCTTTCCAAATGCCTTTGCACCACTGCTTCATACTCCCCATTTTTTTTCCCTCAATCTTAGTTCATAGGCTTCAAATTTTCAACAACTTTACCTAGACCTGTCCTCCCAGTTATACCATTTATCATAAGTTGTATGCATGCATTTTTGAACAGGATAAATATGATGCATTGGTACAGAACAGGGAAGCTTCCCCTTCAGATATACATATGAAAACTTCCTCTGCATAAGTGCTTAAAGCCAACTCTTCCCACCAACCACTGCACAACAGCCATCACCATGCAACTACACAGAGGCATTAATACTCCAGTCAGTTTAACCATGTACACAGTGATACAAATGTGTACACGTGCACACACCTTCTACATTACCTGAAACACTTCCAATATCCTATCCCAACATCTATCCACATTTTTGTCAGATCAAAGCCCTTCTCTACCTCAGTCCAACAACATGCACCTTATCCTACTACAACTAGGGGCCAGGCCTTTACCATGCACAATCTTTTGAACAGCAAATCATATAGGTGATAAATTTCAAATCAAAACATAAAAAAAATATGCAGACTATGGTGTAACTTGTATATGCAGACTACTTCCAAACTAATGCAACTGCATCTCTAAACAACTCAGTTTCTCCTTCTATTCAAATTTAGCATCAAGCCTACTCAACATCACAACCAACTCAGGCCAGGTGGCTTTTACAGCAGCTACTCCAATCAAAGGAAGGTTTTAAGATAAGTTCAGCCTTTATGCAACAAATTCACACTCAAAAACCCAAAGTATTTACAGCTAAGTTCCTATTACTACTGCTTTGCAACTTATAGCATATATGTCTGGGTAAATATGCAGACTAATCAAACATGGATGCTATCCCATACTAAACAAAATACACTGTCCCTCTTTAAACTGGTCTTGATATTTGTTTCATACTTTGATTCAGAACAACTTTAGCTATGGACTTACTCTTTCAGATGATGGTAAATCATCTACAGATCCTAACATACTCAACAACCATCCTATATGCCTACAGACCACTGTGGGAAATGGCCGAGCAAATTAACTATCAGAGAGGACTTAGAAGAAGAAAAATGGACTAACCTGATAGCTCGAGAAAAGGAGAAGATGAGGTGAATCACAGAGGAAAAGTTTTGCAGAGGAAAAATGAATTTTTTATAGACAAATGCTTCAAGTTATTCAGGGAAATAAAAAGGCAGTTTCTTTTGCAATAACTCTGGAGAATGCGAGCAAATTCTTCCATCAGTTTTCAAGATGAACACCTGATGCGTGATTGTAGCAGCTGATGGTGTGATAGTAGGAATAAAAGGTAAGGCAGAGCAATACGTTTGAGATTCTAGCCTAAATTCATCAATGCATTTTAAGGCTTATCAGTTTCAAACCCGGAAAGCTATTGGATTCTTTGATTTGGAAAGCATTTACACAGTATCTTGATGGAAAAGAAACTGATCATAGGAAAACTTGCGAGAGATAAAGTTTGATAACTGAAAATTGAAGTGGGAAAGGTTGATGCACAATTTCAGCTATAAATTTTTCAAGTATATTAAATTTCGAACATTAATTCAGGGTTTTCTTTGATTCATTGATGTGTGTTATGGTTTTAGCCTGGCCATGCATGAGATAGGGGAGTTGATTGTGCACGTTCCAGTTATGAAATGAACGTGAACACTTTGCCAATGAAACTGTTAGAGAGGAAAAGAGGGTAAAGCTTGAACGTTTTAAATATAAACGTTGTGATTCATTTTTTTTTCAAAGTTTCCTCTAATTTAGTTTGATATTTTTTTAAATGTTAACGTTAACGTTTTTATGTAGTCAGTTTAAAATAGAACGTATGTCAGAAATATATAAAATCAGCTGACAAATAAAATACGTACGTTCGTTAAAACACTGACTGACATTTTATGTCCAAAAATATCTAAAACTTGATTTTTACACTACGCTAGACAGACGCAGTCTAGAACATCAAAAATTTTCGTAAAAATAATATTTAAAAAAACACACGTTTTATTACGTTGCTTTATACCCTATAATTGACGTCTTTTGAACGCGAAATTCAACTGTTCAAACTTAGCTTAAAATTTCACAGTTATTATTAGATTTTATTGACATATGCAATTTTATAAAATATATCTTCAAATTAAATAATTAAATAGACACAATTTATATAAAATATACTTTGAAATTAAATAATTAATAATAAAATAAATATCTAAAACTAGGGCTGTTACACTCTCCCCCACTTAAGAACTTTTCGTCCTCGAAAAGGAACGAAGAAGAGAAACACAAGAAGATAAGCTAGATAAACAAGTACCGTAAACGAATAGTTCCGGTATTTGAAGCACGAAGAAGATCTTCTAGAATCGGGTTTTACCCATTTCAGTTTGACCGTCAGTCTATGGGTGGTAAGCGGTGCTCAGGTCCCGATGAGTAACAAAGATTATAGAAAGATTTCTAAATAGACTGGCATAAGCCATAGCCACCCCATTCTGTAGCTGATAGGGCAACCAAGGACACTCGAAGATAGTTTAAAACAAAATAAGATAATAAATTTGAAATCATAATACTTCGAAAATTATAATACTTTGAAAGTCATTAAAATTTATAGATTATTATTTGGAAATCATATTACTAAAATCATAACACTTTAAAAATAATCTTCATTTATTCAATCATAAATTTTCCAAAACATTTATTTCTTTAGAACAGCGGCACTTAAAATATGCTATAGTAGATATATTAGTAATTCAAATCAGTTCAATTTCTGAAATATTCATTTCAAGAGTTCATTATTCTACTTAACTCTTAATTTAACAAATAACCTATCTCTTTATTAAAAATACCTATTTTGTAAATAAGATATTCCTTTAATAAGTGTCACTTGAAATTTTCATTTAAACAAATTCTCAATTAGTGATGTTACCATATGTCTTAACTATTTAAATCATAATTATTTATTTAGACACCAATTAAATAAATAATCCTTACTACAAAATATCCCTTTCAAAAATATATTTTTTCAAAGATACATTGTGTATCACACAACATATTCATTTCAGGAAATAACCTTTATTAAAATTTCTAGGTTAGATTTAAGGTTCCATATTAAATCAAATTTGATTATCAGGTTATTTAAATGAAATCCTTAAATTCCCTTTTTCCTTATTTACCTTTATTAATCTTTTATAACTAAAATTTAAGTATATTACTCAAATTTTTATTTATGAAATCCTTTTTATATTGTATATTATCCAATTACATTGTTAACTTTTGAAAATCAAGGTAAGTTATATTTGAAATGAAATTGAATATTATACAACTAAAACTTCCCAATTCAATTATCTCCAAGTTGAAATTTCTTATTCAAATTTGAATTATTCCTCAAGATAAAACTTAAGAATTAAATTTCTGATTCTCTTCAAACCATTTAGAGATAACTAAATATATATACAAAATATGTCAAATCAAATTTAAATTATGTATCTATATATATATATTAAGTCATACTTTAGAAATTTAAATCAATTCAAATCTCAAGGAAACACTGTAGCCAGACTACAGAATGGTCTTTTCACTTCGAAACTCGAAAATGAACGTCGATGATGCTGCAGTCATCACCGAAATTATTTTCCAGCGACAAAGAGAAGAGCACTAAATTTTAAAATTCTTTGGAAACAAATTTCTATACAAAATACTTATAACATCCTTTAAAAATTTAAACATAAGGTTTGAAACTATCAGAAATTGAATTCTCAAGTTCTTGTTTTAAATTCAATTATTTATCTTAGCCAAAACACATGGTTTACAAAATCAAAATAAATCAAAATTATTATCTCTTTTCAACTAGTTAAATTAATTATAAAATTCTGAAAATTATACTTATATATAATATTAGATTTTTTTTTTTTAATATAGGAATAAACTTCTCAAACCAAGATAGAGACTCAAATTTTGATGAACTCAAATCAAATAGAATTCAAGATAAATTGAAATCAGAAGATCTGATGATTAACTAACAAAATAAGGAACTGGGTAAGATATATAAGTCGCGGGCAACCTTAACCGGGTCAACCGTGACTTAAAGAGTCAGACCGATGTGATTGGTGTAAATCTACATTTGATCTGAGGAGATAGAATAACCAAAGATACTAGCATATAAATCGAGGACAAATAAAAACCTCCGGTGAGTCGCTGCTAATGGTAAAGGAGTTCACCCCTTTATGAGAACAATGGCGAGACCGCCAATTTACTATAAGGATCATCCGAAGTGGAGTTATGGGATACTCCAAAATCTAAGGTAGATGAAAAAGTGAGGGACACGAATGAACTTTGGAACCACAGGGAATGTTCCAAATTCGAAAAGGAAGAGATTCAATCTCGAATGAAAGTGATTCTATAATCAAATTTACTTTACATTCTAAGTTTTGCCTAGAGCCAAAGCTCTGATACCAACTGTAACGACCCAGTATTTTCAACCCTTCGCATCCGCACATGTCGGACTTGAATTGTTCAAAATACTGCGTTGTAGAATAAATTTGGCAAAACTCAGAATATACAATAAATAAATCACAGAATCATGCGCCAGTGGGGTAACACCCACCGTAGCATACAACGGTACCTCTGTTCTGCCTTTACGGCTAGCCTTTCGACTACACCACCAACCTCCACGAGGACATGTAGGAGTAAGAGTCAACCGTTCGCTACCCAAACCATGAAGCGAGAACCCCCTATCATGTTGCACCGAGTGCAGTGGCAGACACAGATATCAGAATCTCGCAGCGGAAATTAAAATTTAGTGGTTCATGAAGCCACTGATACAACTTTGCAAGACAGAACTTACATTTTTATAATACTCAATACAAATTTAAGACATAAATGGAATAGAGTCTTCAAAGTCTTGAATTCCAGAAAAGATAAAGGCTGAAACAACTTCCAACAGCACGAATGATCTACTGAGTGTCCTAGCTACGGAGAAGAGACTGAAGCTGCAACTCAGGCTGACCCGAGCGTAAAATAAAACAAAACACTCGAGTCAGGACATACATACTTATATAATGTAAGCTAAATCAAGTGTACTGTAATATATAGCAAGTAACTTAAAGGATGCTTGGGACCGCCCATCCTCTAAGGATCCGTTAAACTATTTACTATGTAGTATATTGCGCTATTATAATAGTGTCTATACTAAAATAAACATACTTTTAAATAGCGTTAAGGCTTTACATTTTCCACCTTAACACGTAATAGTCCCAGTAGTCCATCCAATATCATAGCTCCTCCTACTCGGGAAGCAACTAGAGGATACCACACGGGCTACGGGAGAAAACCAAACTCGTACAAGGCTCGATATGGTAGGTGACACGGCACAACTAGGCAATGCCAGGGTAGATATACCAATTGCTATCCGGACCGGTGGTAACGCGAAGCCGCAGCAACCGCCCACCTCGAACAACACTCCCAAATCAAGGGTGCACCCAAACAATCACATAAGCAATAGAATGGTATACGAAGAAGTGCGTTCGATCAGAGGAGCTACCTCATTAATCCGAGAATCGCTCCTGTTTTAGCCACCTTAAGCCAACTCACGGGAGTCGGGTCCACGTATATACCTTTCAAGAAACCGTCACCACCAACCTACTTCATTCTGGAATCTCCACCGCGTACACGGTTAGTCAAAGTGGTTTTCGGTATCGACAGAGAGTATGTCCATATCCGATCCCGGTCTCTTTGCCAACCAAACGTTATTATAACCCGTGGTCATTTAAAACAGTTTATACTTTAAAACCAGGATAAACATTTCCATTTCAAACTATAAATACGATATCATTTTAAAACCCAAAACAATATAATATCGTTATATTCAAATATAATTCTTTTCCAAAACCATACTGCTTAAAATTTATAATATTTGGAAACTAAATATTTGAATTATATCTTCAAAACATAATATTTTGGAAATTTTACTTTAAACCATAACTCCCAAACACAAATGGTTTGCATATTCAACGGTATATAGAATAAAGGGTTTAACTTAATGGTTCTTTGTAAAGAAGATAATTTACATAGCTTTACAAATATATTTCTTTATTTAAAGTTTAAACCATAATTTAAATATTACTTCATGTTCCCAAACCATTTCAATTCCTATATATATATATATATATATATATATATATATTCAATTGGAGTATTTATTATTAAAAACTAAGTTTGGATTTTATTCTTTCAACAAATCAATGTTTTATTTTTAGTCTTAAATATTCCCATAAATTCCATAAATAAAACTCCAAAATTTCACCATTAATATTTTCAAAAATTTACTTAATATTTAAACAATCAAATTCTAGACCCTGTAGCACTTAGGAAATGCTACCTAATAGTTACGGGTAAAACTGGTCCAATTTCAAAAGACAGCACTTAAATGCTGTAGTAGATTGTTTAACTAAATAAATATTTCCAAATATAACTTATTTATTTATTTATTTATTTCTGAAGTCTTATTCTTTCAAAATCCCGATTTTACCAAATAAGTTATATTCCATAATTTCATTCAAATATTTATTTATTTTTTATTTAACTTATAAAAATCAATATAAATTCCTTTAAAGATATAAATCAAATATTTAACTTCCAAAATAATTTTAAATATTTCAGAAAATATTATAAGGACCACGGGCCTGTATATAGTTTTCTAGCCTAGGTCAAGTGATACGGATTTATATCATTTCAACCCGTAATTTATAAAACCCCGGGTTCTATCATTTCAAACCCGCAATCCCAAGTAAATTTACAGCAGTTAACAGAACAAGTGAACAGTAATAATCAATTTGGCCTATCATTTCAGCCCATGACAATATATATATTTAACAGGGAACTTGCAGTGTGATTTAAGCAGTACATAAACAATAACATAATATAACTGCAGATATAATACAACAGGTAAATAACTGATAAGGTGTCAATGGGGTTCATCATTCTATATTATACTGCAGACAGATAATAGTGACATAAATTTTTACACATACACTTGCAATAATTTACTAAATATAAATACGTATGTCTGGTGAGAAATACTCACCTGGAAGTTGCAGAAAAAATTGAATTTCAAAACGACGTTTCACCGGTAAAGACCGACAGAAAGTACCGATAAAATTTCTCGGATGTCGCCTAGATTCAAATCTAGAACAAAAGTAGAAAAATAGAATACACGACTTAGAATTTTACGGTCAAATCAAAATAGAACGAGAATGACTTGACTTGCTCGACCACTCCACCGTGTACCGTGACCAAAAACATACCCTAAAACGAGAACCGGGTTAACCCAAAATTTACGACAAATTTTTTTTTTTTTTTTCCTAAAGCCAGACTCAAACACAGGGTGAATTTTCCTACTCTATGTCGTGATACACATGTACACGTGCACACCTAAAGTTCCAACTTGCTTATGCACATGTACACACGCCAACATCTTATTGTTGCCTATCATACTTAAATCTTAGATTTATATATATATTTTACTTTCAACCCATTTTTTCTAAAATTTCCATGCTTTGAAATCATCGGACAGAAACTACTAAATATGAAACTTCCCAGATCTTTATACACTTCCCCGACTCACTCCCCTCATAACTTCGAGAAAGACATGTGTTTGCTTCGAGCAAACCGGGCAGCTGCTTCGAGTTTATGAGAAAAACACCCCGGCATTTGCAAAACTTCTCTGCCAATCCTATTGCAACTTTGATCACATCTTCCATGCACCAATACTACTGATGCCTATTTTCACTTAGCTACAACAGCTAGAACTGCAACCAACCATCCCATCACCAAAGTCACCATTTCTCTTCTTCTACCAACAGACTACAACTTCCATATATATATATATGCAGACCTTTGTGAGACATGAATGCAATTTGGAAGAACTTGCTCACTATATGTACTGTGCTTTCCAAATGCCTTTGCACCACTGCTTCATACTCCCCATTTTTTTTCCCTCAATCTTAGTTCATAGGCTTCAAATTTTCAACAACTTTACCTAGACCTGTCCTCCCAGTTATACCATTTATCATAAGTTGTATGCATGCATTTTTGAACAGGATAAATATGATGCATTGGTACAGAACAGGGAAGCTTCCCCTTCAGATATACATATGAAAACTTCCTCTGCATAAGTGCTTAAAGCCAACTCTTCCCACCAACCACTGCACAACAGCCATCACCATGCAACTACACAGAGGCATTAATACTCCAGTCAGTTTAACCATGTACACAGTGATACAAATGTGTACACGTGCACACACCTTCTACATTACCTGAAACACTTCCAATATCCTATCCCAACATCTATCCACATTTTTGTCAGATCAAAGCCCTTCTCTACCTCAGTCCAACAACATGCACCTTATCCTACTACAACTAGGGGCCAGGCCTTTACCATGCACAATCTTTTGAACAGCAAATCATATAGGTGATAAATTTCAAATCAAAACATAAAAAAAATATGCAGACTATGGTGTAACTTGTATATGCAGACTACTTCCAAACTAATGCAACTGCATCTCTAAACAACTCAGTTTCTCCTTCTATTCAAATTTAGCATCAAGCCTACTCAACATCACAACCAACTCAGGCCAGGTGGCTTTTACAGCAGCTACTCCAATCAAAGGAAGGTTTTAAGATAAGTTCAGCCTTTATGCAACAAATTCACACTCAAAAACCCAAAGTATTTACAGCTAAGTTCCTATTACTACTGCTTTGCAACTTATAGCATATATGTCTGGGTAAATATGCAGACTAATCAAACATGGATGCTATCCCATACTAAACAAAATACACTGTCCCTCTTTAAACTGGTCTTGATATTTGTTTCATACTTTGATTCAGAACAACTTTAGCTATGGACTTACTCTTTCAGATGATGGTAAATCATCTACAGATCCTAACATACTCAACAACCATCCTATATGCCTACAGACCACTGTGGGAAATGGCCGAGCAAATGAACTATCAGAGAGGACTTAGAAGAAGAAAAATGGACTAACCTGATAGCTCGAGAAAAGGAGAAGATGAGGTGAATCACAGAGGAAAAGTTTTGCAGAGGAAAAATGAATTTTTTATAGACAAATGCTTCAAGTTATTCAGGGAAATAAAAAGGCAGTTTCTTTTGCAATAACTCTGGAGAATGCGAGCAAATTCTTCCATCAGTTTTCAAGATGAACACCTGATGCGTGATTGTAGCAGCTGATGGTGTGATAGTAGGAATAAAAGGTAAGGCAGAGCAATACGTTTGAGATTCTAGCCTAAATTCATCAATGCATTTTAAGGCTTATCAGTTTCAAACCCGGAAAGCTATTGGATTCTTTGATTTGGAAAGCATTTACACAGTATCTTGATGGAAAAGAAACTGATCATAGGAAAACTTGCGAGAGATAAAGTTTGATAACTGAAAATTGAAGTGGGAAAGGTTGATGCACAATTTCAGCTATAAATTTTTCAAGTATATTAAATTTCGAACATTAATTCAGGGTTTTCTTTGATTCATTGATGTGTGTTATGGTTTTAGCCTGGCCATGCATGAGATAGGGGAGTTGATTGTGCACGTTCCAGTTATGAAATGAACGTGAACACTTTGCCAATGAAACTGTTAGAGAGGAAAAGAGGGTAAAGCTTGAACGTTTTAAATATAAACGTTGTGATTCATTTTTTTTTCAAAGTTTCCTCTAATTTAGTTTGATATTTTTTTAAATGTTAACGTTAACGTTTTTATGTAGTCAGTTTAAAATAGAACGTATGTCAGAAATATATAAAATCAGCTGACAAATAAAATACGTACGTTCGTTAAAACACTGACTTACATTTTATGTCCAAAAATATCTAAAACTTGATTTTTACACTACGCTAGACAGACGCAGTCTAGAACATCAAAAATTTTCGTAAAAATAATATTTAAAAAAACACACGTTTTATTACGTTGCTTTATACCCTATAATTGACGCGTCTTTTGAACGCGAAATTCAACTGTTCAAACTTAGCTTAAAATTTCACAGTTATTATTAGATTTTATTGACATATGCAATTTTATAAAATATATCTTCAAATTAAATAATTAAACTATATCTTTAGACACAATTTATATAAAATATACTTTGAAATTAAATAATTAATAATAAAATAAATATCTAAAACTAGGGCTGTTACACTGCAAGTAATCTACTTTTTCAGTCTGCGAATATCTTTCGGTTTCCTGTTTTATCCAATTTCAAATCCAATTAACTCTTTTTAGGGGAATATTATCGTGGCCTATTTTTCTCTTCGTATATTTTTGTTTTTTTTGTCGTTCTTCTAGGTTTACATCGGCGTAGTCCGACTACTTATACCACAAACTCCGTGGAATAAATTTATGAACGAAAACATCCGAGCAGTGGAAAAAACTTATGATGGAATTGTTCTGCACACAAAACCGATCCATGACAATTCGAAACGTTAGAAACGTAGAACATGGAAAGAGCTTCGTTTTGATAGGTTGTGGCTCCCGTAACTTCAAACGAGTCAAAAGCTATGGCCGTTTGAAGAAACGAAAGAAAGCGACGGACCGCTCGCAGATCCGATTCGACGGTATTGGCGAAAGTCTTCGATCTCCGCGAAACGCTCGAGCATGCTCACACTGTAGCACTCGATATTAAAGATATTACGGATTACCGAGGGAATAAATGTTGATATGGTACAAAAGCTTGTCTACTAAGGCTATAGCGCAATAAATGTTCTTTTTTAAAGACCGTTCTGTCTTCCTCGTTTCCAGTACGTCATAATTTTGCTCATATCCATCAACACGGGCGGTCTTTTTACAAACATTACAACATCACGACAAAGTGACTTCGAGGAGAATGTTTAACGCATTTGATACCTTAGAATTTCGAACGGCTGATGGTGTTTTATATGATTACTTAGCCTGCAAGTAATCTACTTTATCAGTCTGCGAATATCTTTCGGTTTCCTGTTTTATCCAATTTCAAATCCAATTTAATTCTTTTTAGGGGAATATTATCGTGGCCTATTTTGCTCTTCGTATATTTTTGTTTTTCTGTCGTTCTTCAAGGTTTACATGGGTGTAGTCCGACTACTTATACCACAAACTCAGTGGAATAAATTTATGAACGAAAACATCCGAGCTGTAGAAAAAACTTATGATGGAATTATTCTGCACACAAAACCGATCCATGACAATTCGAAATGTTAGAAACGTAGAACATGGAAAGATCTTCGTTTTGATAGGTTGTGGCTCACGTAACTTCAAACTAGTCAAAAGTTATGGCCGTTTGAAGAAACGAAAGAAAGCGACGGACCGCTCGCTGATCCGATTCGACGGTATTGGCGAAAGTCTTCGATCTCCGCGAAACGCTCGAGCATGCTCACACTGTAGCACTCGATATTAAAGATATTATTGATTACCGAGGGAATAAATGTTGATATGGTACAAAAGCTTGTCTACTGAGGCTATAGCGCAGTAAATGTTCTTTTTGAAAGACCGTTCTGTCTTCCTCGTTTCCGGTACGTCATAGTTTTGCTCATATCCATCAACACGGGCAGTATTTTTACCAACATTACAACATCACGACAAAGTGACTTCGAGGAGAATGTTAAAAGAATTTGATACCTTAGAATTTCGAACGGCTGATGGTGTTTTATATGATTACTTAGCCTGCAAGTAATCTGCTTTTTCAGTCTGCGAATATCTTTCGGTTTCCTGTTTTATCCAATTTCAAATCCAATTTAATTCTTTTTAGGGGAATATTATCGTGGCATATTTTGATCTTCGTATATTTTTGTTTTTTTGTCGTTCTTCTAGGTTTACATCGGTGTAGTCCGAATACTTAAACCACAAACTCCGTGGAATAAATTTGTGAAGGAAAACATCCGAGCTGTGGAAAAAACTTATGATGGAATTATTCTGCACACAAAACCGATCCATGAAAATTCGAAACATTTGAAACGTAGAACATGGAAAGAGCTTCGTTTTGATAGGTTATGGCTCCCGTAACTTCAAACGAGTCAAAAGTTATGGTCGTTTGAAGAAATGAAAGAAAGCGACGGACCGATCGCTGATCCGATTCGACGGTATTGGCGAAAGTCTTCGATCTCCGCGAAACGCTTGAGCATGCTCACACTGTAGCACTCGATATTAAAAATATTATGGATTACCGAGGGAATAAATGTTGATATGGAACAAAAGCTTGTCTACTGAGGCTATAGCGCAATAAATGTTCTTTTTTAACGACCGTTCTGTCTTCCTCGTTTCCGGTACGTCATAGTTTTGCTCATATCCATCAACACGGGCAGTCTTTTTACAAACATTACAACATCACGACAAAGTGACTTCGAGGAGAATGTTAAACGCATTTGATACCTTAGAATTTCGAACGGCTGATGGTGTTTTATGTGATTACTTAACCTGCAAGTAATCTACTTTGTCAGTCGGCGAATATCTTTTGGTTTCCTCTTTTATCCAATTTCAAATCCAATTTAATTCTTTTTAGGGGAATATTATCATGGCCTATTTTGCTCTTCGTATATTTCTGTTTTTTTGTCGTTCTTCTAGGTTTACATCAGCGTAGTCCGACTACTTATACCACAAACTCCGTGGAATAAATTTACGAACGAAAACATCCGAGCTGTAGCAAAAACCTATGATGGAATTATTCCCCACACAAAACCGATCCATGACAATTCGAAACATTATAAACGTAGAACATGGAAAGAGCTTCGTTTTGATAGGTTGTGGCTCCCGTAACTTCAAACGAGTCAAAAGTTATGGCCGTTTGAAGAAACGAAAGAAAGCGACGGACCGCTCGCTGATCCGATTCGACGGTATTGGCGAAAGTCTTCGATCTCCGCGAAACGCTCGAGCATGCTCACACTGTAGCACTCGATATTAAAGATATTATGGATTACCGAGGGAATAAATGTTGATATGGTACAAAAGCTTATCTACTGAGGCTATGGCGCAATAAATGTTCCTTTTTAAAGACCGTTCTGTCTTCCTCGTTTCCGGTACGTCATACTTTTGCTCATATCCATCAGCACGGGCGGTCTTTTTACCAACGTTACAACATCACGACAAAGTGACTTCGAGGAGAACGTTAAACGCATTTGATACATTAGAATTTCGAACGGCTGATGGTGTTTTGTACGATTACTTAGCCTGCAAGTAATCTACTTTTTCAGTCTGCGAATATCTTTCGGTTTCCTGTTTTATCCGATTTCAAATCCAATTTAACTCTTTTTAGGGGAATATTATCGTGGCCTATTTTGATCTTCGTATATTTTTGTTTTTTTGTCGTTCTTCTAGGTTTACATCGGCGTAGTCCGACTACTTATACCACAAACTCAGTGGAATAAATTTATGAACGAAAACATCCGAGCTGTAGAAAAAACTTATGATGGAATTATTCTGCACACAAAACCTACCCATGACAATTCGAAATGTTAGAAACGTAGAACATGGAAAGAGCTTCTTTTGATAGGTTGTGGCTCCCGTAACTTCAAACGAGTCAAAAGTTATGGCCGTTTGAAGAAACGAAAGAATGCGACGGACCGCTCGCTGATCCGATTCGACGGTATTGGCGAAAGTCTTCGATCTCCGCGAAACGCTCGAGCATGCTCACACTGTAGCACTGGATATTAAAGATATTATGGATTCCCGACGGAATAAATGTTGATATGGTACAAAAGCTTGTCTACTGAGGCTATAGCGCAATAAATGTTCTTTTTTAAAGACCGTTCTGTCTTCCTCGTTTCCGGTACGTCATAATTTTGCTCATATCCATCAACACGGGCGGTCTTTTTACCAACATTACAACATCACGACAAAGTGACTTCGAGGAGAATGTTAAACGCATTTGATACCTTAGAATTTCGAACGGCTGATGGTGTTTTATATGTTTATTTAGCCAGCAAGTAAGCTACTATTTCAGTCTGCGAATATCTTTCGGTTTCCTGTTTTATCCAATTTCAAATCCAATTAACTCTTTTTAGGGGAATATTATCGTGGCCTATTTTGATCTTCGTATATTTTTGTATTTTTGTCGTTCTTCTAGGTTTACATCGGCGTACTCCGACTACTTATACCACAAACTCCGTGGAATAAATTTATGAACGAAAACATCCGGGCTGTAGAAAAAACTTATTATGGAATTATTCTGCACAAAAAACCGATCCATGACAATTCGAAACGTTAGAAACGTAGAACATGGAAAGAGCTTCGTTTGGATAGGTTGTGGCTCCCGTAATTTCAAACGAGTCAAAAGTTATGGCCGTTTGAAGAAACGAAAGAAAGCGACGGACCGATCGCTGATCCGATTCGACGGTATTGGTGAAAGTCTTCGATCTCCGCGAAACGCTCGAGCATGCTCACACTGTAGCACTCGATATTAAAGATATTATGGATTACCGAGGGAATAAATGTTATATGGTACAAAAGCTTGTCTACTGAGGCTATAGCGCAATAAATGTTCTTTTTTAAAGACCGTTCTGTCTTCCTCGTTTCCGGTACGTCATAGTTTTGCTCATATCCATCAACACGGGCGGTCTTTTTACCAACATTACAACATCACGACAAAGTGACTTCGAGGAGAATGTTAAACGCATTTGATACCATAGAATTTCGAACGGCTGATGGTGTTTTATATGATTACTTGGCCTGCAAGTAATCTGCTTTTTCAGTCTGCGAATATCTTTCGGTTTCCTGTTTTATCCAATTTCAAATCCAATTTAATTCTTTTTAGGGGAATATTATCGTGGCCTATTTTGATCTTCTTATATTTTTGTATTTTTGTCGTTTTTCTTGGTTTACATCGGTGTAGTCCGACTACTTATACCACAAACTCCGTGGAATAAATTTATGAACGAAAACATCCGGGCTGTAGAAAAAACTTATTATGGAATTATTCTGCACAAAAAACCGATCCATGACAATTCGAAACGTTAGAAACGTAGAACATGGAAAGAGCTTCGTTTTGATAGGTTGTGGCTCCCGTAACTTCAAACGAGTCAAAGGTTATGGCCGTTTGAAGAAACGAAAGAAAGCGACGGACCGCTCGCTGATCCGATTCGACGGTATTGGCGAAAGTCTTCGATCTCCACGAAACACTCGAGCATGCTCACACTGTAGCACTGGATATTAAAAATATTATGGATTACCGAGGGAATAAATGTTGATATGGTACAAAAGCGTGTCTACTGAGGCTATAGCGCAATAAATGTTCTTTTTTAAAGACCGTTCTATCTTCCTCGTTTCCGGTATGTCATAATTTTGCTCATATCCATCAACACGGGCGGTCTTTTTACCAACATTACAGCATCACGACAAAGTGACTTCGAGGAGAATGTTAAACGCATTTGATACCTTAGAATTTCGAATGGCTGATGGTGTTTTATATGTTTATTTAGCCTGCAAGTAATCTACTTTTTCAGTCTGCGAATATCTTTCGGTTTCCTATTTTATCCAATTTCAAATCCAATTAACACTTTTTAGGGGAATATTATCGTGGCCTATTTTGCTCTTCGTATATTTTTGTTTTTTTGTCGTTCTTCTAGGTTTACATCGGCGTAGTCCGACTACTTATACCACAAACTCCGTGGAATAAATTTATGAACGAAAACATCAGAGCTGTAAAAAAACTTATGATGGAATTATTCTGCACACAAAATCGATCCATGACAATTCGAAACATTAGAAACGTAGAACATGGAAAGAACTTCGTTTTGATAGGTTGTGGCTCCGTAACTTCAAACGAGTCAAAAGTTATGGCCGTTTGAAGAAACGAAAGAAAACGTCGGACCGCTCGCTGATCCGATTCGACGGTATTGGCGAAAGTCTTCGATCTACGCGAAACGCTCGAGCATGCTCACACTGTAGCACTCGATATTAAAGATATTATGGATTACCGAGGGAATAAATGTTATATGATACAAAAGCTTGTCTACTGAGGCTATAGCGCAATAAATGTTCTTTTTTAAAGACAGTTCTGTCTTCCTCGTTTCCGGTACGTCATAGTTTTGCTCATATCCATCAACACGGACGGTCTTTTTGACCAACATTACAACATCACGACAAAGTGACTTCAAGGAGAATGTTAAACGCATTTGATACCTTAGAATTTCGAACGGCTGATGGTGTTTTATATGTTTATTTAGCAAGTAATCTACTTTTTCAGTCTGCGAATATCTTTCGGTTTCCTGTTTTATCCAATTTCCAATCCAATTAACTCTTTTTAGGGGAATATTATCGTGGCCTATTTTGCTCTTCGTATATTTTTGTTTTTCTGTCGTTCTTCTAGGTTTACATCGGCGTTGTCCGACTACTTATACCACAAACTCCGTGGAATAAATTTATGAACGAAAACATCAAAGCTGTAAAAAAACTTATGATGGAATTATTCTGCACACAAAACCGATCCATGACAATTCGAAACATTAGAAACGTAGAACATGGAAAGAGCTTCGTTTTGATAGGTTGTGGCTCCCGTAACTTCAAACGAGTCAAAAGTTATGGCCGTTTGAAGAAACGAAAGAAAACGTTGGACCGCTCGCTGATCCGATTCGACGGTATTGGCGGAAGTCTTCGATCTCCGCGAAACGCTCGAGCATGCTCACACTGTTGCACTCGATATTAAAGATATTATGGATTACCGAGGGAATAAATGTTATATGGTCCAAAAGCTTGTCTACTGAGGCTATAGCGCAATAGATGTTCTTTTTTAAAGACTGTTCTGTCTTCCTCGTTTCCGGTACGTCATAGTTTTGCTCATATCCATCAACACGGGCGGTCTTTTTACCAACATTACAACATCACGACAAAGTGACTTCGAGGAGAATGTTAAACGCATTTAATACCTTAGAATTTCGAACGGCTGATGGCGTTTTATATGATTACTTAGCCTGCAAGTAATTTACTTTTTCAGTCTGCGAATACCTTTCGGTTTCCAGTTTTATCCAATTTCAAATCCAATTTAATTCTTTTTAGGGGAATATTATCGTGGCCTATTTTGATCTTCGTATATTTTTGTTTTTTTGACGTTCTTTTAGGTTTACATCGGTGTAGTCCGAATACTTATACCACAAACTCCGTGGAATAAATTTATGAACGAAAACATCCGAGCTGTAGAAAAAACCTATGATGGAATTATTCTCCACACAAAACCGATCCATGACAATTCGAAACGTTAGAAACGTAGAACATGGAAAGAGCTTCGTTTTGATAGGTTGTGGCTCCCGTAACTTCAAACGAGTCAAAAGTTATGGTCGTTTGAAGAAACGAAAGAAAGCGACGGACCGCTCGCTGATCCGATTCGACGGTATTGGCGAAAGTCTTCGATCTCCGCGAAATGCTCGAGGATGCTCACACTATAGCACTCGATATTAAAGATATTATGGATTACCGAGGGAATAAATGTTGACATGGTACAAAAGCTTGTCTACTGAGGCTACAACGCAATAAATGTTCTTTTTTAATGACCGTTCTGTCTTCCTCGTTTCCGGTACGTCATAGTTTTGCTCATATCCATCAACACGGGCAGTCTTTTTACCAATATTACAACATCACGACAAAGTGACTTCGAGGAGAATGTTAAACGCATTTGATACCTTAAAATTTCGAACGGCTGATGGTGTTTTATATGATTACTTAGCCTGCAAGTAATTTGCTTTTTCTGTCTGCGAATATCTTTCGGTTTCCTGTTTTTTCCAATTTCAAATCTAATTTAATTCTTTTTAGGGGAATATTATCGTGGCCTATTTTGCTCTTCGTATATTTTTGTTTTTTTGTCGTTTCTCTAGGTTTACATCGGTGTAGTCCGACTACTTATACCACAAACTCCGTGGAATAAATTTATGAACGAAAACATCCGAGCTGTAGAAAAAACGTATGATGGAATTATTCTCCACACAAAACCGATCCATGACAATTCGAAACGTTAGAAACGTAGAACATGGAAAGAGCTTCGTTTTGATAGGTTGTGGCTCCCGTAACTTCAAACGAGTCAAAAGTTATGGTCGTTTGAAGAAACGAAAGAAAGCGACGGACCGCTCGCTGATCCGATTCAACGGTATTGGCGAAAGTTTTCGATCTCCGCGAAACGCTCGAGCATGCTCATACTGTAGCACTCGATATTAAAGATATTATGGATTACCGAGGGAATAAATGTTGATATGGTACAAAAGCTTGTCTACTGAGGCTACAGCGCAATAAATGTTCTTTTTTAAAGACCGTTCTGTCTTCCTCGTTTCCGGTACGTCATAGTTTTGCTCATATCCATCAACACGGGCAGTCTTTTTACCAACATTACAACATCACGACAAAGTGACTTCGAGGAGAATGTTAAACGCATTTGATACCTTAAAATTTCGAAAGGCTGATGGTGTTTTATATGATTACTTAGCCTGCAAGTAATCTGCTTTTTCAGTCTGCGAATAACTTTCGGTTTCCTGTTTTATCCAATTTCAAATCCAATTAACTCTTTTTCGGGGAATATTATCATGGCCTATTTTTCTCTTCGTATATTTTTGTTTTTTTGTCGTTCTTCTAGGTTTACATCGGCGTAGTCCGACTACTTATACCACAAACTCCGTGGAATAAATTTATGAACGAAAACATCCGAGCTGTAGAAAAAACTTATGATGGAATTATTCTGCACACAAAACCGATCCATGACAATTCGAAATGTTGGAAACGTAGAACATGGAAAGAGCTTCGTTTTGATAGCTTGTGGCTCCCGTAACTTCAAACGAGTCAAAAGTTATGGCCGTTTGAAGAAACGAAAGAAAGCGACGTACCGCTCGCTGATCAGATTCGACGGTATTGGCGAAAGTCTTCGATCTCCGAGAAATGCTCGAGCATGCTCACACTGTAGCACTCGATATTAAAGATATAATGGACTACCGAGGGAATAAATGTTGATATGGTACAAAAGCATGTCTACTGAGGATACAGCGCAATAAATGTTCTTTTTAAACGACCGTTCTGTCTTCCTCATTTTCGGTACGTCATAGTTTTGCTCATATCCATCAACAAGGGTGGTCTTTTTACCAACATTACAACATCACGACAAAGTGACTTCGAGGAGAATGTTAAACGCATTTGATACCTTAGTATTTCGAACGGCTGATGGTGTTTTACATGTTTATTTAGCTGGCAAGTAATCTACTTTTTCAGTCTGCGAATATCTTTCGGTTTCCTGTTTTATCCAATTTCAAATCCAATTAACTCTGCGAATATCAGAGCTGTAAAAAAACTTATGATGGAATTATTCTGCACACAAAACCGATCCATGAAAATTCGAAACATTAGAAACGTAGAACATGGAAAGAGCTTCGTTTTGATAGGTTGTGGCTCCCGTAACTTCAAACGAGTCAAAAGTTATGGCCGTTTGAAGAAACGAAAGAAAACGTCGGACCGCTCGCTGATCCGATTCGACGGTATTGGCGAAAGTCTTCGATCTCCGCGATACGCTCGAGCATGCTCACACTGTAGCACTCGATATTAAAGATATTATGGATTACCGAGGGAATAAATGTTATATGGTACAAAAGCTTGTCTACTGAGGCTATAGCGCAATAAATGTTCTTTTTTAAAGACCGTTCTGTCTTCCTCGTTTCCGGTACGTCATAGTTTTGCTCATATCCATCAACACGGGCGGTCTTTTTACCAACATTACAACATCACGACAAAGTGACTTCGAGGAGAATGTTAAACGCATTTGATACCTTAGAATTTCGAACGGCTAATGGTGTTTTATATGATTACTTAGCCTGCAAGTAATCTGCTTTTTCAGTCTGCGAATATCTTTCGGTTTCCTGTTTTATCCAATTTCAAATCCAATTTAATTCTTTTTAGGGGAATATTATCGTGGCCTATTTTGAGCTTCGTATATTTTAGTTTTTTTGTCGTTCTTCTAGGTTTACATCGGTGTAGTCCGAATACTTATACCACAAACTCCGTGGAATAAATTTATGAACGAAAACATCCGAGCTGTAGAAAAAACCTATGATGGAATTATTCTCCACACAAAACCGATCCATGACAATTCGAAACGTTAGATACCTTAGAATTTCGAACGCCTGATGGTGTTTTATATGATTACTTAGCCTGCAAGTAATTTACTTTTTCAGTCTGCGAATATCTTTCGGTTTCCTGTTTTATCCAATTTCAAATCCAATATAATTCTTTTAAGGGGAATATTATCGTGGCCTATTTTGCTCTTCGTATATTTTTGTTTTTTGTCGTTCTTCAAGGTTTACATGGGTGTAGTCCGACTACTTATACCACAAAGTCCGTGGAATAAATTTATGAACGAAAACACCCGAGCTGTAGAAAAAACTTAAGATGGAATTATTCTGCACACAAAACCGATCCATGACAATTCGAAATGTTAGAAACGTAGAACATGGAAAGAGCTTCGTTTTGATAGGTTGTGGCTCCCGTAACTTCAAACGAGTCAAAAGTTATGGTCGTTTGAAGAAAGGAAAGAAAGCGACGGACCGCTCGCTGATCCGATTCCACGGTATTGGCGAAAGTCTTCGATCTCCGCGAAACGCTCGAGCATGCTCACACTGTAGCACTCGATATTAAAGATATTATGGATTACCGAGGGAATAAATGTTGATATGGTACAAAAGCTTGTCTACTGAGGCTATAGCACAATAAATGTTCTTTTTTAAAGACCGTTCTGTCTTCCTCGTTTCCGGTACGTCATAGTTTTGCTCATATCCATCAACACGGGCGGTGTTTTTACCAACATTACAACATCACGACAAAGTGACTTCGAGGAGAACGTTAAACGCATTCGATACCTTAGAATTTCGAACGGCTGATGGTGTTTTATATGTTTACTTAGCCTGCAAGTAATCTACTTTTTCAGTCTGCGAATAACTTTCGGTTTCCTGTTTTATCCAATTTCAAATCCAATTAACTCTTTTTCGGGGAATATTATCGTGGCCTATTTTGCTCTTCGTATATTTTTGTTTTTTTGTCGTTCTTCTAGGATTACATCGGCGCAGTCCGACTACTTATACCACAAACTCCGTGGAATAAATTTATGAACGAAAACATCCGGGCTGTAGAAAAAACTTATGATGGAATTATTCTGCACAAAAAACCGATCCATGACAATTCGAAATATTAGAAACGTAGAACATGGAAAGAGCTTCGTTTTGATAGCTTGTGGCTCCCGTAACTTCAAACGAGTCAAAAGTTATGGCCGTTTGAAGAAATGAAAGAAAGCGACGGACCGCTCGCTGATCCGATTCGACGGTATTGGCGTAAGTCTTCGATCTCCGAGAAACGCTCGAGCATGCTCACACTGTAGCACTCGATATTAAAGATATAATGGACTACCGAGGGAATAAATGTTGATATGGTACAAAAGCATGTCTGCTGAGGATATAGCGCAATAAATGTTCTTTTTTAACGACCGTTCTGTCTTCCTCATTTCCGGTACGTCATAGTTTTGCTCATATCCATCAACACGGGCGGTCTTTTACCAACATTACAACATCACGACAAAGTGACTTCGAGGAGAATGTAAAACACATTTGACACCTTCGAATTTTGAACGGCTGATGGTGTTTTATATGTTTATTTAGCCTGCAAGTAATCTACTTTTTCAGTCTGCGAATATCTTTCGGTTTCCTGTTTTATCCAATTTCAAATCCAATTAACTCTTTTTCGGGGAATATTATCGTGGCCTATTTTTCTCTTCGTATATTTTTGTTTTTTTGTCGTTCTTCTAGGTTTACATCGGCGTAGTCTGACTATTTATACCACAAACTCCGTGGAATAAATTTATGAACGAAAACATCCGAGCTGTAGAAAAAACTTATGATGGAATTATTCTGCACACAAAACCGATCCATGACAATTCGAAACATTGGAAACGTAGAACATGGAAAGAGCTTCGTTTTGATAGGTTGTGGCTCCCGTAACTTCAAATGAGTCAAAAGTTATGGCCGTTTGAAGAAACGAAAGAAAGCGTTGGACCGCTCGCTGATCCGATTCGACGGTATTGGCGAAAGTCTTCGATCTCCGCGAAACGCTCGAGCATGCTCACACTGTAGCACTCGATATTAAAGATATTATGGATTACCGAGGGAATAAATGCTGATATGGTACAAAAGCTTGTCTACTGAGGCTATAGCGCAATAAATGTTCTTTTTTAAAGACCGTTCTGTCTTCCTCGTTTCCGGTACGTCATAGTTTTGCTCATATCCATCAACACGGGCGGTCTTTTTACCAACAATACTACATCACGACAAAGTGATTTCGAGGAGAATGTTAAACGCATTTGATACCTTAGAATTTCGAACGGCTGATGGTGTTTTATATGATTACTTAGCCCGCAAGTAATCTGCTTTTTCAGTCTGCGAATATCTTTCGGTTTCCTATTTTATCCAATTTCAAATCCAATTTAATTCCTTTTAGGGGAATATTATCGTGGCCTATTTTAATCTTCGTATATTTTTGTTTTTTTATCGTTCCTCTAGGTTTCCATCGGTGTAGTCCGAATACTTCTACCACAAACTCCATGGAATAAATTTATGAACGAAAATATCCGAGCTGTGGAAAAAACTTATGATGGAATTATTCTGCACACAAAACCGATCCATGACAATTCGAAACATTAGAAACTTAGAACATGAAAAGATCTTCGTTTTGATAGGTTGTGGCTCCCGTAACTTCAGACGAGTCAAAAGTTATGGTCGTTTGAAGAAACGAAAGAAAGCGACGGACCGCTCGCTGATCCGATTCGACGGTATTGGCGAAAGTCTTCGATCTTCGCGAAACGCTCGAGCATGCTCACACTGTAGCACTCGATATTAAAGATATTATGGATTATCGAGGGAATAAATGTTGATATGGTACAATAGCTTGTCTACTGAGGCTATAGCGCAATAAATGTTCTTTTTTAAAGACCGTTCTGTCTTCCTCGTTTCCGGTACGTCATAGTTTTGCTCATGTCCATCAACACGGGTGGTCTTTTTACCAACATCACAACATCACGACAAAGTGACTTCTAGGAGAATGTTAAACGCATTTGATACCTTAAAATTTCGAACGGCTGATGGTGTTTTATATGATTACTTAGCCTGCAAGTAATCTGCTTTTTCAGTCTGCGAATATCTTTCGGTTTCCTGTTTTATCGAATTTCAAATCCAATTTAATTGTTTTTAGGGGAATATTATCGCGGCCTATTTTGCTCTTCGTATAATTTTGTTTTTTTGTCGTTACTCTAGGTTTACATCGGCGTAGTCCGACTACTTATACCACAAACTCCGTGGAATAAATTTATGAACGAAACATCCGAGCTGTAGAAAAAACTTATGATGGAATTATTCTGCACACAAAACCGATCCATGACAATTCGAAACGTTAGAAACGTAGAACATGGAAAGAGCTACGTTTTGATAGGTTGTGGCTCCCGTAACTTCAAACGAGTCAAAAGTTATGGTCGTTTGAAGAAACGAAAGAAAGCGACGGACCGCTCGCTGATCCGATTCAACGGTATTGGCGAAAGTCTTCGATCTCCGCGAAACGCTCGAGCATGCTCACACTGTAGCACTCGATATTAAAGATATTATGGATTACCGAGGGAATAAATTTTGATATGGTACAAAAGCTTGTCTACTGAGGCTATAGCGCAATAAATTTTCTTTTTTAAAGACTGTTCTGTCTTCCTCGTTTCCGATACGTCATAGTTTTGCTCATATCCATCAACACGGGCGGTCTTTTTACCAACATTACAACATCACGACAAAGTGACTTCGTGGAGAATGTTAAACGCATTTGATACCTTAGAATTTCGAACGGCTGAGGGTGTTTTATATGTTTACTTAGCCTGCAAGTAATCTACTTTTTCAGTCTGCGAATATCTTTCGGTTTCCTGTTTTATCCAATTTCAAATCCAATTAACTCTTTTTCGGGAAATATTATCGTGGCCTATTTTGCTCTTCGTATATTTTTGTTTTTTTGTTGTTTTTCTAGGTTTACATCGGCGTAGTCCGACTACTTATACCACAAACTCCGTGGAATAAATTTATAAACGAAAACATACGAGCTGTAGAAAAAACTTATGATGGAATTATTCTGCACACAAAACCGATCCATGACAATTCGAAACGTTAGAAACGTAGAACATGGAAAGAGCTTCGTTTTGATAGCTTGTGGCTCCCGTAACTTCAAACGAGCCAAAAGTTATGGCCGTTTGAAGAAACGAAAGAAAGCGACGGACCACTCGCTGATCCGATTCGGCGGTATTGGCGAAAATCTTCGATCTCCGCGAAATGCTCGAGCATGCTCACACTGTAGCACTCGATATTAAAGATATTATGGATTACCGAGGGAATAAATGCTGATATGGTACAAAAGCTTGTCTACTGAGGCTATAGCGCAATAAATGTTCTTTTTTAAAGACCGTTCTGTCTTCCTCGTTTCCGGTACGTCATAGTTTTGCTCATATCCATCAACACGGGCGGTGTTTTTACCAACATTACAACATCACGACAAAGTGACTTCGAGGAGAACGTTAAACGCATTCGATACCTTAGAATTTCGAACGGCTGATGGTGTTTTATATGTTTACTTAGCCTGCAAGTAATCTACTTTTTCAGTCTGCGAATATCTTTCGGTTTCCTGTTTTATCCAATTTCAAATCCAATTAACTCTTTTTAGGGGAATATTATCGTGGCCTATTTTTCTCTTCGTATATTTTTGTTTTTTTGTCGTTCTTCTAGGTTTACATCGGCGTAGTCTGACTATTTATACCACAAACTCCGTGGAATAAATTTATGAACGAAAACATCCGAGCTGTAGAAAAAACTTATGATGGAATTATTCTGCACACAAAACCGATCCATGACAATTCGAAACATTGGAAACGTAGAACATGGAAAGAGCTTCGTTTTGATAGGTTGTGGCTCCCGTAACTTCAAATGAGTCAAAAGTTATGGCCGTTTGAAGAAACGAAAGAAAGCGTTGGACCGCTCGCTGATCCGATTCGACGGTATTGGCGAAAGTCTTCGATCTCCGCGAAACGCTCGAGCATGCTCACACTGTAGCACTCGATATTAAAGATATTATGGATTACCGAGGGAATAAATGCTGATATGGTACAAAAGCTTGTCTACTGAGGCTATAGCGCAATAAATGTTCTTTTTTAAAGACCGTTCTGTCTTCCTCGTTTCCGGTACGTCATAGTTTTGCTCATATCCATCAACACGGGCGGTCTTTTTACCAACAATACTACATCACGACAAAGTGATTTCGAGGAGAATGTTAAACGCATTTGATACCTTAGAATTTCGAACGGCTGATGGTGTTTTATATGATTACTTAGCCCGCAAGTAATCTGCTTTTTCAGTCTGCGAATATCTTTCGGTTTCCTATTTTATCCAATTTCAAATCCAATTTAATTCCTTTTAGGGGAATATTATCGTGGCCTATTTTAATCTTCGTATATTTTTGTTTTTTTATCGTTCCTCTAGGTTTCCATCGGTGTAGTCCGAATACTTCTACCACAAACTCCATGGAATAAATTTATGAACGAAAATATCCGAGCTGTGGAAAAAACTTATGATGGAATTATTCTGCACACAAAACCGATCCATGACAATTCGAAACATTAGAAACTTAGAACATGAAAAGATCTTCGTTTTGATAGGTTGTGGCTCCCGTAACTTCAGACGAGTCAAAAGTTATGGTCGTTTGAAGAAACGAAAGAAAGCGACGGACCGCTCGCTGATCCGATTCGACGGTATTGGCGAAAGTCTTCGATCTTCGCGAAACGCTCGAGCATGCTCACACTGTAGCACTCGATATTAAAGATATTATGGATTATCGAGGGAATAAATGTTGATATGGTACAATAGCTTGTCTACTGAGGCTATAGCGCAATAAATGTTCTTTTTTAAAGACCGTTCTGTCTTCCTCGTTTCCGGTACGTCATAGTTTTGCTCATGTCCATCAACACGGGTGGTCTTTTTACCAACATTACAACATCACGACAAAGTGACTTCTAGGAGAATGTTAAACGCATTTGATACCTTAAAATTTCGAACGGCTGATGGTGTTTTATATGATTACTTAGCCTGCAAGTAATCTGCTTTTTCAGTCTGCGAATATCTTTCGGTTTCCTGTTTTATCGAATTTCAAATCCAATTTAATTGTTTTTAGGGGAATATTATCGCGGCCTATTTTGCTCTTCGTATAATTTTGTTTTTTTGTCGTTACTCTAGGTTTACATCGGCGTAGTCCGACTACTTATACCACAAACTCCGTGGAATAAATTTATGAACGAAACATCCGAGCTGTAGAAAAAACTTATGATGGAATTATTCTGCACACAAAACCGATCCATGACAATTCGAAACTTTAGAAACGTAGAACATGGAAAGAGCTACGTTTTGATAGGTTGTGGCTCCCGTAACTTCAAACGAGTCAAAAGTTATGGTCGTTTGAAGAAACGAAAGAAAGCGACGGACCGCTCGCTGATCCGATTCAACGGTATTGGCGAAAGTCTTCGATCTCCGCGAAACGCTCGAGCATGCTCACACTGTAGCACTCGATATTAAAGATATTATGGATTACCGAGGGAATAAATTTTGATATGGTACAAAAGCTTGTCTACTGAGGCTATAGCGCAATAAATTTTCTTTTTTAAAGACTGTTCTGTCTTCCTCGTTTCCGATACGTCATAGTTTTGCTCATATCCATCAACACGGGCGGTCTTTTTACCAACATTACAACATCACGACAAAGTGACTTCGTGGAGAATGTTAAACGCATTTGATACCTTAGAATTTCGAACGGCTGAGGGTGTTTTATATGTTTACTTAGCCTGCAAGTAATCTACTTTTTCAGTCTGCGAATATCTTTCGGTTTCCTGTTTTATCCAATTTCAAATCCAATTAACTCTTTTTCGGGAAATATTATCGTGGCCTATTTTGCTCTTCGTATATTTTTGTTTTTTTGTTGTTTTTCTAGGTTTACATCGGCGTAGTCCGACTACTTATACCACAAACTCCGTGGAATAAATTTATAAACGAAAACATACGAGCTGTAGAAAAAACTTATGATGGAATTATTCTGCACACAAAACCGATCCATGACAATTCGAAACGTTAGAAACGTAGAACATGGAAAGAGCTTCGTTTTGATAGCTTGTGGCTCCCGTAACTTCAAACGAGCCAAAAGTTATGGCCGTTTGAAGAAACGAAAGAAAGCGACGGACCACTCGCTGATCCGATTCGGCGGTATTGGCGAAAATCTTCGATCTCCGCGAAATGCTCGAGCATGCTCACACTGTAGCACTCGATATTAAAGATATTATGGATTACCGAGGGAATAAATGTTGATATGGTACAAAAGCATGTCTACTGAGGATATAGCGCAACAAATGTTCTTTTTTAACGACCGTTCTGTCTTCCTCATTTCCGGTACGTCATAGTTTTGCTCATATCCATCAACACGGGCGGTCTTTTTACCAACATTACAACATCACGACAAAGTGACTTCGAGGAGAATGTTAAACGCATTTGATACCTTAGAATTTCGAACGGCTGATGGTGTTTTATATGTTTATTTAGCCTGCAAGTAATCTACTTTTTCAGTCTGCGAATATCTTTCGGTTTCCTGTTTTATCCAATTTCAAATCCAATTAACTCTTTTTAGGGGAATATTATCGTGGCCTATTTTTCTCTTCGTATATTTTTTTTTGTCGTTCTTCTAGGTTTACATCGGCGTAGTCCGACTACTTATACCACAAACTCCGTGGAATAAATTTATGAACGAAAACATCCGAGCTGTAGAAAAAACTTATGATGGAATTATTCTACACACAAAACCGATCCATGACAATTCGAAACGTTAGAAACGTAGAACATGGAAAGAGCTCCGTTTTGATAGGTTGTGGCACCCGTAACTTCAAACGAGTCAAAAGTTATGGCCGTTTGAAGAAACGAAAGAAAGCGTCGGACCGCTCGCTGATCCGATTCGACGGTACTGGCGAAAGTCTTCGCTCTCCGCGAAACGATCGAGCATGCTCACACTGTAGCACTCGATATTAAAGATATTATGGATTACCGAGGGAATAAATGTTGATATGGTACAAAAGCTTGTCTACTGAGGCTATAGCGCAATAAATGTTCTTTTTTAAAGACCGTTCTGTCTTCCCCGTTTCCGGTACGTCATAGTTTAGCTCATATCCATCAACGCAGGCGGTCTTTTTACCAACATTACAACATCACGACAAAGTGACTTCGAGGAGAATGTTAAACGCATTTGATACCTTAGAATTCCGAACGGCTGATGGTGTTTTATATGATTACTTAGCCTGCAAGTAATCTACTTTTTCAGTCTGCGAATATCTTTCGGTTTCCTGTTTTATCCAATTTCAAATCCAATTTAATTCTTTTTAGGGGAATATTATCGTGGCCTATTTTGCTATTCGTATATTTTCGTTTTTTTGTCGTTCTTCTAGGTTTACATCAGCGTAGTCCGACTACTTATACCACAAACTCCGTGGAATAAATTTATGAACGAAAACATCCGAGCTGTAGAAAAAACTTATGATGGAATTATTCTGCACACAAAACCGATCCATGACAATTCGAAACGTTAGAAACGTAGAACATGGAAAGAGCTTCGTTTTGATAGGTTGTGGCTCCCGTAACTTCAAACGAGTCAAAAGTTATGGCCGTTTGAAGAAACGAAAGAAAGCGACGGACCGCTCGCTGATCCGATTCGACGGTATTGGCGAAAGTCTTCGATCTCCGCGAAACGCTCGAGCTTGCTCACACTGTAGCACTCGATATTAAAGATATTATGGATTACCGAGGGAATAAATGGTGATATGGTACAAAAGCTTGTCTTCTGAGGCTATAGCGCAGTAAATGTTCTTTTTTAAAGACCGTTCTGTCTTCCTCGTTTCCGGTACGTCATAGTTTTGCTCATATCCATCAACACGGGCGGCCTTTTTACCAACATTACAACATCACGACAAAGTGACTTCGAGGAGAATGTTAAACGCATTTGATACCTTAGAACTTCGAACGGCTGATGGTGTTTTATATGATTACTTAGCCTGCAAGTGATCTACTTTTTCGGTCTGCGAATATCTTTCGGTTTCCTGTTTTATCCAATTCCAAATACAATTTAATTCTTTTTAGGGGAATATTATCGCGGCCTATTTTGCTCTTCGTATATTTTTGTTTTTTTTTGTCGTTCTTCAAGGTTTACATGGGTAAGGTCCGACTACTTATACCACAAACTCAGTGGCATAAATTTATGAACGAAAACATCCGAGCTGTAGAAAAAACTTATGATGGAATTATTCTGCACACAAAACCGATCCATGACAATTCGAAATATTAGAAACGTAGAACATGGAAAGAGCTTCGTTTTGATAGGTTGTGGCTCCCGTAACTTCAAACGAGTCAAAAGTTATGGCCGTTTGAAGAAACGAAAGAAAGCGACGGACCGCTCGCTGATCCGATTCGACGGTATTGGCGAAAGTCTTCGATCTCCGCGAAAGCTCGAGCATGCTCACACTGTAGCACTCGATATTAAAGATATTATGGATTACCGAGGGAATAAATGTTGATATGGTACAAAAGCTTGTCTACAGAGGCTATAGCGCAATAAATGTTCTTTTTTAAAGACCGTTCTGTCTTCCTCGTTTCCGTTACGTCATAGTTTTGCTCATATCCATCAACACGGACGGTCTTTTTACCAATATTACAACATCACGACAAAGTGACTTCGAGGAGAATGTTAAATGCATTTGATACCTTAGAATTTCGAACGGCCGATGGTGTTTTATATGATTACGTAGCCTGCAAGTAATCTACTTTTTCAGTCTGCGAATATCTTTCGGTTTCCTGTTTTATCCAATTTCAAATCCAATTTAATTCTTTTTAGGGGAATATTATCATGGCCTATTTTGATCTTCGTATATTTTTTTTTGTCGTTCTTCTAGGTTTACATCGGTGTAGTCCGACTACTTAAACCACAAACTCCGTGGAATAAATTTATGAACGAAAACATCCGGGCTGTAGAAAAAACTTATGATGGAATTATTCTGCACACAAAACCGATCCATGACAATTTGAAACTTTAGAAACGTAGAACATGGAAAGAGCTTCGTTTTGATAGGTTGTGGCTCCCGTAAGTTCAAACGAGTCAAAAGTTATGGTCGTTTGAAGAAACGAAAGAAAGAGACAGACCGCTCGCTGATCCGAGTCGACAGTACTGGCGAAAGTCTTCGATCTCCGCGAAACGCTCGAGCACGCTCACACGGTAGCACTCGATATTAAAGATATTATGTTTACCGAGGGAATAAATGAGGATATGCTTCAAAAGCTTGTCTACTTAGGTTATAGCGCAATAAATGTTCTTTTTTAACGACCGTTCTGTCTTCCTCGTTTCCGGTACGTCATAGTTTTGCACATATCCATCAACACGGGCGGTCTTTTTACCAAATTATACAACATCACGACAAAATGACTTCGTTTTGATAGGTTGTGGCTCCCGTAACTTCAAACGAGTCAAAAGTTATGGCCGTTTGAAGAAACGAAAGAAAGCGACGGACCGCTCGCTGGTCCGATTCGACGGTATTGGCGAAAGTCTTCGATCTCCGCGAAACGCTCGAGCATGCTCACACTGTAGCACTCGATATTAAAGATATTATGAATTACCGAGGGAATAAATGTTGATATGGTACAAAAGCTTGTCTACTGAGGCTATAGCGCAATAAATGTTCTTTTTTAAAGACCGTTCTGTCTTCCTCTTTTCCGGTACGTCATAGTTTTGCTCATATCCATCAACAAGGGCGGTCTTTTTGCCAACATTACAACATCACGACAAAGTGACTTCGAGGAGAATGTTAAACGCATTTGATACCTTAGAATTTCGAACGCCTGATGGTGTTTTATATGATTACTTAGCCTGCAAGTAATCTACTTTTTCAGTCTGCGAATATCTTTCGGTTTCCTGTTTTATCCAATTTCAAATCCAATATAATTCTTTTAAGGTGAATATTATCGTGGCCTATTTTGCTCTTCGTATATTTTTGTTTTTTTGTCGTTCTTCAAGGTTTACATGGGTGTAGTCCGACTACTTATACCACAAAGTCCGTGGAATAAATTTATGAACGAAAACACCCGAGCTGTAGAAAAAACTTAAGATGGAATTATTCTGCACACAAAACCGATCCATGACAATTCGAAACGTTAGAAACGTAGAACATGGAAGGAGCTTCGTTTTGATAGGTTGTGGCTCCCGTAACTTCAAACGAGTCAAAAGTTATGGCCGTTTGAAGAAACGAAAGAAAGCGACGGACCGCTCGCTGATCCGATTCGACGGTATTGGCGAAAGTCTTCGATCTCCGCGAAACGCTCGAGCCTCACACTATAGCACTCGATATTAAAGATATTATGGACTACCGAGGGAATAAATGTTGATATGATACAAAAGCTTGTCTACTGAGGCTATAGCGCAATAAATGTTCTTTTTTAAAGACCGTTCTGTCTTCCTCGTTTCCGGTACGTCATAGTTTTGCTCATATCCATCAACACGGGCGGTCTTATTACCAACATTACAGCATCACAACAAAGTGACTTCGAGGAGAATGTTAAACGCATTTGATACCTTAGAATTTCGAACGGCTGATGGTGTTTTATATGTTACTTAGCCTGCAAGTAATCTACTTTTTCAGTCTGCGAATATATTTTGTTTTCCTGTTTTATCCAATTTCAAATCCAGTTAACTCTTTTTAGGGGAATATTATCGTGGCCTATTTTGATCTTCGTATATTTTTGTTTTTTTGCCGTTCTTCTAGGTTTACATGGGTGTAGTCCGACTGTTGATACACGAAGATTTTTGATCAATGACAATGTATAAAGGAAGAGATATATGCAAGATAGAGGAAGATCAATGAAATATAAACTCTAGTATGATTTTTATATATATAGGTTTATTTGTTAAAATCTATCGTCAAGAGTTGCACAAACACAAGAACACATTCATTGTACTTCAATTTTTCACTGAGCATACTTCAATTCTTCATAATGCATAAATTCATATGTCAGTCGACTGAAGTGAATTTACCAGTCGACTGAACTGGCAAAAATGTACAAATATGCACAGTTTCAGTCGACTAAATTTTCTGCACAGTCGACTGAAAACTTTCCAGAAAGATTCTTACTATAATTTCAGTCGACTGAAATTCCTGCACAGTCGACTGAATTTGAACCTACGAATTTTGCATGAAAGGACACCTTCTTCTTCCCAAGAGTTGCGACCATTCCTCAATAGAAATGGAAGCATCTCTTGTCTACAACCCTTGGCAATACATGCATCCTTTTTACAACTATAACTACATGATTCAAACATCATTCAAGACATCGAATTCTCTTACTCTAATCTATCTATTTCTTGATCATATTTTCTAAACATTATCAAAGCAATCACTACTCTCTTTGCTTGAATCACTATTTATATTTAATATATTTGATTCATAGCAAATTCATAATTCCTTAATCTTCACAAACATATTTCATATTCTTGAGGATAAGAATATAGGAACATTGTACTACAATAGACTCATTCGTGTTATAAAGAACACAACTAGTCAAAACTTGTTTAGCATTGAGGTTTGAAGTCCTCTTAGGTAGTTTGAGGCAAAGAAATCCCGTTCGGTTGTTCGGGTAAGTTGTGAACCTATTCCTCCGGGTTAAGAGAGGGTTTTGTAGTTAGTAAGATACCTAAGTGAAGCTTAGGGACTGGACGTAGGACAAGTGGTCCGAACCAGTATAAAAGTCTTGGTGTCTCCTAGCATTTACCTACTTTATCTACCTAGACTATTTCATTATTCCATATTACACGATCCTACCTCATAGCGTCTTTCAATTGGTATCAGAGCCTGGCCGTCCTATAACCATAACACAGTTATTAGACATATTGATAATATGGAAAATAATGCAAGTACAAGTACAACTTCTTCCTATAACTCTACATTTGCCGAAGGACAATCTACTCAAAGACCCCCTCTTTTCAATGGACTTAACTATAACTATTGGGCTACAAGGATGAGGATTTATATGCAAGCAACTAGTTTCGAAGCATGGAACGCCACTCAAGTAGAGTTCGTTGTACCCACAACCGACTATCCTACATGGACACAAACTCAGAAGAATGAAGCTAGTGCAAATGCCAAAGCAATGAATATGCTATTTTGCGCCTTAGATAGAAATGAATTCAATCGAGTTAGCATATGTACTACTGCACATCAGATATGGGATACACTTAGAACCATACACGAAGGCACTAACAAGGTCAAACAAACAAAGATCTCCATGCTAAAGAATCAATTCCAAAACTTTAGAATGCGACAAAATGAATCTATCAATGACATGTATTCAAGATTTCAAGACATTCATCATGCCTTAATCAGATTGGGAGAAAAGTTTACGGATTTTGATATTGTATCTAAGGTTCTAAATTCACTCACTGATGAATGGGAAAGAAAGGTGCTAGCAATCGAGGAAGCAAACGATCTATCTTCAATGAAACCAGAAGAATTAATTGGAAATCTCATGTCATATGAAGTTAATACGCAAGCTAAGAAAGATCAAGCTCAAGAAAGAAAGAATGTTGCTTTTCACGCGGAAAAAGAAGATTCTGAATCGGAAGATGAGGATTTAGCATTCATAGCCAAGAATTTCAAAAAATTCTTAAAACTTAGAAAAGGGAACAAGAACGTATTCAAAAAGAATTTCATGAGTAAACCTCCTTTCTCAAATATAGAATGCTTTAATTGTCACAGGAAAGGACACATGCAAAAGGAATGCCAAGAACAAAAGAAGGAAAATCAGAAAAGTTTCAACAACAAAAACAAAAAGGATAAAATCAAAAAGAAGGCATTCTCTGTAACATGGGACGATTCAGATTCATCTTCATCTGAAAGTGATAGTGATAGCGACAATGAACAAGCAAATGTATGCTTCATGGCTCAAGATTCTGAGGTAAGCAATTTAACTTTTGATGATTTAATTGAAGTAAACACTGAACTTTTAAGCACAATAAAAAGTCTTAAATAGAAAATTAAGGAAATTCGTGAAAATCAAAACAAAGCTGAGTATGAAAGAGATATGTTACATGATGAAAAGAAAATTCTTGAAGAAGAACTTGAAAAAGTTCAAGAATCTTATTCAAACTCAGAAACTCAATTATCACTTTTAAGTCAAGAAATTGAAACTCAAAAGACTAAGAATGATATAATTGCTTCTGAAAATCATGAGTTAAAAACAAAAATTAGACAAGTTGAGTTAGAAAACAATGGTCTTCAAGCTAGATTAGATAACATTACTAAAAATGTTTCTAACTTTAATAAAGGAAGAGAAAATTTATCTAAAATTTTAGAAAATTCTCAATCCTCTTCAAACAAACATGGATTAGGATATAAAAAGGAAGTAAAAATTTCTAAAAATAAAAATTTTAAATATTCAAAACAACAAATATTACTTCAAGAACCTATTCAAACAAAAGTAGAAACCAAGATAGTCAAAATTTGGATTCCAAAGACTAACAATATTTTAATTAGGAATAAATACATTAAAACATTTATAGATAATGTTCACCATAATAAAAACTATATTTATAAAAAGGATACTAAACCAAATTGGGTTTGGTTTCCTAAATTCTAATTTTTCTTTAGGACCCTATTAAAAAGTGGGTACCAATAATTTCATATCTATTTTCAGGTCCCACTCAAAAAGAAAAAATGGATATTAGATAGTGGTTGTTCAAAACACATGACCGGAGACAAAGATATGCTTACAAACATAACATACTTTGATGGTGGCTCGGTTACCTTCGGAGACAATTCAAAAGGCTATATCATTGGCAAAGGAGATGTGAACAATTACGGTACATCAAAATTACCTTTTATAACAAATGTTTCATTAGTTAAAAATTTAAAACATAATCTACTTAGCATAAGTCAACTATGTGACAAAGGCTTTAAAATCATTTTTTCGGATAATAAATGTAGTATTTTTGATCAAAACCAAAATCTTGTTTTTGAAGGAAATAGAGATAGAAATATTTACGTTTTAAATATGAATATTAATCATAATACAAGTCTGTGTCTACTTGCCAAAGACAATGATCCTTGGTTATGGCACAAAAGATTTTGTCATATAAATTTTAAAACTATTAGAAAACTTTCTAAAAATGATTTAGTAAGAGGTCTACCCAAGATAAACTTTGAAATAAATAATCTTTGTGATGATTGCCAAAAAGGTAAATTAACAAAATCATCTTTCAAATCTAAGAAAATTATTTCAACTTCACAACCATTAGAATTATTACATATGGATTTATTTGGACCAACACAAGTTCAATCCATTAATCATAATCGATACGTATTTGTAATAGTTGATGATTTCTCAAGATATACATGGACTATTTTTATGAAAAATAAAAGTGATACTTTTGAAAATTTTAAAACATTTGTCAAAAGAATTCAAAATACTAAAGACTTAAAAATTAAAAATATTCGAAGCGATCATGGAGGAGAATTCGAAAACGAGGATTTTGACACTTTTTGTTAAAAGAAAGGGATAAATCATAATTTTTCATTTCCTAGAACTCCTCAGCAAAATGGAGTTGTAGAAAGAAAGAATAGAACATTACAAGAATGCGCAAGAACATTATTAAATGGATGTTCCTTACCAAAACATTTTTGGGCAGAAGCTGTTGCTACTGCATGTTACGTATTAAATAGAATATCAATTAGACCACTAACTAAAAATACTTCTTATGAACTATTTAATAACAAAAAGCCAAATATATCTTATTTTAAAGTATTTGGATCAAAATGTTTCATTTTAAATACAAAAGATCAATTAGGAAAATTCAATCCAAAAGCTAACGAAGGAATTTTCGTAGGATACTCAGAACGAAGTAAAGCATATCGAGTATTTAATAAACATACAAACATAATTGAAGAAACTTTACATATATCTTTTGATGAAAATTTTAATAGAAATTTAAGTATAAAAGATGATGAAGAATTAATAAATATAGAAGAAACAAATCTTGAAAATAATAATTTAAGATCCCCTCCTAGAATATTACGAGATCATCCAACTCAAAATATTATAGGAGAAATAAATTCTCAAGTTAGAACAAGAAATCAACTAAATCAAATGGGTCATGTAGCTTTCATTTCATCAACGGAACCTAAAATCCTAAAGAAGCATCAACAGATGATTATTGGATTATTGCTATGCAAGAAGATTAAATCAATTTGAACGTAACGACGTTTGGAAATTAGTTCCCCGTCCTAATAATCAATCAGTAATAGGAACAAAATGGATTTACAAAAATAAAGTAGATGAATTAGGTAATATAACAGGAAATAAAGCTAGACTAGTAGCACAAGGATATAATCAAGAAGAAGGTATTGATTTTGAAGAAACATTTGCTCCCGTCGCAAGACTTGAAGCAATTCGTATACTTTTAGCTTTTGCATGTTTTCATAATTTCAAACTCTTTCAGATGGATGTGAAAAGTGCATTTTTAAATGGTTTTATTAAAGAAAATGTATATGTAGAACAACCTCCTTTATTTATACACGAAAAATATCCTGATCATGTCTATAAATTAAAGAAAGAACTATATGGTCTTAAACAAGCACCTCGTGCTTGGTATGAAAGACTTAAAAGTTATTTATTAATTTCGGGATTTAAAATTGGAAAAGTCGATCAAACACTCTTTATTAAAGGTACTTCAAAAGACATTTTAATAATCCAAATATATGTAGATGATATTATATTTGGATCAACGAATGAAAATTTATGCAAAGAATTTTCAAATATAATGACTAAAGAGTTTGAGATGTCTCATATGGGAGAATTATCATACTTTCTTGGACTTCAAATAAAACAATTATCAAATGGAATTTTTATAAACCAAGAGAAATATTGTACAAACTTAATTAAACGTTTCGGAATGGAAAACACTTCAGCTAAACCTACTCCTATGAGTACTACTACTCATCTCGATCGAGATGACAATGGCAAAAGTGTAGATCAAAAATTATATAGAAGTATGATAGGCTCCTTACTTTACTTAACCACAAGTAGACCAGACATAATGATGAGTGTATGCTTATGTGCACGTTTTCAATCTAATCCTAAAGAATCACATTTAAGAGCCGTTAAACGAATTATACGATATCTTAACTACACTAAAGACTTTGGACTTTTTTATCCAAAAGAGTGTACATTTGAATTAGTATCATTCAGTGATGCCGATTTTGGT
Source organism: Allium cepa (assembly GCA_030765085.1). NCBI lineage: Eukaryota > Viridiplantae > Streptophyta > Magnoliopsida > Asparagales > Amaryllidaceae > Allium > Allium cepa. Next base: position 10,250,597 of record JASFAV010000020.1, read on the forward strand.
GGATCTCGAACAGATAGAAAAAGTACAAGTGGTACATGTCATTTTATTGGAAAATCACTTGTATCATGGTTTAGTAAGAAACAAAATTGCGTCTCACTTTCCACCTGCGAAGCAGAATATATATCAGCCGCATTAGCTTGTACTCAAGTTATATACATGCAACAAACACTCAAAGATTTTAATATAAATTTAACAAATTCTACAATATATTGTGATAACACTAGTACAATAAACTTATCTAAAAATCCAGTTAATCACTCTCGTACAAAACATATAGATATTCGTCACCACTTTTTACGTGACAATATCGAAAAAGGTATAATTAATCTAGAACATATTTCTACCGAAAATCAAATTGCCGATATATTTACTAAACCCTTATTAGAAAATTCCTTCATAAAACTTCGACGAGAATTAGGGATAATATCCTTTAAAGATATCAATTAAATTTACAGTAGATATATACATATTTCAGTCGACTAATTTTTTTTTCAGTCGACTGAATATAAATCAAGAGTTATTTTCAGCTATATTATAAACCTCACATTTTTTAACTGATTTATCAATAACATCCTTACATTTTAACAAATTTTTCCTTAATCATTGAATATTTATGTGGTTACAAATCTTAGCTAAACAATAACCATTAATTGTTTAGTCAAATTCTATTATAAATTCTTAAAAAATTTAGTTTTTAAAACATCTAAATTTTACAATTAAAAACTTAACAAACTCAAAATGTCGTCTAACAACTCCTACTCTCCAATCAACATCACATCGTCAAGCAAAAACTCTCCAACATCACCAAAACTTCCCACACCAACACCACCACATGAGCCGATGTATAATTGGAAAAATTATCGCACTGGTTACACTCCAGAAACCAAGAAGGCTAAGCGCGGACTTTTTATTTCTCCGGACACGAAAAGAAAGATTGATGAGATTCATCACTTTCAACAACAACAGATTGACCTTCAACGAGAACTATACTTCGAGCAAAAGATTACAGCTAGACGTTTGAACTTCCTAGAGCAAATTGGCTTACGTTTCTGTGGATCAAAGAAGAACGAAGTGGGTGAGCCCCTACCTCGACCCGTCAGTTCATTTGATCCATCTTCATCTTATCGTACACCAAACGATCCCGTCAATCCATGGATGTCTCCTAAGACACCACAATATAGTCCGAATTCATGGGATAGAAATTACATGAAGAATGAAGGAAATAAGAATCCAAGTCCTTCTCAAAAGAAATAATTCAATTTGAAATATATTATTTGTAACTATTTTTCTTAAAATAAATTTTTTAAATTCAAAAATAACCTGAAACAACAAAAGTACATGACTCAGTCGACTGAACTTATAAACTCAGTCGACTGAATGTAAACAGAAAACATTTTTTCCATATTTTCAGTCGACTAAATATTTCTGCACAGTCGACTGAAACTTAACAGAAACTCTCGGGAAAATATTCAGTCGACTAAAATCTCTGTTCAGTCGACTTAATTCAAACCTACAAACTTTCGGTCTACAATTCAGTCGACTGAACGGCCTTTTCCAGGTAAAATTCCCTTTCTTTACATCAGTTTTTCACTTCCAAAATCACTTTTTACATCTTCTTCCCCAAATTTCCCCAAAACCCTGGATCTCAATTACTTCCAATCTCCCTCAAATCAAAAGCAAATGGCACCAAAACGATCTAGAGCTTCATCCTCTTCATCCTCCGAGCCCATTGATGCTCAAATTGCTCAATGGCTATATGATGAAGTCGCGATAACCCGATGGAACAAGATGAAGAACTCAAGAATATTCGAGCATTCCTTTGTAGATTTCCACAGTCTTCACACCTACAATTTCCAAGAGCTCACTGATCGAGCAGGCTTAACTCCTCTTCTTGATTTGAAACGGAATGACATTGCCATAAATCATATTATGGTCAAATTATTCTACGCAAATCTCAATCTTGGACACCAAACTCCAAGGAATCCAAACGACAGTGTTTGGAGCATGGTCTGCGGAAAGAAGGTTTGGTTTTCTTTAGATCGAATAGCTCACATTTTAGGGTCAACTAATATTGGAAGGAAACTAGAAGAAATAGAGTTCAATCCACAAATTCGTGATAACATAAATCACCAATTTTTGGATGATAATATAAATTTCCGAGATTTCAAATCTACTTCTCTTCGACCTCGAGCAAGAATTCTACATAAAACTCTAATGAGAACGATCACTCCTCGCACGGGCTCATATGAAATCGTTTACCCAACTAACTACCGAGCTTTATATGCCATCTTTGGCAATATTAAAGTCAATTGGGTACAACTAATCCTTGATGAGTTTCTCTCGTTTCATAATGGTAAAATGCGCACAATTTACTTTGGAGAATATATCATGCGACTTCTCCTCAATGTTGATACACCATTACCAGATTCAGAAAACACAATGGTCCATCAAATAAACCATCGGACCATAAGCCTTATGCAACTCCCTACTAGACCTCCTCGATTTATATCACTTGCCGAATGGGAAGCTAGGCATCAAGAGCAACAACAACAAACTCCGCCACCTCAACACGAAGAACATTTCGAACAAGAAGATGAAATTCGTCTTGTTGACCCGACCTACTCTACCAACCAATCCTTACGAATATTATCAAGAAATCAACAAATTCTTGATAATCGTCTTAAAAAGGTGGATAATAAGCTTGACAAAATCAAAGGATTTTTTCATAAACTTTGGGACGCTATCTCGTGCTCAAGCACTACTACCGCTTCAACATCTCGTGGCAAGCGTCCTGCACCAACATTTACATGGACGTCATCCGAGGAGCATACCAGTAGCAACACAAGCGGAGCTAGTGGTGGACAAGGAGGAAGACAATATCGACCATCAATAGGAGGACCAGTCATTAGAGAACCAGGAGACAGAGAAGGTTCTTACGATTGGGATAAGGATCAGTAATTTATTTGAGTTATTGTTCTATTATGTTTCTTGCAACTATGACATTTGAACTATTATATTTTATGCATTGTTTATGCAATTCTAAGATTCATTCTTTTTGGTTTAAAGTGATTGTTTTTTATTCCATGCAACTACGGTTATTACTTCCTTTTTGTCGATGACAAAGGGGGAGAAAATCTATGGTACTAACTTTGTTAAAAATCTATGGTACTAACTTTGTTTTTGTAAGAAAGATAGGTGTACATATTCAGGGGGAGAAAGATTAAACATCCTTAGAAAATCAAGTATTGTCATCAATAAAAAAGAGGGAGAATGTTGATACACAAAGATTTTTGATCAATGACAATGTATAAAGAAAGAGATATATGCAAGATAGAGGAAGATCAATGAAATATAAACTTGAGTATGATTTATATATATATAGGTTTATTTGTTAAAATCTATCCTCAAGAGTTGCACAAACACAAGAACACATTCATTATACTTCAATTTTTCACTGAGCATACTTCAATTCTTCATAATGCATAAATTCATATGTCAGTCGACTAAACTGAATTTACCAGTCGACTGAACTGGGAAAAATGTACAAATATGCACAGTTTCAGTCGACTAAATTTTCTGCACAGTCGACTGAAAACTTTCCAGAAAGATTTCAGTCGACTGAAATTCCTGCACAATCGACTGAATTTGAACCTGCGAATTTTGCATGAAAGGACACCTTCTTCTTCCCAAGAGTTGCGACAATTCCTCAATAGAAATGGAAGCTTCTCTTGTCTACAACCCTTGGCAATACATGCATCCTTTTTACAACTATAAATACATGATTCAAACATCATTCAAGACATCGAATTCTCTTACTCTAATCTATCTATTTCTTGATCATATTTTCTAAACATTATCAAAGCAATCACTACTCTCTTTGCTTGAATCACTATTTATATTTAATATATTTGATTCATAGCAAATTCATAATTCCTTAATCTTCACAAACATATTTCATATTCTTGAGGATAAGATTATAGGAACATTGTACTACAATAGACTCATTCGTGTTATAAAGAACACAACTAGTCAAAACTTGTTTAGCATTGAGGTTTGAAGTCCTCTTAGGTAGTTTGAGGCAAAGAAATCCCATTCGGTTGTTCGGGTAAGTTGTGAACCTATTCCTCTGGGTTAAGAGAGGGTTTTGTAGTTAGTAAGATACCTAAGTGAAGCTTAGGGACTGGACGTAGGACAAGTGGTCCGAACCAGTATAAAAGTCTTGGTGTTTCCTAGCTTTTACCTACTTTATCTACCTAGACTATTTCATTATTCCATATTACACGATCCTACCGCATAGCGTCTTTCACCGACTACTTATACCACAAACTCCGTTGAATAAATTTATGAACGAAAGCATCCGAGCTGTAGAAAAAACTTATGATGGAATTATTCTGCACACCAAACCGATCCATGACAATTCGAAATGTTAGAAAGGTAGAACATGGAAAGAGCTTCGTTTTGATAGGTTGTGGCTCCCGTAACTTCAAACGAGTCAAAAGTTATGGCCGTTTGAAGAAACGAAAGAAAGCGACGGACCGCTCACTGATCCGATTCGACGGTATTGGCGAAAGTCTTCGATCTCCGCGAAACGCTCGAGCATGCTCACATGGGAGCACTCGATATTAAAGATATTATGGATTACCGAGGGAATAAATGAGGATATGCTTCAAAAGCTTGTCTACTGAGGCTATAGCGCAACAAATGTTCTTTTTTAACGACCGTTCTGCCTTTCTCGTTTTCGGTACGTCATAGTTTTGCACATATCCATCAACACGGGCGGTCTTTTTACCAACATTACAACATCACGACAAAATGACTTCAAGGAGAATGTTAAACGCATTTGATACCTTTGAATTTCGAACGGCTGATGGTGTTTTATATGATTACTTAGCCTGCAAGTAATCTACTTTTTCAGTCTGCGAATATCTTTCGGTTTCCTGTTTTATCCAATTTCAAATCCAATTTAATTCTTTTTAGGGGAATATTATCGTGGCCTATTTTGCTCTTCGTATATTTTTGTTTTTTTGTCGTTCTTCCAGGTTTACATCGGTGTAGTCCGACTACTTATACCACAAACTCCGTGGAATAAATTTATGAACGAAAACATCCGAGCTGTAGAAAAAACTTATGATTGAATTATTCTGCACACAAAACCGATCCATGACAATTCGAAACGTTAGAAACGTAGAACATGGAAAGAGCTTCGTTTTGATAGGTTGTGGCTCTTGTAACTTCAAACGAGTCAAAAGTTATGGCCGTTTGAAGAAACGAAAGAAAGCGACGGACCGCCCGATGATCCGATTCGACGGTATTGGCTAAAGTCTTCGATCTCCGTGAAACGCTCGAGCATGCTCACACTGTAGCACTCGATATTAAAGATATTATAGATTACCGAGGGAATAAATATTGATATGGTTCAAATGCTTGTCTACTGAGGCTATAGCGCAATAAATGTTCCTTTTTAAAGACCGTTCTGTCTTCCTCGTTTCCGATACGTCATAGTTTTGCTCATATCCATCAACACGGGCGGTCTTTTTACCAACATTACAACATCACGAAAAAGTGACTTCGAGGAGAATGTTAAACGCATTTGATACTTTAGAATTTCGAACGGCTGATGGTGTTTTATATGATTACTTAGCCTGCAAGTGATCTAGTTTTTCAGTCTGCGAATATCTTTCCGTTTCCTGTTTTATCCAATTTCAAATGCAATTTAATTCTTTTTAGGGGAATATTATCGTGGCCTATTTTGATCTTCGTATATTTTTGTTTTTTTTGTCGTTCTTCTAGGTTTACATCGGTGTAGTCCGACTACTTATACCACAAACTCCGTGGAATAAATTTATGAAGGAAAACATCCGAGCTGTAGAAAAAACTTATGATGGAATTATTCTGTGACGACTGCCCATGACTCCCGCACTAAAACAAGATTATGGTGCGCTGAAAGGTGTGCCAGGCAGCCATGGACGATAGTCACGATAAGATAAAACAGAAACTCTATCGTACAACTCACAGCGCATGAACAAAATACAATAGAGAAATATATGTATATAGTGAAGCTCATAACAGAATATCATCAAATAGACTTCATAAAGGTTTGATACAAGCATCTGAACAATCAATAAATCAAGCCTCACTACCCAGAGTACTAGCACATCGTCGCAGCCCGTGCTTGGAACGTCGTCGCAGCCCGTTCCAACGTACTCTTGCTTTGAGCATGCTAGAACCTTCAATAACGATAAAATCTCAGCCTTCTAGTCATCCTCCTCGACGACTATTTCCATACTAGCTCAAGCGCCTCTCAAGCGAACCATTATCAACCAACTCGAATCGCATCACCGAGTTATCAACATGTTTGGGATGATCCCGTCTGGATTAAACCAAGGCTTTCTCACATCATACTTTGCTTCATCGCATCATAGCAAATCCCATCTCAACATCATGGTTTGCCTCATCGCATCATGGTAAAGTCCCATCTCAACATCATCATCAAATCTATCCATATGAGCTTCAACATCCGCTTCATATGCCACAAGCAGCTTTCCTTTATTCAAGAGCCTTTCCACTCAGCTTTTGAATCATCTTCTACCAACTTTCCCAAATCAAGTTATTGATCAACTAATCAATCAAATCAAACATTAATCCAAGCAATAAATCATTCAAACAAGATCTAAATAAACAATTACAACAATAATGGCAATTTCGTAAATAAAGAGTTCAAGTCTAACATGCATCCTAACAAGCATGAATTATGAACAATATCTCTACAACTTGGTGAATGAACTTGCATAAGTTAACATGTAGTAAAATGGGTGTCAAAACTTCATAGGTGATAGATCTACATGCATACTTAGGGAAAATGTAAGAAATCGCTATCTTTAACACATAAACAAGCCACCAATCCAATATACTCCCTTGGATCCGTGTGAGAGATAACTACCACTCACCGAATCACCTAAACACCTTAAAAACAACCAACTCCAGATCTGGACAGCAAAGAAACAAGCTTGATCCGGCAAAATCTCGCTTCAAACGATGAAATCTCTCTTTGTTGGATGAACATCTTCAACTTTGGCTCTTGAATCTTTGATCTTCGATCTTGGATGGATGTTAGCACTAGATTAGAGAGGAGAAAAGAAGTGAAGAAGTGTTGTAGTCGAGCTCTCAAAATGGCAGCACTTTGTCGCTTAAAAATCCGGTGCCAAAAAGTGAGCCAAACCCCTCTATTTAAAGGCTGAAATCCCCCCTGAGTCGGCCCCCCTTAAGTCGCCGCCCCCATGAGTCGCCCACGACCTAACTATAGCCGACTCACGACTTAACAACCCCATACGACCCAACGACCTAACTAACACGCGCTAATGACTTATGCAACCTAACTCTAAGCCGGCCTAACACACACGCGACTTAGCCCGTGTGCGACTTAACACAAGCAGTGCCTCAACCTAACGGCCTAAGCCCCTACCGACTCAACAGCATAACCGACCTAATACACACGGCCGACTTAACGACCCAAACACACGCGACTCAACCTATGCGCGACTCAACGGCTCACGATTTAACCCTTCCCGACTTAACACATACTGCCGCTCTAAGTCCTAAGTCGGCAACACCTATGAGTCGGTAATCCCTTGAGTCGGTCACCACTAACCCGCTAACTTAGGTCGCTCAAAACCTAGCTAACTCGTAACTCGTACACGACCTATCCCTATACGAGTTAGCTTCCTCCTTACGACCCAAACAGCACACGAGTTAACCCCTTAATGACCTAACCTTAACTCGTTCAATACTTAAGTCGTTAACCCGTAAGCTTTTAGGTCGTTACCTTGGTCTAACACACTAACTCGCCTACCACCTTAAGTCGCTCACACGAGATAACTTCCACACGACCTAAGCACTAAGTCGCTAACCCCTTGACTCGGCCACACCCTAAGTCGTTCACGACTTAAAACCATCTACGACCTAACCAAGAGTCGATCTAAGGACCCTATGCAACCGAGTTAACTTCCTTACGAGCCATCTTTTACACGACTTAGGCTATGGATGCCATAAACAATACTAACGACCTAATAATTCTACGATTTATCAGCACGTAAAATACGGGTCGTTACATTCTCTCCCCCTTAGGAATTTCGCCCCCGAAATTCCAAACAAACAAGAGCAATCAAAATTATTCCGCATGCCTACCATCCATAGCAATCAACAAACCATGCATCCAATTACTAGCCTAGCATGCAGAATTCTAAGACTTAGAACAAGCTACCAATTCGTGAGATGTCACGACACCTTAGGGTCATACCTTGAAGAGTTCAGGATGAGCTGCCTTCATCCTCTCTTCCTTCTCCCATGTACAGTCGTCAACATCATCACTCCATTGCATCTTGAGCAACGTAATCGTCTTCCTCCTAAGCTTTTTCGTGTCGGTTTCAACAACACGAAGCGGCTTACGAGGTCTCGTAACAACTGGATCAACCTCTAAATCTTCACAGCTATCAGCAGAAACTACCGTATTCGAGTCGTGCACATACTTCCGTAGATAAGATACATGAAAAACATTGTGCACACCCGCCATCTTTTCCGGTAACTCTAATCTATAAGCGAGCTTTCCAATTCGCTCGATAATCCGGAATGGTCCAACAAATCTCGGAGTCAATTTTCCTTTCTTCCCGAATCTAATAACATTCTTCAGAGGAGAAATCTTCACAAAAACCATATCACCTACGTCGAATTCCAAATCCTTACGACGATTATCGGCATAACTTTTCTGACGATCTTGGGCTGCCTTCATTCGTCGCCGAATGATCTCTATACAATCCGAAGTCTGTCGAATCATTTCTGGCCCAAGTATCAACTTTTCTCCAGTTTCCAACCAACATGTCGGAGAGTTACACGGCCTTCCATACAATGCTTCATACGGTGCCATACCAATGCTTGACTAGTACCTATTTTTATACGCAAATTCCACCAAATGAAGATGATCTTCCCATGATCCTTCGAAATCCAAAACACATGCTCTCAGGAGATCTTTCAAAACTCGGTTGACTCTCTCGGTCTGACCATCTGTTTGGGGGTGATAAGCTGTACTCAAACACAACTCGTCTCCCAAAACTTCCTGGAAGCTCTTCCAAAATCAACTTGTGAACAATGGGTCTCGATCGCTCACTATACTCTTCGGAACACCATGGAATCGAACTATCCACTTAACATACAACTCAGCCAACTTCGATGCAGTCCCATTTGATCGAACAGGAATGAATCTTGCACTCTTAGTCAAACGATCTACGATGACCCAAATCCCTTCATTTCCTGCCCTGGTTCTAGGTAGACCATCGATAAAATCCATCGATACTTGCTCCCACTTCCATGTAGGAACTTCCAATGGCTGAAGCAATCCACTAGGCTTCTTCTGCTCAACTTTTACCAACTGGCAATTCATACATTTGGAAATGAAATTTCCAACATCCTTCTTCATACCTTCCCAGTAATAGGTTCTCTTCATGTCCCGATACATCTTATTTCCTCCTGGATGAATCGTCAACTTCGAGTGATGACTTTCCCTAAGAGCTTCATCTCTCAATCCATCTATATCGGGAACAACTAGTCGTACTTGCTTTCGAAGCCAACCCTCTTGATCGACTTCAAATCCTTTATCCTTTTCTGGATTTAATCCAGATTCCAAATCGCGGATAATCTTGACAAGCTTATCATCTCGCTTTTGGCTCTCGCCAATCCTTTCCACAAGAGTAGGTCTTATCGATAAGTTTGCCAACATCTCAGGTTTCAATTCACATCTAGGCCTGAAATCAAATCCAGCCAAATACTCGAGACTCTTCCATTCCGAAAACATGGCTCCCAATCCTGCATGTCTTCGACTTAACGCATCTGCCACTGCGTTACTTTTTCCCGGAGTATAGGCTATATCAAAATCATATGATGCTAAAAACTTTAGCCACCTTTGCTGCCGAAGATTCAAATCCTCTTGGGAGAACAGATACTTCAACGACTTATGATCTGTAAACAACTCGAATCGAACTCCCAATAGATAATGTCTCCACATCTTCAGAGCAAAAACAATCGCCGCTAACTCCAAATCATGAGTCGGATAATTCCTTTCATGCGGCTTCAGTTGTCGACTTGCATACGCAACAACTTTATCCTTTTGCATTAGCACTGCTCCAAGTCCAGTACCACATGCATCAGTGTAAACCACCATCTCATCATTCCCACTTGGAATAGTCAAAACTGGAGCACTTGTCAGTCGCTCTTTTTGGATTACAAAAGCTTGCTCACACTTAGCATCCCATCTGAACACTTGGTTCTTTTTCGTCAATCCTGTCAATGGTGCAGCTATCTTGGAAAAGTCTTTGATAAACTGACGATAATATCCTGCTAATCCAAGAAAACTTCTCACGTCAGATGCATTCTTAGGTCTAACCCAATCCTGGATTGCTGCCACCTTAGCGGGATCAACCGCTATTCCATTTCCAGAGATAACATGGCCTAAGAACCTCACTTCACTCTTCCAGAAGTGACACTTCGAAAACTTAGCCTTCAGCTGATGTTTCCGCAAGATTTCCAAAACAATACGCAAGTGTGTCTTGTGCTCTTCCTCAGTTCTGGAATAAATCAGAATATCATCCAAGAACACAAGTACAAACTTGTTCAACTGATCTCTGAACACTCTATTCATAAGATCCACAAAATATACTGGTGCGTTAGTCAATCCAAACGGCATTACCAGCCACTCATAAAAACCGGATGGTGTCCTAAAAGCAGTCTTTGGCACACTATCCTTAGCCATTCTCAATTGGTGAAATCCCGTTGCCAAATCCATCTGAGAAAACACTTTAGCCTCGTGAAGCTGATCAAACAAGTCATCTATTCTCGGCAATGGATACTTGTTCTTCTTAGTCACTTTATTCAGCTCACGATAATCCACACACAACCTCAACGATCCATCCGCTTTGGTTGCGAACACAACTGGTGCACCCCATTCGGACACACTACGCCGAATGAATCCTTTCCGTAAAAGGTCATCAACCTGCATCTTCAGCTCTTGTTATTCTCTAGGCGCCATCCGTCTAAGAGGCATCACAACTGGTCTGGCTCCCTCAACTAGATCGATACGAAACTCGATCTCCCTATGCGGCGGTAACCCTTTGACCTCGTCAAAGACGTCCTCAAATCCATTCACAATTGGCATCGATGACAGTCCATCCCGTGGAACAACCAGCGAATACATGAAGCCCATGAAGACGCCTTCTTCATGCTTACATCGTATCACAACCTTTCGCCCTTCCACATTCCCGATTGTCACCTCCAGTTTCTCACAATCAACCTTTGCCGCATACTTCCTAAGCCAGTCCATACCCAAAATAATTCCGAACCCCGCAAAGTTCAGAACAAAATAATCACAAACAAAAGAGCAATCATGACTCGACACAACTAGACCACGGCATATCATACACAAACAAGACGAACCCCCAACTGGATTAGTCACAACCAATGGTCTATCAACAATTTCCGGTTCCAAACCCAACCGGCCTACCAAATCATCACAAACAAACGAATGTGATGCCCCAGTATCAAACAACACTCTAACTGGAACACCACAAATGGAAAGAGTACCTTGAACCACCACACTCTTCCCCTTCTCCTCCGCAGTAGGAGCTTTCGAAGATGATGGAACAGCCCCCAAAGCATAAGCTTGCACAATCTGCTTATCTTTCCTCGGTTCCGGACAATCCCTCTTGAAATGCCCCGGTTTGTCACAGTTGTGACACTTTGCCGGCACTCTTGGTTTCTTGCAATCCCTGGAGAGATGACCCTTCTGCTGACAGTTGTAGCAGGTCACTTCGCCCTTCGGTTTCTTCTAGCCATCCTTACCCTTCTGCTGCTGCTGCTTCCTTTTCTTATTTCCACTTTGCTCTTTGGTCACAGCAACAACAGATCCTTTCTTAGGAAACAGACTCTCATGCCTGAGAGATTTCTCCACAAGCTTCTCAAACGGATCGTCCAAATGATCCACCAACTGTCTCCCAATATAACTATCCAAGCCTGTCACAAACTTCTCATTCTTCTGATAGGGAGATTCAATATACGACCGAGCATACTTGGACAAAGCTTCAAACTCAGAAACATACTCAAGAACTGGTCTCCCACCTTGCTTGAGCTCCACAAACTTCTTAAACAAAACAGATTTCTGAGCCGTAGAGATGAACTTAGCTTCAAATCTAACTTGGAATTGCTTCCAAGTAATCTCTTCTTCTGGAGTATCAATAGTGATAGAACCCCACCAATCAGCAGCTTTTCCCTGAAGCTGTCTCGATGCAAGCTTCCTCTTAGTTGCATCCTCGATTCCCAAGTCACCAAAAATCCTTCTACAAGCATCAATCCATCTCTGAACTTCTATGGTTGATTCTGTTCCCAAGAAAACCTTTCCTCCAAGAGCAGTATAGTCCATACACAACTTAGCAAAATCCACTGGTCTTGGAGCTTGAACTTGAACTCCAACATCTACTGACGGTCCTGAAGTTGGTATCCTTCTCATGATCGAAGTCATCATAGCTTCGAACATTGCAGCATAGTCAGTAGCTCCCCCAACAGCACGGCTTTCCCTAGCAGCTTGTCTCTCTCTTCGACTCATCCTTAATATCTACAAAAAGGAATGATTTAGAACACCTTGAGAAACAACTACATAAGGAGTTCAAATTCTTCTAAACTACTATATTATATATATAGTAATCATCCACCAAAATACAATCACGTCTCTCATATGTAGTTACGTCAGCGAGCGTTGGCTAAAATCGATTAACCTCGCTCTGATACCAAATGTGACGACTGCCCATGACTCCCGCACTAAAACACGAGAATGGTGCGCTAAAAGGTGTGCCAGGCAGCCATGGACGATAGTCAGGATAAGATAAAACATAAACTCTATCGTACAACTCACAGCGCATGGACAAAATACAATAGAGAAATATATGTATATAGTGAAGCTCATAACAGAATATCATCAAATAGACTTCATAAAGGTTTGATACAAGCATCTGAACAATCAATAAATCAAGCCTCACTACATAACACTCAAAACATATACAAGCAGCGGAACATCCAGTACATATAGTAAGAAAACTAATATGCTAGCCTCCAGCTCGTCTTCGTCATCAACAGCGTCAATCACAAAGAACAGCACCTGTCACCTGCTACCTAGTCTACCCATCTCAACATGGATGAACAGCCCAAGGTAATAAGAGTTGAACATAAAACCTTGAGTCAGACAACAGTCTTAGTGAGCAGTAAATTAACTATCAAACATACCAAAAGAGCATAAAGGATAAAAGGAATAGGAGCCCAACCATCCCACTCCACCTCTTTCTACAGTGATAGCCCCAGACACACTAAGTAGGAGTAAATATAACAATTCAAACATTCAAAGCAAAGTAATTGTCACTCGAGTCAAGTTCGGTGTTTTCCGATCACAAACCCCCAAGGCCTAAACCAAGATCAGATAAGCACCCTGAAAACATCGCTCTTGAGTCCGAATGACGATACAATCAATCATCCATGACCCTGGCTATCACTGTTATCATTGCCTCGATTTCACCGTTAATTGAATGACTATCTCATTCTTTCATCCATCCGTCGAGGGCTAATGGTAACCCGGTTCTAGACATAACTCCGCACGTCGTCGCAGCCCGTGCCTAGGAATTTTCGCAACTACCCAGAGTACTAGCACATCGTCGCAGCCCGTGCTTGGAACGTCGTCGCAGCCCGTTCCAACGTACTCTTGCTTTGAGCATGCTAGAACCTTCAATAACGATAAAATCTCAGCCTTCTAGTCATCCTCCTCGACGACTATTTCCATACTAGCTCAAGCGCCTCTCAAGCGAACCATTATCAACCAACTCGAATCGCATCACCGAGTTATCAACATGTTTGGGATGATCCCGTCTGGATTAAACCAAGGCTTTCTCACATCATACTTTGCTTCATCGCATCATAGCAAAGTCCCATCTCAACATCATGGTTTGCCTCATCGCATCATGGCAAAGTCCCATCTCAACATCATCATCAAATCTATCCATATGAGCTTCAACATCCGCTTCATATGCCACAAGCAGCTTTCCTTTATTCAAGAGCCTTTCCACTCAGCTTTTGAATCATCTTCTACCAACTTTCCCAAATCAAGTTATCGATCAACTAATCAATCAAATCAAACATTAATCCAAGCAAACAATCATTCAAACAAGATCTAAATAAACAATTACAACAATAATGGCAATTTCGTAAATAAAGAGTTCAAGTCTAACATGCATCCTAACAAGCATGAATTATGAACAATATCTCTACAACTTGGTGAATGAACTTGCATAAGTTAACATGTAGTAAAATGGGTGTCAAAACTTCATAGGTGATACATCTACATGCATACTTAGGGAAAATGTAAGAAATCACTATCTTTAACACATAAACAAGCCACCAATCCAATATACTCCCTTGGATCCGTGTGAGAGATAACTACCACTCACCGAATCACCTAAACACCTTAAAAACAACCAACTCCAGATCTGGACAGCAAAGAAACAAGCTTGATCCGGCAAAATCTCGCTTCAAACGATGAAATCTCTCTTTGTTGGATGAAGATCTTCAACTTTGGCTCTTGAATCTTTGATCTTGATCTTCGAACTTGGATGGATGTTAGCACTAGATTAGAGAGGAGAAAAGAAGTGAAGAAGTGTTGTAGTCGAGCTCTCAAAATGGTAGCACTTCGTTGCTTAAAAATCCGGTGCCAAAAAGTGAGCCAAACCCCTCTATTTAAAGGCTGAAATCCCCCCTGAGTCGGCCCCCCTTAAGTCGCCGCCCCCATGAGTCGCCCACGACCTAACTACAGCCGACTCACGACTTAACAACCCCATATGACCCAACGACCTAACTAACACGCGCTAGCGACTTATGCAACCTAACTCTAAGTCGGCCTAACACGCACGCGACTTAACCCGTGTGCGACTTAACACAAGCAGTGCCTCAACCTAACGGCCTAAGCCCCTACCGACTCAACAGCATAACCGACCTAACACACACGGCCGACTTAACGACCCAAACACGCGCGACTCAACCTATGCGCGACTCAACGGCTCACGACTTAACCCTTGCCGACTTAACACATACTGCCGCTCTAAGTCCTAAGTCGGCAACACCTATGAGTCGGTAATCCCTTGAGTCGGTCACCACTAACCCGCTAAATTAGGTCGCTCAAAACCTAGCTAACTCGTAACTCGTACACGGCCTATCCCTATACGAGTTAGCTTCCTCCTTAAGACCCAAACAACACACGAGTTAACCCCTTAATGACCTAACCTTAACTCGTTCAATACTTAAGTCGTTAACCCGTAAGCTTTTAGGTCGTTACCTTGGTCTAACACACTAACTCGCCTACCACCTTAAGTCGCTCACACGAGCTAACTTCCACACGACCTAAGCACTAAGTCGCTAACACCTTGACTCGGCCACACCCTAAGTCGTTCACGACTTAAAACCATCTACGATCTAACCAAGAGCCGATCTAAGGACTCTATGCAACCGAGTTAACTTCCTTATGAGCCATCTTTTACACGACTTAGGCTATGGATGCCATAAACAATACTAACGACCTAATAATTCTATGATTTATCAGCATGTAAAATACGGGTCGTTACATATTCTGCACATAAAACCGATCCATGACAATTCGAAACGTTAGAAACGTAGAACATGGAAAGAGCTTCGTTTTGATAGGTTGTGGCTCCCGTAAGTTCAAACGAGTCAAAAGTTATGGTTGTTTGAAGAAACGAAAGAAAGAGACGGTCCGCTCGCTGATCCGATTCGACGGTACTGGCGAAAGTCTTCGATCTCCGTGAAACGCTCGAGCATTAAAGATATTATGGATTACTTTCGATATTAAATGGCCATAACTATCGATATTAAAGATATTATGGATTACCGAGGGAATAAATAAGGATATGCTTCAAAAGCTTGTCTACTGAGGCTATAGTGCAATAAATGTTCTTTTTTAACGACCGTTCGGTCTTCCTCGTTTCCGGTACATCATAGTTTTGCACATATCCATCAGCACGAAAGGTCTTTTACCGAATATTACAACATCCGGTACGTATTGGTGAAAGTCTTCGATCTCCGCGAAACGCTCGAGCATGCTCACACTGTAGCACTCGATATTAAAGATATTATGGATTACCGAGGGAATAAATGAGGATATGGTTCAAAAGCTTGTCTACTGAGGATATAGAGCAATAAATGTTCTTCTTTAACGACCATTCTGTCTTCCTCGTTTCCGGTACGTCATAGTTTTGCTCATATCCATCAACACGTGTGATCTTTTTACGAATATTACAACATCACGACAAAGTGACTTCGAGGAGTATGTTAAACCCATTTGATACCTTAGAATTTCGAACAGCTGATGATGTTTATATGATTACTTAGCCTGTAAGTAATCTACTTTTTCAGTCTGCGAATATATTTCGGTTTCCTGTTTTATCCAATTTAATTATTTTTAGGGGAATATTATCGTGGCCTATTTTGATCTTCGTATATTTTTGTTTTTTTCGTTCTTCTAGGTTTACATGGGTGTAGTCCGACTACTTATACCACAAAGTCCGTGGAATAAATTTATGAACGAAAACATCCATGCTGTAGAAAAAACTTACGATAGAATTATCTTGCACACAAAACCGATCCATGACAATTCGAAATGTTAGAAACGTAGATCATGGAAAGAGCTTCGTTTTGATAGGTTGTGGCTCCCGTAACTTCAAACGAGTCAAAAGTTATGGCCGTTTAAAGAAACGAAAGAAAGAGGCGGACCGCTCGCTGATCCGATTCGACGGTATTGGCGAAAGTCTTCGATCTCCGCGAAACGCTCGAGCATGCTCACACTGTAGCACTCGATATTAAAGATATTATGGATTACCGAGGGAATAAATGTTGATATGGTACAAAAGCTTGTCTACTGAGGCTATAGCGCAATAAATGTTCTTTTTTAAGGACCGTTCTGTCTTCCTCGTTTCCGGTACGTCATAGTTTTGCTCATATCCATCAACACGGGCGGTCTTTTTACCAACATCACGACAAAGTGACTTCGAGGAGAATGTTAAACGCATTTGACACCTTAGAATTTCGAACGGCTGATGGTGTTTTATATGGTTACTTAGACTGTAAGTAATCTACTTTTTCAGTCTGCGAATATCTTTCGGTTTCCTGTTTTATCAAATTTCAAATCCAATTCAATTCTTTTTAGGGGAATATTATTGTGGCCTATTTTGATCTTCGTATATTTTTGTTTTTTTGTCGTTCTTCTAGGTTTACATCGGTGTAGTCCGACTACTTATACCACAAAGTCCGTGGAATAAATTTATGAACGAAAACATCCGAGCTGTAGAAAAAACTTAAGATGGAATTATTCTGCACACAAAACCGATCCATGACAATTCGAAATGTTAGAAACGTAGAACATGGAAAGAGCTTCGTTTTGATAGGTTGTGGCTCCCGTACCTTCAAACGAGTCAAAAGTTATGGCCGTTTGTAGAAACGAAAGAAAGCGACGGACCGCTCGCTGATCCGATTCGACGGTATTGGCGAAAGTCTTCGATCTCCGCGAAACGCTCGAGCATGCTCACACTGTAGCACTCGATATTAAAGATATTATGGATTACCGAGGGAATAAATGTTGATATGGTACAAAAGCTTGTCTACTGAGGCTATAGCGCAATAAATGTTCTTTTTTAAGGACCGTTCTGTCTTCCTCGTTTCCGGTACGTCATAGTTTTGCTCATATCCATCAACACGGGCGGTCTTTTTACCAACATTACAACATCACGACAAAGTGACTTCGAGGAGAATGTTAAATGCATTTGATACCTTAGAATTTCGAACGGCTGATGGTGTTTTATATGATTACCTAGCCTGTAAGCAATCTACTTTTTCAGTTTGCGAATATCTTTCAGTTTCCTGTTTTATACAATTTCAAATCCAATTCAATTCTTTTTAGGGGAATATTATCGTGGCCTATTTTGATCTTCATATATTTTTGTTTTTTTGTTGTTCATCTAGGTTTACATCGGTGTAGTCCGACTACTTATACCACAAAGTCCGTGGAAAAAATTTATGAATGAAAACATCCGAGCTGTAGAAAAAACTTAAGACGGAATTATTCTGCACACAAAACCGATCCATGACAATTCGAAACATTAGAAACGTAGAACATGGAAAGAGCTTCGTTTTGATAGGTTGTGGCTCCTGTAACTTCAAACGAATCAAAAGTTATGGCCGTTTGAAGAAATGAAAGAAAGCGACGGACCGCTCGCTGATCCGATTCGACGGTATTGGCTAAAGTCTTCGATCTCCACGAAACGCTCGAGCATGCTCACACTGTAGCACTCGATATTAAAGATATTATGGATTACCGAGGGAATAAATGTTGATATGGTACAAAAGCTTGTCTACTGAGGCTAGCGCAATAAATGTTCTTTTTTAAGGACCGTTCTGTCTTCCTCGTTTCCGGTACGTCATAGTTTTGCTCATATCCATCAACACGGGCGGTCTTTTTACCAACATTACAACATCACAACAAAGTGACTTCGAGGAGAATGTTAAACGCATTTGATACCTTAGAATTTCGAACGGCTGATGGTGTTTTATATGTTTACTTAGCCTGCAAGTAATCTACTTTTTCAGTCTGCGAATATCTTTCGGTTTCCTGTTTTATCCAATTTCAAATCCAATTTAATTCTTTTTAAGGGAATATTATCGTGACCTATTTTGATCTTCGTATATTTTTGTTTTTGTCGTTCTTCTAGGTTTACATGGGTGTAGTCCGACTACTTATACCACAAAGTCCGTGGAATAAATTTACGAACGAAAACATCCGAGCTGTAGAAAAAACTTAAGATGGAATCATCCTGCACACAAAACCGATCCATGACAATTCGAAACGTTAGAAACGTAGAACATGGAAAGAGCTTCGTTTTGATAGGTTGTGGCTCCCGTAACTTCAAACGAGTCAAAAGTTATGGCCGTTTGAAGAAACGAAAGAAAGCGACGGACCGCTCGCTGATCCGATTCGACGGTATTGGCGAAAGTCTTCGATCTCCACGAAACGCTCGAGCATGCTCACACTGTAGCACTCGATATTAAAGATATTATGGATTACCGAGGGAATAAATGTTGATATGGTACAAAAGCTTGTCTACTGAAGCTATAGTGCAATAAATTTTCTTTTTTAAGGACCGTTCTGTCTTCCTCGTTTCCGGTACATCATAGTTTTGCTCATATCCATCAATACAGACGGTCTTTTTACCAACATTACAACATCACGACAAAGTGACTTCGAGGAGAATGTTAAACGCATTTGATACCTTAGAATTTCGAACGGCAAATGGTGTTTTATATGTTTACTTAGCCTGCAAGTAATCTACTTTTTCAGCCTGCGAATATCTTTCGGTTTCCTATTTTATCAAATTTCAAATCCAATTCAATTCTTTTTAGGGGAATATTATTGTGGCCTATTTTGATCTTCGTACATTTTTGTTTTTTTGTCGTTCTTCTAGGCTTACATCGGTGTAGTCCGACTACTTATACCACAAAGTCCGTGGAATAAATTTATGAACGAAAACGTCCGAGCTGTAGAAAAAACTTATGATGGAATTATTATGCACACAAAACCGATCCATGACTATTCGAAACATTAGAAACGTAGAACATGGAAAGAGCTTCGTTTTGATAGGCTGTGGCTCCCGTAACTTCAAACGAGTCAAAAGTTATGGCCGTTTGAAGAAACGAAAGAAAGCGACGGACCGCTCGCTGATCCGACTCGACGGTATTGGCGAAAGTCTTCGATCTCCGCGAAACGCTCGAGCATGCTCACACTGTAGCACTCGATATTAAAGATATTATGGATTACCGAGGGAATAAATGTTGGTATGGTACAAAAGCTTGTCTACTGAGGCTATAGCGCAATAAATGTTCTTTTTTAAGGACCGTTCTGTCTTCCTCGTTTCCGGTACGTCATAGTTTTGCTCATGTCCATTAACACGGGCGGTCTTTTTACCAACATTACAACATCACGACAAAGTGACTTCGAGGAGAATGTTAAACGCATTTGATACCTTAGAATTTCGAACGGCTGATGGTGTTTTATATGATTACTTAGCCTGTAAGTAATCTACTTTTTCAGTCTGCGAATATCTTTCGGTTTCCTATTTTATCCAATTTCAAATCCAATTCAATTCTTTTTAGGGGAATATTATCGTGGCCTATTTTGATCTTCGTATATTTTTTTTTTTTTGTCGTTCTTCTAGGTTTACATGGGTGTAGTCCGACTACTTATACCACAAACTCCGTGGAATAAATTTATGAACGAAAACATCCGAGCTGTAGAAAAAACTTATGATGGAATTATTCTACACACAAAACCGATCCATGAAAATTCGAAACGTTAGAGACGTAGCACATGGAAAGAGCTTCGTTTTGATAGGTTGTGGCTCCCGTAACTTCAAACGAGTCAAAAGTTATGGTCATTTGAAGAAACGAAAGAAGGCGACGGACCGCTCGCTGATCCGATTCGACGATACAGGCGAAAGTCTTCGATCTCCACGAAACGCTCGAGCATTAAAGATATTATGGATTACTTTCGATATTAAACGGCCATAACTTTTGATATTAAAGATATTATGGATTACCGAGGGAATAAATGAGGATATGCTTCAAAAGCTTGTCTACTGAGGCTATAGCGCAATAAATGTTCTTTTTTAACGACCGTTATGTCTTCCTCGTTTCCGGTACACTATAGTTTTGCACATATCCATCAACACGAATGGTCTTTTACCGAATATTACAACATCCGGTACATATTGGCGAAAGTCTTCGATTTCCGCGAAACGCTCGAGCATGCTCACACTGTAGCACTCGATATTAAAGATATTATGGATTACCGAGGGAATAAATGAGGATATGGTTCAAAATCTTGTCTACTGAGGATATAACGCAATAAATGTTCTTTTTTAACGACCGTTCTGTCTTCCTCGTTTCCGGTACGTCATAGTTTTGCTCATATCCATCAACACGTGTGGTCTTTTTACGAATATTACAACATCACGACAAAGTGACTTCGAGGAGAATGTTAAACCCATTTGATACCTTAGAATTTCGAACGGCTGATGATGTTTTATATGATTACTTAGCCTGTAAGTAATCTACTTTTTCAGTCTGCGAATATCTTTCGGTTTCCTGTTTTATCCAATTTCAAATCCAATTTAATTCTTTTTAAGGGAATATTATCGTGACCTATTTTGATCTTCGTATATTTTTGTTTTTGTCGTTCTTCTAGGTTTACATGGGTGTAGTCCGACTACTTATACCACAAAGTCCGTGGAATAAATTTACGAACGAAAACATCCGAGCTGTAGAAAAAACTTAAGATGGAATCATCCTGCACACAAAACCGATCCATGACAATTCGAAACGTTAGAAACGTAGAACATGGAAAGAGCTTCGTTTTGATAGGTTGTGGCTCCCTTAACTTCAAACGACTCAAAAGTTATGGCCGTTTGAAGAAACGAAAGAAAGAGACGGACCGCTCGCTGATCCGATTCGACGGTATTGGCGAAAGTCTTCGATCTCCGCGAAACGCTCGAGCATGCTCACACTGTAGCACTCGATATTAAAGATATTAAGGATTACCGAGGGGATAAATGTTGATATGGTACAAAAGCTTATCTACCGAGGCTATAGCGCAATAAATGTTCTTTTTTAAGGACCGTTCTGTCTTCCTCGTTTCCGGTACGTAATAGTTTTGCTCATATCCATCAACACGGGCGGTCTTTTTACCAACATTACAACATCACGACAAAGTGACTTCGAGGAGAATGTTAAACGCATTTGATACCTTAGAATTTCGAACGGCTGATGGTGTTTTATATTGTTACTTAGCCTGTAAGTAATCTACTTTTTCAGTCTGCGAATGTCTTTCGGTTTCCTGTTTTACCCAATTTAAAATCCAATTCAATTCTTTTTAGGGGAATATTATCTTGGCCTATTTTGACCTTCGTATATTTTTTTTTTTGCCGTTCTTCTTGGTTTACATCGGTGTAGTCCGACTACTTATACCACAAAGTCCGTGGAATAAATTTATGAACGAAAACATCCGAGCTGTAGAAAAAACTTAAGATGAAATTATTCTGCACACAAAACCGATCCATGACAATTTGAAATGTTAGAAAGGTAGAACATGGAAAGAGCTTCGTTTTGATAGGTTGTCGCTCCCGTAACTTCAAACGAGTCAAAAGTTATGGCCGTTTGAAGAAACGAAAGAAAGCGACTGACCGCTCGCTGATCCGATTCGACGGTATTGGCGAAAGTCTTCGATCTCCGCGAAACGCTCGAGCATTCTCACACTGTAGCACTCGATATTAAAGATATTATGGATTACCGAGGGAATAAATGTTGATATGGTAGAAAAACTTGTCTACTGAGGCTATAGCGCAATAAATGTTCTTTTTTAAGGATCGTTCTGTCTTCCTCGTTTCCGGTACGTCATAGTTTTGCTCATATCCATCAACACGGGCGGTCTTTTTACCAACATTACAACATCACGACAAAGTGACTTCGAGGAGAATGTTAAACGCATTTGTTACCTTAGAATTTCGAACGGCTGATGGTGTTTTATATGATTACTTAGCCTGTAAGTAATCTACTTTTTCAGTCTGCGGATATCTTTCGGTTTCCTGTTTTATCCAATTTCAAATCCAATTAAATTCTTTTTAGGGGAATATTATCGTGGCCTATTTTGATCTTCGTATATTTTTGTTTTTTATGGTTCTTCTAGGTTTACATCGGTGTAGTCCGACTACTTATACCACAAAGTCCGTGGAATAAATTTATGAACGAAAACATCCGAGCTGTAGAAAAAACTTAAGATGGAATTAATCTGCACACAAAACCGATCCATGACAATTCGAAACGTTAGAAACGTAGAACATGGAAAGAGCTTCGTTTTGATAGGTTGTGGCTCCCGTAATTCAAACGAGTCAAAAGTTATGGCCGTTTGAAGAAACGAAAGAAAGCGACGGACCGCTCGCTAATTCGATTCGACGGTATTAGCGATAGTCTTCGATCTCCGTGAAACGCTCGAGCATGCTCACACTGTAGCACTCGATATTAAAGATATTATGGATTACCGAGGGAATAAATGTTGATATGGTACAAAAGCTTGTCTACTGAGGCTATACCGCAATAAATGTTCTTTTTTAAGGACCGTTCTGTCTTCCTCGTTTCCGGTACGTCATAGTTTGCTCATATCCATCAACACGCGTGGTCTTTTTACCAACATTACAACATCACGACAAAGTGACTTCGAGGAGAATGTTAAACGCACTTGATATCTTAGAATTTCGAACGGCTGATGGTGTTTTATATGATTACTTAGCCTACAAGTAATCTACTTTTTCAGTCTGCGAATATCTTTCGGTTTAATGTTTTATCCGATTTCAAATCAAATTTAATTCTTTTTGATAGGTAGTGGCTCCCGTAACTTCAAACTAGTCAAAAGTTTTGGTCATTTGTAGAAACGAAAGAAAGCGACGGACCACTCGCTGATCCGGTTCGACTGTATTGGCGAAAGTCTTCAATCTCCGCGATACGCTCGAGCATGCTCACACTGTAGCAATCGATATTAAAGATATTATGGATTACCGCGGGAATAAATGAGGATATGGTTCAAGAGCTTGTCTACTGAGGCTATAGCGCAATAAATGTTCTTTTTTAACCACCGTTCTGTCTTTCTCGTTCCGGTACGTCATAGTTTAGCACATATCCATCAACACGAGCGGTCTTTTTACCAATATTACAACATCACGAGAAAATGACTTCGAGGAGAATGTTAAACGCACTTGATACCTTAGAATTTCGAACAGCTGATGGTGTTTTATATGATTACTTAGCCTGCAAGTAATCTACTTTTTCAGTCTACGAATATCTTTCGGTTTCCTGTTTTATCCAATTTAAAATCCAATTTAATTCTTTTTAGGGGAATATTACCGTGGCCTATTTTGCTCTTCGTATATTTTTGTTTTTTTTGTCCTTCTTCTAGGTTTACATCGGTGTAGTCCGACTGCTTATACCACAAACTCCGTGGAATAAATTTATGAACGAAAACATCCGAGCTGTAGAAAAAACTTATGATGGAATTATTCTGCACACAAAACCGATCCATGACAATTCGAAACGTTGGAAACGTAGAACATGGAAAGTGCTTCGTTTTGATAGGTTGTGGCTTCCGTAAGTTCAAACGAGTCAAAAGTTATGGTCGTTTGAAGAAACGAAAGAAAGCGAGAGTCCACTCGCTGATCCGATTCGACGGTATTGGCGAAAGTCTCCGATCTCCGCGAAACGCTCGAGCATGCTCACACTGTAGCACTCGATATTAAAGATATTATGGATTACCGAGGGAATAAATGAGGATATGGTTCAAAAGCTTTTCTACTGAGGATATAGCGCAATAAATGTTCTTTTTTAACGACCGTTCTGTCTTCCTCGTTTTAGGTACGTCATAGTTTTGCTCATATCCATCAACACGCGTGGTCTTTTTACAAATATTACAACATCACGACAAAGTGACTTCGAGGAGAAAGTTAAACGCATTTGATACCTTAGAATTTCGAACGGCTGATGGTGTTTTATATGATTACTTAGCCTGTAAGTAATCTACTTTTTCAGTCTGCGAATATCTTTTGGTTTCCTGTTTTATCCAATTTCAAATCCAATTTAATTCTTTTTAGGGGAATATTATCGTGGCCTATTTTGATCTTCGTATATTTTTGTTTTTTTGTCGTTCTTCTAGGTTTACATGGGTGTAGTCCGACTACTTATACCACAAAGTCCGTGGAATAAATTTATGAACGAAAACATCCGAGCTGTAGAAAAAACTTAAGATGGAATTATTCTGCACACAAAACCGATCCATGACAATTCGAAATGTTAGAAATGTAGAACATGGAAAGAGCTTCGTTTTGATAGGTTGTGGCTCCCGTCTACTGAGGCTATAGCGCAATAAATGTTCTTTTTTAACGACCATTCTGTCTTTCTCGTTTCCGGTACGTCATAGTTTTGCACATATCCATCAACACGGGCGGTCTTTTTACGAATATTACAATATCACGACAAAGTGACTTCGAGGAGAATGTTAAACCCATTTGATACCTTAGAATTTCGAACGGCTGATGATGTTTTATATGATTACTTAGCCTGTAAGTAATCTACTTTTTCAGTCTGCGAATATCTTTCGGTTTCCTGTTTTATCTAATTTCAAATCCAATTTAATTCTTTTTAAGGGAATATTATCGTGACCTATTTTGATCTTCGTATATTTTTGTTTTTGTCGTTCTTCTAGGTTTACATGGGTGTAGTCCGACTACTTATACCACAAAGTCCGTGGAATAAATTTACGAACGAAAACATCCGAGCTGTAGAAAAAACTTAAGATGGAATCATCCTGCACACAAAACCGATCCATGACAATTCGAAACGTTAGAAACGTAGAACATGGAAAGAGCTTCGTTTTGATAGGTTGTGGCTCCCTTAACTTCAAACGACTCAAAAGTTATGGCCGTTTGAAGAAACGAAAGAAAGAGACGGACCGCTCGCTGATCCGATTCGACGGTATTGGCGAAAGTCTTCGATCTCCGCGAAACGCTCGAGCATGCTCACACTATAGCACTCGATATTAAAGATATTAAGGATTACCGAGGGGATAAATGTTGATATGGTACAAAAGCTTATCTACTGAGGCTATAGCGCAATAAATGTTCTTTTTTAAGGACCGTTCTGTCTTCCTCGTTTCCGGTACGTAATAGTTTTGCTCATATCCATCAACACGGGCGGTCTTTTTACCAACATTACAACATCACGACAAAGTGACTTCGAGGAGAATGTTAAACGCATTTGATACCTTAGAATTTCGAACGGCTGATGGTGTTTTATATTGTTACTTAGCCTGTAAGTAATCTACTTTTTCAGTCTGCTAATGTCTTTCGGTTTCCTGTTTTACCCAATTTAAAATCCAATTCAATTCTTTTTAGGGGAATATTATCTTGGCCTATTTTGACCTTCGTATATTTTTTTTTTGCCGTTCTTCTTGGTTTACATCGGTGTAGTCCGACTACTTATACCACAAAGTCCGTGGAATAAATTTATGAACGAAAACATCCGAGCTGTAGAAAAAACTTAAGATGAAATTATTCTGCACACAAAACCGATCCATGACAATTCGAAATGTTAGAAAGGTAGAACATGGAAAGAGCTTCGTTTTGATAGGTTGTCGCTCCCGTAACTTCAAACGAGTCAAAAGTTATGGCCGTTTGAAGAAACGAAAGAAAGCGACTGACCGCTCGCTGATCCGATTCGACGGTATTGGCGAAAGTCTTCGATCTCCGCGAAACGCTCGAGCATTCTCACACTGTAGCACTCGATATTAAAGATATTATGGATTACCGAGGGAATAAATGTTGATATGGTAGAAAAACTTGTCTACTGAGGCTATAGCGCAATAAATGTTCTTTTTTAAGGATCGTTCTGTCTTCCTCGTTTCCGGTACGTCATAGTTTTGCTCATATCCATCAACACGGGCGGTCTTTTTACCAACATTACAACATCACGACAAAGTGACTTCGAGGAGAATGTTAAACGCATTTGATACCTTAGAATTTCGAACGGCTGATGGTGTTTTATATGATTACTTAGCCTGTAAGTAATCTACTTTTTCAGTCTGCGGATATCTTTCGGTTTCCTGTTTTATCCAATTTCAAATCCAATTAAATTCTTTTTAGGGGAATATTATCGTGGCCTATTTTGATCTTCGTATATTTTTGTTTTTTATGGTTCTTCTAGGTTTACATCGGTGTAGTCCGACTACTTATACCACAAAGTCCGTGGAATAAATTTATGAACGAAAACATCCGAGCTGTAGAAAAAACTTAAGATGGAATTAATCTGCACACAAAACCGATCCATGACAATTCGAAACGTTAGAAACGTAGAACATGGAAAGAGCTTCGTTTTGATAGGTTGTGGCTCCCGTAATTCAAACGAGTCAAAAGTTATGGCCGTTTGAAGAAACGAAAGAAAGCGACGGACCGCTCGCTGATTCGATTCGACGGTATTAGCGATAGTCTTCGATCTCCGTGAAACGCTCGAGCATGCTCACACTGTAGCACTCGATATTAAAGATATTATGGATTACCGAGGGAATAAATGTTGATATGGTACAAAAGCTTGTCTACTGAGGCTATAGCGCAATAAATGTTCTTTTTTAAGGACCGTTCTGTCTTCCTCGTTTCCGGTACGTCATAGTTTTGCTCATATCCATCAACACGCGTGGTCTTTTTACCAACATTACAACATCACGACAAAGTGACTTCGAGGAGAATGTTAAACGCACTTGATATCTTAGAATTTCGAACGGCTGATGGTGTTTTATATGATTACTTAGCCTACAAGTAATCTACTTTTTCAGTCTGCGAATATCTTTCGGTTTAATGTTTTATCCGATTTCAAATCAAATTTAATTCTTTTTGATAGGTAGTGGCTCCCGTAACTTCAAACTAGTCAAAAGTTATGGTCATTTGTAGAAACGAAAGAAAGCGACGGACCACTCGCTGATCCGGTTCGACTGTATTGGCGAAAGTCTTCAATCTCCGCGATACGCTCGAGCATGCTCACACTGTAGCAATCGATATTAAAGATATTATGGATTACCGCGGGAATAAATGAGGATATGGTTCAAGAGCTTGTCTACTGAGGCTATAGCGCAATAAATGTTCTTTTTTAACCACCGTTCTGTCTTTCTCGTTCCGGTACGTCATAGTTTAGCACATATCCATCAACACGAGCGGTCTTTTTACCAATATTACAACATCATGAGAAAATGACTTCGAGGAGAATGTTAAACGCACTTGATACCTTAGAATTTCGAACAGCTGATGGTGTTTTATATGATTACTTAGCCTGCAAGTAATCTACTTTTTCAGTCTACGAATATCTTTCGGTTTCCTGTTTTATCCAATTTAAAATCCAATTTAATTCTTTTTAGGGGAATATTACCGTGGCCTATTTTGCTCTTCGTATATTTTTGTTTTTTTTGTCCTTCTTCTAGGTTTACATCGGTGTAGTCCGACTGCTTATACCACAAACTCCGTGGAATAAATTTATGAACGAAAACATCCGAGCTGTAGAAAAAACTTATGATGGAATTATTCTGCACACAAAACCGATCCATGACAATTCGAAACGTTGGAAACGTAGAACATGGAAAGTGCTTCGTTTTGATAGGTTGTGGCTTCCGTAAGTTCAAACGAGTCAAAAGTTATGGTCGTTTGAAGAAACGAAAGAAAGCGAGAGTCCACTCGCTGATCCGATTCGACGGTATTGGCGAAAGTCTCCGATCTCCGCGAAACGCTCGAGCATGCTCACACTGTAGCACTCGATATTAAAGATATTATGGATTACCGAGGGAATAAATGAGGATATGGTTCAAAAGCTTTTCTACTGAGGATATAGCGCAATAAATGTTCTTTTTTAACGACCGTTCTGTCTTCCTCGTTTTAGGTACGTCATAGTTTTGCTCATATCCATCAACACGCGTGGTCTTTTTACAAATATTACAACATCACGACAAAGTGACTTCGAGGAGAAAGTTAAACGCATTTGATACCTTAGAATTTCGAACGGCTGATGGTGTTTTATATGATTACTTAGCCTGTAAGTAATCTACTTTTTCAGTCTGCGAATATCTTTCGGTTTCCTGTTTTATCCAATTTCAAATCCAATTTAATTCTTTTTAGGGGAATATTATCGTGGCCTATTTTGATCTTCGTATATTTTTGTTTTTTTGTCGTTCTTCTAGGTTTACATGGGTGTAGTCCGACTACTTATACCACAAAGTCCGTGGAATAAATTTATGAACGAAAACATCTGAGCTGTAGAAAAAACTTAAGATGGAATTATTCTGCACACAAAACCGATCCATGACAATTCGAAATGTTAGAAATGTAGAACATGGAAAGAGCTTCGTTTTGATAGGTTGTGGCTCCCGTAAGTTCAAACGAGTCAAAAGTTATGGCCGTTTGAAGAAACGAAAGAAAGAGACGGACCGCTCGCTGATCCGATTCGACGGTATTGGCGAAAGTCTTCGATCTCCGCGAAACGCTCGAGCATGCTCACACTGTAGCACTCGATATTAAAGATATTATGGATTACCGAGGGAATAAATGAGGATATGGTTCAAAAGCTTGTCTACTGAGGATATAGCGCAATAAATGTTCTTTTTTAACGACCGTTCTGTCTTCCTCGTTTTTGGTACGTCATAGTTTTGCTCATATCCATCAACACGCGTGGTCTTTTTACGAATATTACAACATCACGACAAAGTGACTTCGAGGAGAATGTTAAACGCATTTGATACCTTCGAATTTCGAACGGCTGATGGTGTTTTATATGATTACTTAGCCAGTAAGTAATTTACTTTTTCAGTCTGCGAATATCTTTCGGTTTCCTATTTTATCCAATTTCAAATCCAATTTAATTCTTTTTAGGGGAATATTATCGTGGCCTATTAGATCTTCGTATATTTTTGTTTTTTGTCGTTCTTCTAGGTTTACATGGGTGTAGTCCGACTACTTATACCACAAAGTCCGTGGAATAAATTTATGAACGAAAACATCCGAGCTGTAGAAAAAACTTAAGATGGAATTATTCTGCACACAAAATCGTTCCATGACAATTCGAAATGTTAAAAACATAGAACATGGAAAGAGCTTCGTTTTGATAGGTTGTGGCTCCCGTAAGTTCAAACGAGTCAAAAGTTATGGTCGTTTGAAGAAACGAAAGAAAGAGACGGACCGCTCGCTGATCCGATTCGACGGTATTGGCGAAAGCCTTCGATCTCCGTGAAACGCTCGAGCATGCTCACACTGTAGCACTCGATATTAAAGATATTATGGATTACCGAGGGAATAAATGTTGATATGGTACAAAAGCTTGTCTACTGAGGCTATAGCGCAATAAATGTTATTTTTTAAGGACCGTTCTGTCTTCCTCGTTTCCGGTACGTCATAGTTTTGCTCATATCCATTAACACGGGCGGTCTTTTTGCCAACATTACAACATCACGACAAAGTGACTTCGAGGAGAATGTTAAACCCATTTGATTCCTTTGAATTTCGAACGGCTGATGATGTTTTATATGGTTACTTAGCCTGTAAGAAATCTACTTTTTCAGTCTGCGAATATCTTTCGGTTTCCTGTTTTATCCAATTTTAAATCTAATTTAATTCTTTTAAGGGGAATATTATCGTGGCCTATTTTGATATTCGTATTTTTTTGTTTTTTTGTCGTTCTTCTAGGTTTACCTGGGTGTAGTCCGACTACTTATACCACAAAGTCCGTGGAATAAATTTATGAACGAAGACATCTGAGCTGTAGAAAAAACTTAAGATGGAATTATTCTGCACACAAAACTGATCTATGACAATTCGAAACGTTAGAAACGTAGAACATGGAAAGAGCTTCGTTTTGATAGGTTGTGGCTCCCGTAACTTCAAACGAGTAAAAAGTTATGGCCGTTTGAAGAAATGAAAGAAAGGAATGGACCGCTCGCTGATCCGATTCGACGGTATTGGCGAAGTCTTCGATCTCCGCGAAACGCTCGAGCATGCTCACACTGTAGCACTCGATATTAAAGATATTATGGATTACCGAGGGAATAAATGAGGATATGGTTCAAAAGCTTGTCTACTGAGGATATAGCGCAATAAATGTTCTTTTTTAACGACCGTTCTGTCTTCCTCGTTTTTGGTACGTCATAGTTTTGCTCATATCCATCAACACGCGTGGTCTTTTTACGAATATTACAACATCACGACAAAGTGACTTCGAGGAGAATGTTAAACGCATTTGATACCTTAGAATTTCGAACGGCTGATGGTGTTTTATATGATTACTTAGCCAGTAAGTAATTTACTTTTTCAGTCTGCGAATATCTTTCGGTTTCCTATTTTATCCAATTTCAAATCCAATTTAATTCTTTTTAGGGGAATATTATCGTGGCCTATTTAGATCTTCGTATATTTTTGTTTTTTGTCGTTCTTCTAGGTTTACATGGGTGTAGTCCGACTACTTATACCACAAAGTCCGTGGAATAAATTTATGAACGAAAACATCCGAGCTGTAGAAAAAACTTAAGATGGAATTATTCTACACACAAAATCGTTCCATGACAATTCGAAACGTTAAAAACGTAGAACATGGAAAGAGCTTCGTTTTGATAGGTTGTGGCTCCCGTAAGTTCAAACGAGTCAAAAGTTATGGTCGTTTGAAGAAACGAAAGAAAGAGACGGACCGCTTGCTGATCCGATTCGACGGTATTGGCGAAAGCCTTCGATCTCCGTGAAACGCTCGAGCATGCTCACACTGTAGCACTCGATATTAAAGATATTATGGATTACCGAGGGAATAAATGTTGATATGGTACAAAAGCTTGTCTACTGAGGCTATAGCGCAATAAATGTTATTTTTTAAGGACCGTTCTGTCTTCCTCGTTTCCGGTACGTCATAGTTTTGCTCATATCCATTAACACGGGCGGTCTTTTTGCCAACATTACAACATCACGACAAAGTGACTTCGAGGAGAATGTTAAACGCATTTGATACCTTAGAATTTCGAACGGCTGATGGTGTTTTATATGATTACTTAGCCTGTAAGTAATCTACTTTTTCAGTCTGCGAATATCTTTCGGTTTCCTGTTTTATCCAATTTCAAATCCAATTCAATTCTTTTTAGGGGAATATTATCGTGGCCTATTTGGATCTTCGTATATTTTTGTTTTTTGTCGTTCTTCTAGGTTTACATGGGTGTAGTCCGACTACTTATACCACAAACTCCGTGGAATAAATTTATGAACGAAAACATCCGAGCTGTAGAAAAAACTTATGATGGAATTATTCTACACACAAAACCGATACATGACAATTCGAAACGTTAGAAACGTAGAACATGGAAAGAGCTTCGTTTTGATAGGTTGTGGCTCCCATAACTTCAAACGAGTCAAAAGTTATGGTCATTTGAAGAAACGAAAGAAAGCGACGGACCACTCGCTGATCCGATTCGACGGTATTGGCGAAAGTCTTCGATCTCCGCGATACGCTCGAGCATGCTCACACTGTAGAACTCGATATTAAAGATATTATGGATTACCGAGGGAATAAATGAGGATATG
The DNA here is from genome assembly GCA_030765085.1 of Allium cepa. NCBI lineage: Eukaryota > Viridiplantae > Streptophyta > Magnoliopsida > Asparagales > Amaryllidaceae > Allium > Allium cepa. The sequence continues at coordinate 10,282,915 of JASFAV010000020.1, forward strand.
GTACAAAAGCTTGTCTACTGAGGCTATAGCACAATAAATGTTCTTTTTTAACGACTGTTCTGACTTTCTCGTTTCCGACACGTCATAGTTTAGCACATATCCATCAACAAGGGCGGTCTTTTTACCAATATTATAACATCACGACAAAATGACTTCGAGGAGAATGTTAAACGCACTTGATACCTTAGAATTTCGAACGGCTGATGGTGTTTTATATGATTACTTAGCCTGCAAGTAATCTACTTTTTCAGTCTGCGAATATCTTTCGGTTTCCTATTTTATCCAATTTCAAATCCAATTTAATTCTTTTTAGGGGAATATTATCGTGTCCTATTTTTCTCTTCGTATATTTTTGTTTTTTTGTCGTTCTTCTAGGTTTACATCGGTGTAGTCCGACTGCTTATATTACAAACTCCGTGGAATAAATTTATGAACGAAAACATCCGAGCTGTAGAAAAAACTTATGATGGAATTATTCTGCACACAAAACCGATCCATGACAATTCGAAATGTTAGAAACGTAGAACATGGAAAGAGCTTCGTTTTGATAGGTTATGGCTCCCGTAACTTCAAACGAGTCAAAAGTTATGGTTATTTGAAGAAACGAAAGAAAGCGACGGTCCCCTCGCTGATCCGATTCGACGGTATTGGCGAAAGTCTTCGATCTCCGCGAAACGCTCGAGCATGCTCACACTGTAGCACTCGATATTAAAGATATTATGGATTACCGTGGGAATAAATGAGGATATGTTTCAAAAGCTTGTCTACTGAGGATATAGCGCAATAAATGTTCTTTTTTAACGACCGTTTTGTCTTCCTCGTTTCAGGTACGTCATAGTTTTGCTCATATCCATCAACACCGGCGGTCTTTTAACGAATATTACAACATCACGACAAAGTGACTTCGAGGAGAATGTTAAACCCATTTGATTCCTTTGAATTTCGAATGGCTGATGATGTTTTATACGGTTACTTAGCCTGCAAGTAATCTACTTTTTCAGTCTGCGAATATCTTTCGGTTTCCTGTTTTATCCAATTTCAAATCCAATTTAATTCTTTTTAGGGGAATATTATCTTGGCCTATTTTGCTCTTCGTATATTTTTGTTTTTTGTCGTTCTTCTAGGTTTAAATCGGTGTAGGTCGACTGCTTATACCACAAACTCCGTGGAATAAATTTATAAACGCAAACATCCGAGCTGTAGAAAAAACTTAAGATGGAATTATTCTGCACACAAAACCGATCCATGACAATTCGAAATGTTAGAAATGTAGAACATGGAAAGAGCTTCGTTTTGATAGGTTGTGGCTCCCGTAAGTTTAAACGAGTCAAAAGTTATGGTCGTTTGAAGAAACGAAAGAAAGAGACGGACCGCTCGCTGATCCGATTCGACGGTATTGGCGAAAGTCTTCGATCTCCGTGAAACGCTCGAGCATGCTCACACTGTAGCACTCGATATTAAAGATATTATGGATTACCGAGGGAATAAATGTTGATATGGTACAAAAGCTTGTCTACTGAGGCTATAGCGCAATAAATGTTCTTTTTTAAGGACCGTTCTGTCTTCCTCGTTTCCGGTACGTCATAGTTTTGCTCATATCCATTAACACGGGCGGTCTTTTTGCCAACATTACAACATCACGACAAAGTGACTTCGAGGAGAATGTTAAACGCATTTGATACCTTAGAATTTCGAACGGCTGATGGTGTTTTATATGATTACTTAGCCTGTAAGTAATCTACTTTTTCAGTCTGCGAATATCTTTCGGTTTCCTGTTTTATCCAATTTCAAATCCAATTCAATTCTTTTTAGGGGAATATTATCGTGGCCTATTTGGATCTTCGTATATTTTTGTTTTTTGTCGTTCTTCTAGGTTTACATGGGTGTAGTCCGACTACTTATACCACAAACTCCGTGGAATAAATTTATGAACGAAAACATCCGAGCTGTAGAAAAAACTTATGATGGAATTATTCTACACACAAAACCGATACATGACAATTCGAAACATTAGAAACGTAGAACATGGAAAGAGCTTCGTTTTGATAGGTTGTGGCTCCCATAACTTCAAACGAGTCAAAAGTTATGGTCATTTGAAGAAACGAAAGAAAGCGACGGACCACTCGCTGATCCGATTCGACGGTATTGGCGAAAGTCTTCGATCTCCGCGATACGCTCGAGCATGCTCACACTGTAGCACTCGATATTAAAGATATTATGGATTACCGAGGGAATAAATGAGGATATGGTACAAAAGCTTGTCTACTGAGGCTATAGCACAATAAATGTTCTTTTTTAACGACTGTTCTGTCTTTCTCGTTTCCGACACGTCATAGTTTAGCACATATCCATCAACAAGGGCGGTCTTTTTACCAATATTATAACATCACGACAAAATGACTTCGAGGAGAATGTTAAACGCACTTGATACCTTAGAATTTCGAACGGCTGATGGTGTTTTATATGATTACTTAGCCTGCAAGTAATCTACTTTTTCAGTCTGCGAATATCTTTCGGTTTCCTATTTTATCCAATTTCAAATCCAATTTAATTCTTTTTAGGGGAATATTATCGTGTCCTATTTTTCTCTTCGTATATTTTTGTTTTTTTGTCGTTCTTCTAGGTTTACATCGGTGTAGTCCGACTGCTTATATTACAAACTCCGTGGAATAAATTTATGAACGAAAACATCCGAGCTGTAGAAAAAACTTATGATGGAATTATTCTGCACACAAAACCGATCCATGACAATTCGAAATGATAGAAACGTAGAACATGGAAAGAGCTTCGTTTTGATAGGTTATGGCTCCCGTAACTTCAAACGAGTCAAAAGTTATGGTTATTTGAAGAAACGAAAGAAAGCGACGGTCCCCTCGCTGATCCGATTCGACGGTATTGGCGAAAGTCTTCGATCTCCGCGAAACGCTCGAGCATGCTCACACTGTAGCACTCGATATTAAAGATATTATGGATTACCGTGGGAATAAATGAGGATATGTTTCAAAAGTTTGTCTACTGAGGATATAGCGCAATAAATGTTCTTTTTTAACGACCGTTTTGTCTTCCTCGTTTCAGGTACGTCATAGTTTTGCTCATATCCATCAACACCGGCGGTCTTTTAACGAATATTACAACATCACGACAAAGTGACTTCGAGGAGAATGTTAAACCCATTTGATTCCTTTGAATTTCGAATGGCTGATGATGTTTTATACGGTTACTTAGCCTGCAAGTAATCTACTTTTTCAGTCTGCGAATATCTTTCGGTTTCCTGTTTTATCCAATTTCAAATCCAATTTAATTCTTTTTAGGGGAATATTATCTTGGCCTATTTTGCTCTTCGTATATTTTTGTTTTTTGTCGTTCTTCTAGGTTTAAATCGGTGTAGTTCGACTGCTTATACCACAAACTCCGTGGAATAAATTTATAAACGCAAACATCCGAGCTGTAGAAAAAACTTAAGATGGAATTATTCTGCACACAAAACCGATCCATGACAATTCGAAACGTTAGAAACGTAGAACATGGAAAGAGCTTCGTTTTGATAGGTTGTGGCTCCCGTAAGTTTAAACGAGTCAAAAGTTATGGTCGTTTGAAGAAACGAAAGAAAGAGACGGACCGCTCGCTGATCCGATTCGACGGTATTGGCGAAAGTCTTCGCTCTCCGTGAAACGCTCGAGCATGCTCACACTGTAGCACTCGATATTAAAGATATTATGGATTACCGAGGGAATAAATGTTGATATGGTACAAAAGCTTGTCTACTGAGGCTATAGCGCAATAAATGTTCTTTTTTAAGGACCGTTCTGTCTTCCTCGTTTCCGGTACGTCATAGTTTTGCTCATGTCCATTAACACGGGCGCTCTTTTTACCAACATTACAACATCACGACAAAGTGACTTCGAGGAGAATGTTAAACGCATTTGATACCTTAGAATTTCGAACGGCTGATGGTGTTTTATATGATTACTTAGCCTGTAAGTAATCTACTTTTTCAGTCTGCGAATATCTTTCGGTTTCCTATTTTATCCAATTTCAAATCCAATTCAATTCTTTTTAGGGGAATATTATCGTGGCCTATTTTGATCTTCGTATATTTTTGTTTTTTTGTTGTTCTTTTAGGTTTACATGGGTGTAGTCCGACTACTTATACCACAAACTCCGTGGAATAAATTTATGAACGAAAACATCCGAGCTGTAGAAAAAACTTATGATGGAATTATTCTACACACAAAACCGATCCATGAAAATTCGAAACGTTAGAGACGTAGCACATGGAAAGAGCTTCGTTTTGATAGGTTGTGGCTCCCGTAACTTCAAACGAGTCAAAAGTTATGGTCATTTGAAGAAACGAAAGAAAGCGACGGTCCCCTCGCTGATCCGATTCGACGGTATTGGCGAAAGTCTTCGATCTCCGCGAAACGCTCGAGCATACTCACACTGTAGCACTCGATATTAAAGATATTACGGATTACCGTGGGAATAAATGAGGATATGTTTCAAAAGCTTGTCTACTGAGGATATAGCGCAATAAATGTTCTTTTTTAACGACCGTTCTGTCTTCCTCGTTTCTGGTACGTCATAGTTTTGCTCATATCCATCAACACCGGCGGTCTTTTTACGAATGTTACAACATCACGACAAAGTGACTTCGAGGAGAATGTTAAACCCATTTGATTCCTTTGAATTTCGAACGGCTGATGATGTTTTATATGGTTACTTAGCCTGCAAGTAATCTACTTTTTCAATCTGCGAATATCTTTCGGTTTCCTGTTTTATCAAATTTCAAATCCAATTTAATTCTTTTTAGGGGAATATTATCTTGGCCTCTTTTGCCCTTAGTATATTTTTGTTTTTTGTCGTTCTTCTAGGTTTAAATCGGTGTAGTTCGACTGCTTATACCACAAACTCCGTGGAATAAATTTATAAACGCAAACATCCGAGCTGTAGAAAAAAATTATGATGGAATTATTCTACACGCGATCCATGACAATTCGAAACGTTAGAAACGTAGAACATGGAAAGAGCTTCGTTTTGATAGGTTGTGGCTCCCGTATCTTCAAACTAGTCAAAAGTTATGGTCCTTTGAAGAAACGAAATAAAGCGACGGACCACTCGTTGATCCGATTCGACGGTATTGGCGAAAGTCTTCGATCTTCGTGAAACGCTCGAGCATGCTCACACAGTAGCACTCGATATTAAAGATATTATGGATTACCGAGGGAATAAATGAGGATATGGTTCAAAAGCTTGTCTGCTGAGGATATAGCGCAATAGATGTTCTTTTTTAACGACCGTTCTGTCTTCCTCGTTTCCGGTACGTCATAGTTTTGCACATATCCATCAACACGGGCGGTCTTTTTACCAATATTACAACATCACGACAAAATGACTTCGAGGAGAATGTTAAACACATTTGATACCTTAGAATTTCGAACGGCTAAAGGTGTTTTATATGATTACTTAACCTGCAAGTAATCTACATTTTCAGCCTGCGAATATCTTTCGGTTTCCTATTTTATCCAATTTCAAATCCAATTTAATTATTTTTAGGGGAACATTATCGTGGCCTATTTTGCTCTTCGTATATTTTTGTTTTTTTGTCGTTCTTCAAGGTTTACATCGGTGTAGTCCGACTGCTTATACCACAAACTCCATGGTATAAATTTATGAACGAAAACATCCGAGCTGTAGAAAAAACTTATGATGGAATTATTCTGCACACAAAACTGATCCATGACAATTCGAAACGTTAGAAACGTAGAACATGGAAAGAGCTTCGTTTTGATAGGTTGTGGGTCCCGTAAGTTCAAACGAGTCAAAAGTTATGGCCGTTTGAAGAAACGAAAGAAAGCGACGGACCACTCGCTGATCCGATTCGACGGTACTGGCGAAAGTCTTCGATCTCCGCGAAACGCTCGAGCATGCTCACATTGTAGCACTCGATATTAAAGATATTATGGATTACCGAGAGAATAAATGTTGATATGGTACAAAAGCTTGTCTACTGCCTCTATAGCGCAATAAATTTTCTTTCTTAAGGACCGTTCTGTCTTCCTCGTTTCCGGTACGTCATAGTTTTGCTCATATCCATCAACACGGGCGGTCTTTTTACCAACATTACAACATCACGACAAAGTGACTACGAGGAGAATGTTAAACGCATTTGATACCATAGAATTTCGAACGGCTAATGGTGTTTTATATGTTTACTTAGCCTGCAAGTAATCTACTTTTTCAGCCTGCGAATATCATTCGGTTTCCTGTTTTATCCAATTTCAAATCCAATTAACTCTTTTTAGGGGAATATTATCGTGGCCTATTTTGATCTTCGTATATTTTTGTTTTTTTGTCGTTCTTCTAGGTTTACATGGGTGTAGTCCGACTACTTATACCACAAACTCCGTGGAATAAATTTATGAACGAAAACATCCGAGCTGTAGAAAAAACTTATGATGGAATTATTATGCACACAAAACCGATCCATGACAATTCGAAACGTTAGAAACGTAGAACATGGAAAGAGCTTCGTTTTGATAGATTGTGGCTCCTGTAACTTCAAACGAGTCAAAAGTTATGGCCGTTTGAAGAAACGAAAGAAAGCGACGGACCGCTTGCTGATCCGATTCGACGGTATTGGCGAAAGTCTTCGATCTCCGCGAAACGCTCGAGCATGCTCACACTGTAGCACTTGATATTAAAGATATAATAGATTACCGAGGGAATAAATATTGATATGGTACAAAAGCTTGTCTACTGAGGCTATAGCGCAATAAATTTTCTTTTTTAAGGACCGTTCTGTCTTCCTCGTTTCCGGTACGTAATAGTGTTGCTCATATCCATCAACACGGGCGGTCTTTTTACCAACATTACAACATCACGACAAAGTGACTTCGAGGAGAATGTTAAACGCATTTGATACTTTAGAATTTCGAACGGCTGATGGTGTTTTATATGATTACTTAGCCTGCAAGTAATCTACGTTTTCGGTCTGCGAATATCTTTCGGTTTCTTGTTTTATCCAATTTCAAATCCAATTTAATTCTTTTTAGGGAAATATTATCGTGTTCTATTTTGATCTTCGTATATTTTTGTTTTTTTGTCGTTCTTCTAGGTTTACATCGGTGTAGTCCGACTACTTACACCACAAACTCCATGGAATAAATTTATGAACGAAAACATCCGAGCTGTAGAAAAAACTTATGATGGAATTATTATGCACACAAAACCGATCCATGACAATTCGAAAGGTTAGAAACGTAGAACATGGAAAGAGCTTCGTTTTGATAGATTGTGGCTCCCGTAAGTTCAAACGAGTCAAAAGTTATGGCCGTTTGAAGAAACGAAAGAAAGAGACGGACCGCTCGCTGATCCGATTCGACGGTACTGGCGAAAGTCTTCGATCTCCGTGAAACGCTCGAGCATGCTCACACGGTAGCACTCGATATTAAAGATATTATGGATTACCGGGGGAATAAATGAGGATATGCTTCAAAAGCTTGTCTGCTGAGGCTATAGCGCAATAAATGTTCTTTTTTAACGACCTTTCTGTCTTCCTCGTTTCCGGTACGTCATAGTTTTGCACATATCCATCAACACGGGCGGTCTTTTTACCAATATTACAACATCACGACAAAATGAATTCAAGGAGAATGTTAAACGCATTTGATACCTTAGAATTTCGAACGGCTGATGGTGTTTTATATGATTACTTAGCCTGCAAGTAATCTATTTTTTCAGTCTGCGAATATCTTTCGGTTTCCTGTTTTATCCAATTTCAAATCCAATTTAATTCATTTTAGGGGAATATTATCGTGGCCTGTTTTGCTCTTCGTATATTTTTGTTTTTTCTTCGTTCTTCTTGGTTTACATCGGTGTAGTCCGACTACTTATACCACAAACTCCGTGGAATAAATTTATGAACGAAAACATCCGAGCTGTAGAAAAAACTTATGATGGAACTATTATGCACACAAAACCGATCCATGACAATTCGAAACGTTAGAAACGTAGAACAAGGAAAGAGCTTCGTTTTGATAGGTTGTGGCTCCTGTAACTTCAAACGAGTCAAAAGTTATGGCCGTTTGAAGAAACGAAAGAATGCGACGGACCGCTCGCTGATCCGATTCGACGGTATTGGCGAAAGTCTTTGATCTTCGCGTAACGCTCGAGCATGCTCACACTGTAGCACTCGATATTAAAGATATAATAGATTACCGAGGGAATAAATATTGATATGGTACAAAAGCTTGTCTACTGAGGCTATAGCGCAATAAATTTTCTTTTTTAAAGACCGTTCTGTCTTCCTCGTTTTCGGTACGTCATAGTTTTGCTAATATCCATCAACACGGGCGGTCTTTTTACCAACATTACAACGTCACGACAAAGTGACTTCGAGGAGAATGTTAAATGCATTTGATACTTTAGAATTTCGAACGGCTGATGGTGTTTTATATGATTACTTAGCCTGCAAGTAATCTACTTTTTCAGTCTGCGAATATCTTTCGGTTTCTTGTTATATCCAATTTCAAATCCAATTGAATTCTTTTTAGGGGAATATTATCGTGGCATATTTTGATCTTCGTATATTTTTATTTTTTTGTCGTTCTTCTAGGTTTACATCGGTGTAGTCCGACTACTTATACCACAAACTCCATGGAATAAATTTATGAACGAAAACATCCGAGCTGTAGAAAAAACTTATGATGGAATTATTATGCACACAAAATCGATCCATGACAATTCGGAACGTTAGAAACGTAGAACATGGAAAGAGCTTCGTTTTGATAGGTTGTGGCTCCTGTAACTTCAAACGAGTCAAAAGTTATGGCCGTTTGAAGAAACGAAAGAAAGCGACGGACCGCTCGCTGATCCGATTCGACGGTATTGGCGAAAGTCTTCGATCTTCGCGAAACGCTCGAGCATGCTCACACTGTAGCACTCGATATTAAAGATATAATAGATTACCGAGGGAATAAATATTGATACGGTACAAAAGCTTGTCTACTGAGGCTATAGCGCAATAAATTTTCTTTTTTAAAGACCGTTCTTTCTTCCTCGTTTCCGGTACGTCATAGTTTTGCTCATATCCATCAATACGTGCGGTCTTTTTACCAACATTATAACATCACGACAAAGTGACTTCAAGGAGAATGTTAAACGCATTTGATACATTAGAATTTCGAACGGCTGAGGGTGTTTTATATGATTACTTAGCCTACAAGTAATCTACTTTTTCAGTCTGCGTATATCTTTCGGTTTCTTGTTTTATCCGATTTCAAATCTAATTTAATTCTTTTTAGGGGAATATTATCGTGGCCTATTTTGATCTTCGCATATTTTTGTTTTTTTGTCGTTCTTCTAGGTTTACATCGGCGTAGTCCGACTACTTATACCACAAACTCCATGGAATAAATTTATGAAAGAAAACATCCGAGCTGTAGAAAATTTTTATCATGGAATTATCTGCACACAAAACCGATCCATGACAATTCGAAATGTTGGAAACGTAGAACATGGAAAGTGCTTCGTTTTGATAGGTTGTGGCTCCCGTAAGTTCAAACGAGTCAAAAGTTATGGTCGTTTGAAGAAACGAAAGAAAGAGACGGACCGCTCGCTGATCCGATTCGACGGTACTGGCGAAAGTCTTCGATCTCCGCGAAACGCTCGAGCATGCTCACACGGTAGCACTCGATATTAAAGATATTATGGATTACCGAGGGAATAAATGAGGATATGCTTCAAAAGCTTGTCTACTGAGGCTATAGCGCAATAAATGTTCTTTTTTAACGACCATTCTGTCTTACTCGTTTCCGGTGCGTCATAGTTTTGCACATATCCATTAACACGGGCGGTCTTTTTACCAATATTACAACATCACGACAAAATGACTTCAAGGAGAATGTTAAACGCATTTGATACCTTAGAATTTCGAACGGCTGATGGTGTTTTATATGATTACTTAGCCTGCAAGTAATCTACTTTTTCAGTCTGCAAATATCTTTCGGTTTCCTGTTTTATCCAATTTCAAACCCAATTTAATTCTTTTTAGGGGAATATTATCGTGGCCTGTTTTGCTCTTAGTATATTTTTGTTTTTTTGTCGTTCTTCTAGGTTTACATCGATGTAGTCCGACTACTTATACCACAAACTCCGTGGAATAAATTTATGAACGAAAACATCCGAGCTGTAGAAAAAACTTATGATGGAATTATTATGCACACAAAACCGATCCATGACAATTCGAAACATTAGAAACGTAGAACATGGAAAGAGCTTCGTTTTGATAGGTTGTGGCTCCTGTAGCTTCAAACGAGTCAAATGTTATGGCCGTTTGAAGAAACGAAAGAAAGCGACGGACCGCTCGTTGATCCGATTCGACGGTATTGGCGAAAGTCTTCGATCTCCGCGAAACGCTCGAGCATGCTCACACTGTAGCACTCGATATTAAAGATATAATAGATTACCGAGGGAATAAATATTGATATGGTACAAAAGCTTGTCTACTGAGGCTATAGCGCAATAAATTTTCTTTTTTAAAGACCATTTTGTCTTCCTCGTTTACGGTACGTCATAGTTTTGCTCATATCCATCAACACGGGCGGTCTTTTTACCAACATTACAACATCACGACAAAGTGACTTCGAGGAGAATGTTAAACGCATTTGATACTTTAGAATTTCGAACGGCTGATGGTGTTTTATATGATTACTTAGCCTGCAAGTAATCTACTTTTTCAGTCTGCGAATATCTTTCGGTTTCTTGTTTTATCCAATTTCAAATCCAATTTAATTCTTTTTAGGGAAATATTATCGTGGCCTATTTTGATCTTTGTATATTTTTGTTTTTTGTCGTTCTTCTAGGTTTACATCGGTGTAGTCCGACTGCTTATATTACAAACTCCGTGGAATAAATTTATGAACGAAAACATCCGAGCTGTAGAAAAAACTTATGATGGAATTGTGCTGCACACAAAACCGATCCATGACAATTCGAAACATTAGAAACGTAGAACATGGAAAGAGCTTCGTTTTGATAGGTTGTGGCTCCCGTAAGTTCAAACGAGTCAAAAGTAATGGTCGTTTGATGAAACGAAAGAAAGAGACGGACCGCTCGCTGATCCGATTCGACGGTACTGACGAAAGTCTTCGATCTCCGCGAAACGCTCGAGCATTAAAGATATTATGGATTACTTTCGATATTAAACGGCCATAACTTTCGATATTAAAGATATTATGGATTACCGAGGGAATAAATGAGGATATGCTTCAAAAGCTTGTCTACTGAGGCTATAGCGCAATAAATGTTCTTTTTTAACGACCGTTATGTCTTCCTCGTTTTCGGTACACTATAGTTTTGCACATATACATCAACACGAAAGGTCTTTTACCGAATATTACAACATCCGGTACGTATTGGCGAAAGTCTTCGATTTCCGCGAAACGCTCGAGCATGCTCTCACTGTAGCACTTGATATTAAAGATATTATGGATTACCGAGGGAATAAATGAGGATATGGTTCAAAAGCTTGTCTACTGAGGATATAACGCAATAAATGTTCTTTTTTAACGACCGTTCTGTCTTCCTCGTTTCCGGTACGTCATAGTTTTGCTCATATCCATCAACACGGGCGGTCTTTTAATGAATATTACAACATCACGACAAAGTGACTTCGAGGAGAATGTTAAACCCATTTGATACCTTAGAATTTCGAACGACTGATGATGTTTTATATGATTACTTAGCCTGTAAGTAATCTACTTTTTCAGTCTGCGAATATCTTTCGGTTTCCTGTTTTATCCAATTTCAAATCCAATTTAATTCTTTTTAAGGGAATATTATCGTGGCCTATTTTGATCTTCGTATATTTTTGTTTTTGTCGTTCTTCTAGGTTTACATGGGTGTAGTCCGACTATTTATACCACAAAGTCCTTGGAATAAATTTATGAACGAAAACATCCGAGCTGTAGAAAAAACTTAAGATGGAATTATCCTGCACACAAAACCGATCCATGACAATTCAAAACGTTAGAAACGTAGAACATGGAAAGAGCTTCGTTTTGATAGGTTGTGGCTCCCTTAACTTCAAACGAGTCAAAAGTTATGGCCGTTTGAAGAAACGAAAGAAAGAGACGGACCGCTCGCTGATCCGATTCGACGGTATTGGCGAAAGTCTTCGATCTCCGCGAAACGCTCGAGCATGCTCACACTGTAGCACTCGATATTAAAGATATAATAGATTACCGAGGGAATAAATATTGATATGGTACAAAAGCTTGTCTACTGAGGCTATAGCGCAATAAATTTTATTTTTTAAAGACCGTTCTGTCTTCCTCGTTTTCGGTACGTCATAGTTTTGCTAATATCCATCAACACGGGCGGTCTTTTTACCAACATTACAACATCACGACAAAGTGACTTCGAGGAGAATGTTAAAGGCATTTGATACTTTAGAATTTCGAACGGCTGATGGTGTTTTATATGATTACTTAGCCTACAAGTAATCTACTTTTTCAGTCTGCGAATATCTTTCGGTTTCTTGTTTTATCCAATTTCAAATCCAATTTAATTCTTTTTAGGGGAATATTATCGTGGCATATTTTGATCTTCGTATATTTTTATTTTTTTGTCGTTCTTCTAGGTTTACATCGGTGTAGTCCGACTACTTATACCACAAACTCCATGGAATAAATTTATGAACGAAAACATCCGAGCTGTAGAAAAAACTTATGATGGAATTATAATGCACACAAAACCGATCCATGACAATTCGAAACGTTAGAAACGTAGAACATGGAAAGAGATTCGTTTTGATAGGTTGTGGCTCCTGTAACTTCAAACGAGTCAAAAGTTATGGCCGTTTGAAGAAACGAAAGAAAGCGACGGACCGCTCGCTGATCCGATTCGACGGTATTGGCGAAAGTCTTCGATCTTCGCGAAACGCTCGAGCATGCTCACACTGTAGCACTCGATATTAAAGATATAATAGATTACCGAGGGAATAAATATTGATATGGTACAAAAGCTTGTCTACTGAGGCTATAGCGCAGTAAATGTTCTTTTTTAAGGACCGTTCTGTCTTCCTCGTTTCCGGTACGTAATATTTTTGCTCATATCCATCAACACGGGCGGTCTTTTTACCAACATTACAACATAACGACAAAGTGACTTCGAGGAGAATGTTAAACGCATTTGATACCTTAGAATTTCGAACGGCTGATGGTGTTTTATATTGTTACTTAGCCTGTAAGTAATCTACTTTTTCAGTCTGCGAATATCTTTCGGTTTCCTGTTTTACCCAATTTCAAATCCAATTCAATTCTTTTTAGGGGAATATTATCGTGGCCTATTTTGATCTTCGTAAATTTTTGTTTTTTTGTCGTTCTTCTTGGTTTACATCGGTGTAGTCCGACTACTTATACCACAAAGTCCGTGGAATAAATTTATGAACGAAAACATCCGAGCTGTCGAAAAAACTTAAGATGAAATTATTCTGCACACAAAACCGATCCATGACAATTCGAAACGTTAGAAACGTAGAACATGGAAAGAGCTTCGTTTTGATAGGTTGTGGCTCCCGTAACTTCAAACGAGTCAAAAGTTATGGCCGTTTGAAGAAACGAAAAAAAGCGACTGACCGCTCGCTGATCCGATTCGACGGTATTGGCAAAAGTCTTCGATCTCCGCGAAACGCTCGAGCATTCTCACACTGTAGCACTCGATATTAAAGATATTATGGATTACCGAGGGAATAAATGTTGATATGGTAGAAAAGCTTGTCTACTGAGGCTATAGCGCAATAAATGTTATTTTTTAAGGACCGTTCTGTCTTCCTCGTTTCTGGTACGTCATAGTTTTGCTCATATCCATCAACACGGGCGGTCTTTTTACCAACATTACAACATCACGACAAAGTGACTTCGAGCAGAATGTTAAACGCATTTGATACCTTAGAATTTCGAACGGCTGATGGTGTTTTATATGATTACTTAGCCTGTAAGTAATCTACTTTTTCAATCTGCGAATATCTTTCGGTTTCCTGTTTTATCCAATTTCAAATCCAATTAAATTTTTTTTAGGGGAATATTATCATGGCCTATTTTGATCTTCGTATATTTTTGTTTTTTAATCGTTCTTCTAGGTTTACATCGGTGTAGTCCGACTACTTATACCACAAAGTCCGTGGAATAAATTTATGAACGAAAACATCCGAGCTGTAGAAAAAACTTAAGATGGAATTATTCTGCACACAAAACCGATCCATGACAATTCGAAACGTTAGAAACGTAGAACATGGAAAGAGCTTCATTTTGATAGGTAGTGGCTCCCGTAATTCAAACGAGTCAAAAGTTATGGCCGTTTGAAGAAACGAAAGAAAGCGACGGACCGCTCGCTGATCCGATTCGACGGTATTAGCGAAAGTCTTCGATCTCCGTGAAACGCCCGAGCATGCTCACACTGTAGCACTCGATATTAAAGATATTATGGATTACCGAGGGAATAAATGTTGATATGTTACAAAAGCTTGTCTACTGAGGTTATAGCGCAATAAATGTTCTTTTTTAAGGACCGTTCTGTCTTCCTCGTTTCCGGTACGTCATAGTTTTGCTCATATCCATTAACACGGACGGTCTTTTTACCAACATTACAACATCACGACAAAGTGACTTCGAGGAGAATGTTAAACGCATTTGATACCTTAGAATTTCGAACGGCTGATGGTGTTTTATATGAATACTTAGCCTGTAAGTAATCTACTTTTTCAGTCTGCGAATATCTTTCGGTTTCCTGTTTTATCCAATTTCAAATCCAATTCAATTCTTTTTAGAGGAATATTATCGTGGCCTATTTTGATCTTCGTATATTTTTGTTTTTTTGTCGTTCTTCTAGGTTTACATGGGTGTAGTCCGACTACTTATACCACAAACTCCGTGGAATAAATTTATGAACGAAAACATCCGAGCTGTAGAAAAAACTTATGATGGAATTATTCTACACACAAAACCGATCTATGACAATTCGAAATGTAAGAAACGTAGAACATGGAAAGAGCTTCGTTTTGATAGGTTGTGGCTCCCGTAACTTCAAACGAGTCAAAAGTTATGGTCGTTTGAAGAAACGAAAGAAAGAGACGGACCGCTCGCTGATCCGATTCGACGGTATTGGCGAAAGTCTTCGATCTCCGTGAAACGCTCGAGCGTGCTCACACTGTAGCACTCGATATTAAAGATATTATGGATTACCAAGGGAATAAATGTTGATATGGTACAAAAGCTTGTCTACTGAGGCTATAGCGCAATAAATGTTCTTTTTTAAGGACCGTTCTGTCTTCCTCGTTTCCGGTACGTCATAGTTTTGCTCATATCCATTAACACGGACGGTCTTTTTACCAACATTACAACATCACGACAAAGTGACTTCGAGGAGAAAGTTAAACGCATTTGATACCTTAGAATTTCGAACGGCTGATGGTGTTTTATATGATTACTTAGCTTGTAAGTAATCTACTTTTTCAGTCTGCGAATATCTTTCGGTTTCCTGTTTTATCCAATTTCAAATCCAATTCAATTCTTTTTAGAGGAATATTATCGTGGCCTATTTTGATCTTCGTATATTTTTGTTTTTTTGTCGTTCTTCTAGGTTTACATGGGTGTAGTCCGACTACTTATACCACAAACTCCGTGGAATAAATTTATGAACGAAAACGTCCGAGCTGTAGAAAAAACTTATGATGGAATTATTCTACACACAAAACCGATCCATGACAATTCGAAACGTTAGAAACGTAGAACATGGAAAGAGCTTTGTTTTGATAGGTTGTGGCTCCCGTAACTTCAAACGAGTCAAAAGTTATGGTCATTTGAAGAAACGAAAGAAAGCGACGGACCACTCGCTGATCCGATTCGACGGTATTGGCGAAAGTCATCGATCTCCGCGATACGCTCGAGCATGCTCACACTGTAGCACTCGATATTAAAGATATTATGGATTACCGAGGGAATAAATGAGGATATGGTACAAAACCTTGTCTACCGAGGCTATAGCACAATAAATGTTCTTTTTTAACGACTGTTCTGTCTTTCTCGTTTCCGACACATCATAGTTTAGCACATATCCATCAACAAGGGCGGTCTTTTTACCAATATTACAACATCACGACAAAATGACTTCGAGGAGAATGTTAAACGCACTTGATACCTTAGAATTTCGAACGGCTGATGGTGTTTTATATGATTACTTAGCCTGCAAGTAATCTACTTTTTCAGTCTGCGAATATCTTTCGGTTTCCTGTTTTATCCAATTTCAAATCCAATTGAATTCTTTTTAGGGGAATATTATCGTGCCCTATTTTGCTCTTCGTATATTTTTGTTTTTTTTGTCGTTCTTCTAGGTTTACATCGGTGTAGTCCGACTGCTTATATTACAAACTCCGTGGAATAAATTTATGAACGAAAACATCCGAGCTGTAGAAAAAACTTATGATGGAATTATTCTGCACACAAAACCGATCCATGACAATTCGAAACGTTAGAAACGTAGAACATGGAAAGAGCTTCGTTTTGATAGGTTGTGGCTCCCTTAACTTCAAACGAGTCAAAAGTTATGTCCGTTTGAAGAAACGAAAGAAAGAGACGGACCGCTCGCTGATCCGATTCGACGGTATTGGCGAAAGTCTTCGATCTCCGCGAAACGCTCGAGCATGCTCACACTGTAGCACTCGATATTAAAGATATTAAGGATTACCGAGGGAATAAATGTTGATATGGTACAAAAGCTTACCTACTGAGGCTATAGCGCAATAAATGTTCTTTTTTAAGGACCGTTCTGTCTTCCTCGTTTCCGATACGTAATATTTTTGCTCATATCCATCAACACGGGCGGTCTTTTTACCAACATTACAACATAACGACAAAGTGACTTCGAGGAGAATGTTAAACGCATTTGATACCTTAGAATTTCGAACGGCTGATGGTGTTTTATATTGTTACTTAGCCTGTAAGTAATCTACTTTTTTAGTCTGCGAATATCTGTCAGTTTCCTGTTTTACCCAATTTCAAATCCAATTCAATTCTTTTTAGGGGAATATTATCGTGGCCTATTTTGATCTTTGTATATTTTTTTTTTGTCGTTCTTCTTGGTTTACATCGGTGTAGTCCGACTACTTATACCACAAAGTCCGTGGAATAAATTTATGAACGAAAACATCCGAGCTGTAGAAAAAACTTAAGATGGAATTATTCTGCACACAAAACCGATCCATGACAATTCGAAACGTTAGAAACGTAGAACATGGAAAGAGCTTCGTTTTGATAGGTTGTCGCTCCCGTAACTTCAAACGAGTCAAAAGTTATGGCCGTTTGAAGAAACGAAAGAAAGCGACTGACCGCTCGCTAATCCGATTCGACGGTATTGGCGAAAGTCTTCGATCTCCGCGAAACGCTCGAGCATTCGCACACTGTAGCACTCGATATTAAAGATATTATGGATTACCGAGGGAATAAATGTTGATATGGTAGAAAAGCTTGTCTACTGAGGCTATAGCGCAATAAATGTTCTTTTTTAAGGACCGTTCTGTCTTCCTCGTTTCCGGTACGTCATAGTTTTGCTCATATCCATCAACACGGGCGGTCTTTTTACCAACATTACAACATCACGACAAAGTGACTTCGAGGAGAATGTTAAATGCATTTGATACCTTAGAATTTCGAACGGCTGATGGTGTTTTATATGATTACTTAGCCTGTAAGTAATCTACTTTTTCAATCTGCGAATATCTTTCGGTTTCCTGTTTTATCCAATTTCAAATCCAATTAAATTCTTTTTAGAGGAATATTATCGTGGCCTATTTTGATCTTCGTATATTTTTGTTTTTTTGTCGTTCTTCTAGGTTTACATGGGTGTAGTCCGACTACTTATACCACAAACTCCGTGGAATAAATTTATGAACGAAAACATCCGAGCTCTAGAAAAAACTTATGATGGAATTATTCTACACACAAAACCGATCCATGACAATTCGAAACGTTAGAAACGTAGAACATGGAAAGAGCTTCGTTTTGATAGGTTGTGGCTCCCGTAACTTCAAACGAGTCAAAAGTTATGGTCATTTGAAGAAACGAAAGAAAGCGACGGACCACTCGCTGATCCGATTCGACGGTATTGGCGAAAGTCTTCGATCTCCGCGATACGCTCGAGCATGCTCACACTGTAGCACTCGATATTAAAGATATTATGGATTACCGAGGGAATAAATGAGGATATGGTACAAAAGCTTGTCTACTGAGGCTACAGCACAATAAATGTTCTTTTTTAACGACTGTTCTGTCTTTCTCGTTTCCGACACGTCATAGTTTAGCACATATCAATCAACAAGGGCGGTCTTTTTACCAATATTACAACATCACGACAAAATGACTTCGAGGAGAATGTTAAACGCACTTGATACCTTAGAATTTCGAACGGCTGATGGTGTTTTATATGATTACTTAGCCTGCAAGTAATCTACATTTTCAGTCTGCGAATATCTTTCGGTTTCCTGCTTTATCCAATTTCAAATCCAATTTAATTCTTTTTAGGGGAATATTATCGTGTCCTATTTTGCTCTTCGTATATTGTTGTTTTTTTGTCGTTCTTCTAGGTTTACATCGGTGTAGTCCGACTGCTTATACCACAAACTCCGTGGCATAAATTTATGAACGAAAACATCCGAGCTGTAGAAAAAACTTATGATGGAATTATTCTGCACACAAAACCGATCCATGACATTTCGAAACGTTAGAAACGTAGAACATGGAAAGAGCTTCGTTTTGATAGGTTGTGGCTCCCGTAACTTCAAACGAGTCAAAAGTTATGGTCATTTGAAGAAACGAAAGAAAGCGACGGTCCACTCGCTGATTCGATTCGACGGTATTGGCGAAATTCTTCGATCTCCGCGAAACGCTCGAGCATGCTCACACTGTAGCACTCGATATTAAAGATATTATGGATTACCGTGGGAATAAATGAGGATATGTTTCAAAAGCTTGTCTACTGAGGATATAGCGCAATAAATGTTCTTTTTTAACGACCGTTCTGTCTTCCTCGTTTCTGGTACGTCATAGTTTTGCTCATATCCATCAACACCGGCGGTTTTTTTACGAATATTACAACATCATGACAAAGTGACTTCGAGGAGAATGTTAAACCCATTTGATTCCTTTGAATTTCGAACGGCTGATGATGTTTTATATGGTTACTTAGCCTGTAAGAAATCTACTTTTTCAGTCTGCGAATATCTTTCGGTTTCCTGTTTTATCCAATTTTAAATCTAATTTAATTCTTTTTAGGGGAATATTATCGTGGCCTATTTTGATATTCGTATTTTTTTGTTTTTTTGTCGTTCTTCTAGGTTTACCTGGGTGTAGTCCGACTACTTATACCACAAAGTCCGTGGAATAAATTTATGAACGAAGACATCTGAGCTGTAGAAAAAACTTAAGATGGAATTATTCTGCACACAAAACTGATCTATGACAATTCGAAACGTTAGAAACGTAGAACATGGAAAGAGCTTCGTTTTGATAGGTTGTGGCTCCCGTAACTTCAAACGAGTTAAAAGTTATGGCCGTTTGAAGAAATGAAAGAAAGCAATGGACCGCTCGCTGATCCGATTCGACGGTATTGGCGAAAGTCTTCGATCTCCGCGAAACGCTCGAGCATGCTCACACTGTCGCACTCGATATTAAAGATATTATGAATAACCGAGGGAATAAATGAGGATATGGTTCAAAAGCTTGCCTATTGAGGATATAGCCCAATAAATGTTCTTTTTTAACGACCGTTCTGTTTTCCTCGTTTCCGGTACGTCATAGTTTTGCTCATATCCATCAACACGGGCGGTCTTTTTAAAAATATTACAACATCACGACAAAGTGACTTCGAGAAGAATGTTAAACGCATTTGATACCTTAGAATTTCGAACGGCTGATGGTGTTTTATATGATTACTTAGCCTGCAAGTAATCTACTTTTTTAGTCTGCGAATATCTTTCTGTTTCCTGTTTTATCCAATTTCAAATCAAATTCAATTCTTTTTAGGGGAATATTATCGTGGCCTATTTTGATCTTCGTATACTTATTTTTTTTTGTCGTTCTTCTAGGTTTACATCGGTGTAGTCCGACTACTTATCCCACAAACTCCGTGGAATAAATTTATGAACGAAAACATCCGAGCTGTAGAAGAAACTTATGATGGAATTATTCTGCACACAATACCGATCCATGACAATTCGAAATGTACCGGCGAAAGTCTTCGATCTCCGCGAAATGCTCGAGCATGCTCACACTGTAGCACTCGATATTAAAGATATTATGGATTACCGAGGGAATAAATGAGGATATGGTTCAAAAGCTTGTCTACTGAGGATGTAGCGCAATAAATGTTCTTTTTTAACGACCATTATATCTTCCTCGTTTCCGGTACGTCATAGTTTTGCTCATATCCATCAACATGGGCGGTCTTTTTACCAATATTACAACATCACGACAAAGTGACTTCGAGGAGAATGTTAAACGCATTTGATGCCTTAGAATTTCGAACGGCTGATGGTGTTTTATATGATTACTTAGCCTGCAAGTAATCTACTTTTTCAGTCTGCGAATATCTTTCGGTTTCCTGTTTTATCCAATTTCAAATCCAATTCAATTCTTTTTAGGGGAATATTATCGTGGCCTATTTTGACCTTCGTATATTTTTGTTTTTTTGTCGTTCTTCTAGGTTTACATCGGTGTAGTCCGACTCCTTATACCACAAAGTCCCTGGAATAAATTTATGAACGAAAACATCCGAGCTGAAAAAACTTATGATGGAATTATTCTACACACAAAACCGATCCATGACAATTCGAAACGTTAGAAACGTAGAACATGGAAAGAGCTTCGTTTTGATAGGTTGTGGCTCCCGTAACTTCAACGAGTCAAAAGTTATGGTCATTTGAAGAAACGAAAGAATGCGACGGACCACTCGCTGATCCGATTCGAGGGTATTGGCGAAAGTCTTCGATCTCCGCGAAACGCTCGAGCATGCTCACACTGTAGCACTCGATATTAAAGATATTATGGATTACCGAGGGAATAAATGAGGATATGGTTCGAAAGCTTGTCTATTGAGGATGTAGCGCAATAAATGTTGTTTTTTAACGACCGTTCTGTCTTCCTCGTTTCCGGTACGTCATAGTTTTGCTCATGTCCATCAACACCGGCGGTCTTTTTACCAATATTACAACATCACGACAAAATGACTTCGAGGAGAATGTTAAACGCATTTGATGCCTTAGAATTTCGAACGGCTGATGGTGTTTTATATGATTACTTAGCCTGCAAGTAATCTACTTTTTCAATCTGCAAATATCTTTCGGTTTCCTGTTTTATCCAATTTCAAATCCAATTTAATTCTTTTTAGGGGAATATTATCGTGGCCTATTTTGCTCTTCGTATATTTTTGTTTTTTTGTCGTTCTTCTAGGTTTACATCTGTGTAGTCCGACTGCTTATACCACAAACTCCGTGGAATAAATTTATGAACGAAAACATCCGAGCTGTAGAAAAAACTTATGATGGAATTATTCTGCATGCAAAGCCGATCCATGACAATTCAAAACGTTAGAAACGTAGAACATGGAAAGTGCTTCGTTTTGATAGGTTGTGGCTGCCGTAACTTCAAACGAGCCAAAAGTTAAGGCAGTTTGAAGAAACGAAAGAAAGCGACGGACCACTCGCTGATCCGATTCGACGGTACTGGCGAAAGTCTTCGATCTCCGCGAAACGCTCGAGCATGCTCACACTGTAGCACTCGATATTAAAGATATTATGGAGTACCGAGGGAATAAATGAGGATACGGTTCAAAAGCTTGTCTACTGAGGCTATAGCGCAATAAATGTTCCTTTTTTACGACCTTTATATCTTCCTCGTTTCCGCTACGTCATAGTTTTGCTCATATCCTTCAACACGCGTGGTATTTTTACGAATATTACAACATCACGACAAAATAATTTCGAGGAGAATGTTAAACGCATTTGATGCTTTAGAATTTCAAACGGATGATGGTGTTTTATATGATTACTTAGCCTGCAAGTAATCTACTTTTTCAGTCTGCGAATATCTTTCGGTTTCCTGTTTTATCCAATTTCAAATCCAATTTAATTCTTTTTAGGGGAATATTATCTTGGCCTATTTTTCTCTTCGTATATTTTTGTTTTTTGTCGTTCATCTAGGATTAAATCGGTGTAGTTCGACTGCTTATACCACAAACTCCGTGGAATAAATTTATAAACGAAAACATCCGAGCTGTAGAAAAAACTTATGATGGAATTATTCTGCACACAAAACCGATCCATGACAATTCGAAACGTTAGAGACGTAGAGCACGGAAAGTGCTTCGTTTTGATAGGTTGCGGCTACCGTAACTTCAAACGAGTCAAAAGTTATGGTCATTTGAAGAAACGAAATAAAGCGACGGACCACTCACTGATCCGATTCGACGGTATTGGCGAAAGTCTTCGATCTCCGTGAAACGCTCGAGCATGCTCACACAGTAGCACTCGATATTAAAGATATTATGGATTACCGAGGGAATAAATGAGGATATGGTTCAAAAGCTTGTCTACTGAGGATGTAGCGCAATAAATGTTCTTTTTTAACGACCATTATATCTTCCTCGTTTCCGGTACGTCATAGTTTTGCACATATCCATCAACACGGGCGGTCTTTTTACCAATATTACAACATCACGACAAAATGACTTCGAGGAGAATGTTAAACACATTTGATACCTTAGAATTTCGAACGGCTGATGGTGTTTTATATGATTACTTAACCTGCAAGTAATCTACTTTTTCAGCCTGCGAATATCTTTCGGTTTCCTATTTTACCCAATTTCAAATCCAATTTAATTATTTTTAGGGGAACATTATCGTAGCCTATTTTGCTCTTCGTATATTTTTGTTTCTTTGTCGTTCTTAAGGTTTACATCGGTGTAGTCCGACTGCTTATACCACAAACTCCGTGGAATAAATTTATGAACGAAAACATCCGAGCTATAGAAAAAATTTATGATGGAATTATTCTGCACACAAAACCGATCCATGACAATTCGAAACGTTAGTAACGTAGAACATGGAAAGAGCTTCGTTTTGATAGGTTGTGGGTCCCGTAACTTCAAACGAGTCAAAAGTTATGGCCGTTTGAAGAAACGAAAGAAAGCGACGGACCACTCGCTGATCCGATTCGACGGTACTGGCGAAAGTCTTCGATCTCCGCGAAACGCTTGAGCATGCTCACACAGTAGCACTCGATATTAAAGATATTATGGATTACCGAGGGAATAAATGAGGATATGGTTCAAAAGCTTGTCTACTAAGGTTATAGCGCAATAAATGTTCTTTTTTTACGACCGTTATATCTTCCTCGTTTCCGGTACGTCATAGTTTTGCTTATATCCATCAACACGCGTGGTCTTTTTACGAATATTACAACATCACGACAAAGTGACTTCGAGGAGAATGTTAAACGCATTTGATGCCTTAGAATTTCGAACGGATGATGGTGTTTTATATGATTACTTAGCCTACAAGTAATCTACTTTTTCAGTCTGCGAATATCTTTCGGTTTCCTGTTTTATCCAATTTCAAATCCAATTTAATTCTTTTTAGGGGAATATTATCGTGGCCTATTTTGCTCTTCGTATATTTTTGTTTTTTGTCGTTCTTCTAGGTTTACATCAATGTAGTTCGAATGCTTATACCACAAACTCCGTGGAATAAATTTATGAACGAAAACATCCGAGCTGTAGAAAAAACTTATGATGGAATTATACTGCACACAAAACCGATCCATGACAATTCGAAACTTTAGAAACGTAGAACATGGAAAGAGCTTCGTTTTGATAGGTTGTGTCTCCTGTAACTTCAAACGAGTCAAAAGTTATGGTCATTTGAAGAAACGAAAGAAAGCGACGGACCACTCGCTGATCCGATTCGACGGTATTGGCGAATGTCTTCGATCTCCGTGAAACGCTCGAGCATGCTCACACTTTAGCACTCGATATTAAAGATATTACGGATTACCGAGAGAATAAATGGGGATATGTTTCAAAAGCTTGTTTACTGAGGATATAGCGCAATAAATGTTCTTTTTAAACGACCGTTCTGTCTTCCTCGTTTCCGGTACGTCATAGTTTTGCTCATATCCATCAACACGCGTGGTCTTTTTACGAATATTACAACATCACGACAAAGTGACTTCGACGAGAATGTTAAACCCATTTGATTCCTTTGAATTTCGAACGGCTGATGATGTTTTATATGGTTACTTAGCCTGTAATTAATTTACTTTTTCAGTCTGCGAATATCTTTCAGTTTCCTGTTTTATCCAATTTCAAATCTAATTTAATTCTTTTTAGGGGAATATTATCGTGGCCTATTTTGATCTTCGTATATTTTTTTTTGTCGTTCTTCTAGGTTTACCTGGGTGTAGTCCGACTACTTATACCACAAAGTCCGTGGAATAAATTTATGAACGAAGACATCCGAGCTGTAGAAAAAAATTAAGATGGAATTATTCTACACACAAAACCGATCCATGACAATTCGAAACGTTAGAAACGTAGAACATGGAAAGAGCTTCATTTTGATAGGTTGTGGCTCCCGTAACTTCAAACGAGTCAAAAGTTATGGCCGTTTGAATAAACGAAAGAAAGCAACGGACCGCTCGCTGATCCGATACGACGGTATTGGCGAAAGTCTTCGATCTCCGCGAAACGCTCGAGCATGCTCACACTGTAGCACTCGATATTAAAGATATTATGGATTACCGAGGGAATAAATGAGGATATGGTTCAAAAGCTTGTCTACTGAGGATATAGCCCAATAAATGTTCTTTTTTAACGACCGTTCTGTTTTCCTCGTTTCCGGTACGTCCTAGTTTTGCTCATATCCATCAAGACGGGCGGTCTTTTTACAAATATTACAAAATCACGACAAAGTGACTTCGAGGAGAATGTTAAACGCATTTGATACCTTAGAATTTCGAACGGCTGATGGTGTTTTATATGATTACTTAGCCTGCAAGTAATCTAGTTTTTTAGTCTGCGAATATCTTTCTGTTTCCTGTTTTATCCAATTTCAAATCCAATTCAATTCTTTTTAGGGGAATATTATCGTGGCCTATTTTGATCTTCGTATATTTTTGTTTTTTTGTCGTTCTTCTAGGTTTACATCGGTGTAGTCTGACTACTTATACCACAAACTCCGTGGAATAAATTTATGAACGAAAACATCCAAGCTGTAGAAGAAACTTATGATGGAATTATTCTGCACACAAAACCGATCCATGACAATTCGAAATGTTAGAAACGTAGAACACGGAAAGAGCTACGTTTTGTTAGGTTGTGGCTCCCGTAACTTCAAACGAGTCAAAAGTTATGGTCATTTGAAGAAACGAAAGAAAGCGACGGACCACTCGCTGATCCGATTTGACGGTACCGGCGAAAGTCTTCAATCTCCGCGAAACGCTCGAGCATGCTCACACTGTAGCACTCGATATTAAAGATATTATGGATTACCGAGGGAATAAATGAGGATATGCTTCAAAAGCTTGTCTACTGAGCATGTAGCGCAATAAATGTTCTTTTTTAACGACCATTATATCTTCCTCGTTTCCGGTACGTCATAGTTTTGCTCATATCCATCAACACGGGCGGTCTTTTTACCAATATTACAACATCACGACAAAGTGACTTCGAGGAGAATGTTAAACGCATTTGATGCCTTAGAATTTCGAACGGCTGATGGTGTTTTATATGATTACTTAGCCTGCAAGTGATCTACTTTTTCAGTTTGCGAATATCTTTCGGTTTCCTGTTTTATCCAATTTCAAATCAAATTCAATTCTTTTTAGGGGAATATTATCGTGGCCTATTTTGACCTTCGTATATTGTTTTTTTGTCGTTCTTCTAGGTTTACATCGGTGTAGTCTGACTCCTTATACCACAAAGTCCCTGGAATAAATTTATGAACAAAAACATCCGAGCTGTAGAAAAAACTTAAGATGGAATTATTCTGCACACAAAACCGATCCATGACAATTCGAAATGTTAGAAACGTAGAACATGGAAAGAGATTCGTTTTGATAGGTTGTGGATCCCGTAACTTCAAACGAGTCAAAAGTTATGGTCATTTGAAGAAACGAAAGAAAGCGACGGACCACTCGCTGATCCGATTCGACGGTATTGGCGAAAGTCTTCGATCTCCGCAAAACGCTCGAGCATGCTCACACTGTAGCACTCGATATTAAAGATATTATGGATTACCGAGGGAATAAATGTTGATATGGTACAAAAGCTTGTCTACTGAGGCTATAGCGCAATAAATGTTCTTTTTTAAGGACCGTTCTGTCTTCCTCGTTTTCGGTACGTCATAGTTTTGCTCATATCCATCAACACGGGCGGTCTTTTTACCAACATTACAACATCACGACAATGTGACTTCGAGGAGAATGTTAAACGCATTTGACACCTTAGAATTTCGAACGGCTCATGGTGTTTTATATGTTTACTTAGCCTGCAAGTAATCTACTTTTTCAGCCTGCGAATATCTTTCGGTTTCGTATTTTATCCAATTTCAAATCCAATTTAATTATTTTTAGGGGAACATTATCGTGGCCTATTTTGCTCTTCGTATATTTTTGTTTTTTTGTCGTTCTTCTAGGTTTACATCGGTGTAGTCCGACTACTTATACCACAAAGTTCGTGGAATAAATTTATGAACGAAAACATCCGAACTGTAGAAAAAACTTAAGATGGAATTATTCCGCACACCAAACCGATCCATGACAATTCGAAATGTTAGAAACGTAGAACATGGAAAGAGCTTCGTTTTGATAGGTTGTGGCTCCCGTAACTTCAAACGAGTCAAAAGTTATGGCCGTTTGAAGAAACGAAAGAAAGCGACGGACCGCTCGCTGATCCGATTCGACGGTATTGGCGAAAGTCTTCGATCTCCGCGAAACGCTCGAGCATGCTCACACTGTAGCACTCGATATTAAAGATATTATGGATTACCGAGGGAATAAACGTTGATATGGTACAAAAGCTTGTCTACTGAGGCTATAGCGCAATAAATGTTCTTTTTTTACGACCGTTATATCTTCCTCGTTTCCGTTACGTCATAGTTTTGCTCATATCCTTCAACACGCGTGGTCTTTTTACGAATATTACAACATCACGACAAAGTGACTTCGAGGAGAATGTTAAACGCATTTGATGCCTTAGAATTTCAAACGGATGATGGTGTTTTATATGATTACTTAGCCTGCAAGTAATCTACTTTTTCAGTCTGCGAATATTTTCGATTTCCTGTTTTATCCAATTTCAAATACAATTTAATCCTTTTTGGGGGAATATTATCTTGGCCTATTTTGCTCTTCTTATATTTTTTTTGTCGTTCTTCTAGGTTGAAATCGGTGTAGTTCGACTGCTTATACCACAAACTCCGTGGAAAATATTTATGAAAAAAACATCCGAGCTGTAGAAAAAACTTATGATGGAATTATTCTGCACGCAAAACCGATCCATGACAATTCGAAACTTTAGAAAAACAGAACATGGAAAGAGCTTCGTTTTGATAGGTTGTGGCTCCCGTAACTTCAAACGAGTCAAAAGTTATGGTCATTTGAAGAAACGTAAGAAAGCGACGGACCACTCGCTGATCCGATTCGACGGTATCGGCGAAAGTCTTCGATCTCCGCGAAACGCTCGAGCATGCTCACACCGTAGCACTCGATATTAAAGATATTATGGATTACCGAGGGAATAAATGAGGATATGGTTCAAAAGCTCGTCTACTGGGGATGTAGCGCAATAAATGTTCTTTTTTAACGACCGTTCTATCTTTCTCATTTTCGGTGCGTCATAGTTTTGCACATATCCATCAACACGGGCGGTCTTTTTACCAATGTTACAACACCACGATAAAGTGACTTCGAGGAGAATGTTAAACCCATTTGATATCTTGGAATTTCGAACGGTTGATGGTGTTTTATATGATTACTTAGCCTGCAAGTAATCTACTTTTTCAGTCTGCGAATATCTTTCGGTTTCTTGTTTTATCCAATTTCAAATCCAATTTAATTCTTTTTAGGGGAATATTATCGTGGCCTATTTTGCTCTTCGTATATTTTTGTTTTTTTGTCGTTCTTCTAGGTTTACATCGGTGTAGTCCGACTTCTCATACCACAAACTCCGTGGAATAAATTTATGAACGAAAACATTCGAGCTGTAGAAAAAACTTATGATGGAATTATTCTGCACACAAAACCGATCCATGACAATTCGAAACGTTAGAAACGTAGAACATGGAAAGAGCTTCGTTTTCACAGGTTGTGGCTCCCGTAACTTCAAACGAGTCAAAAGTTATGGTCATTTGAAGAAACGAAAGAAAGCAACGGACCACTCGCTGATCCGATTCGACGGTATTGGCAAAAGTCTTCGATCTCCGGGAAACGCTCGAGCATGCTCACACCATAGCACTCGATATTAAATATATTATGGATTACCGAGGGAATAAACGAGGATATGGTTCAAAAGCTCGTCTACTGAGGATGTAGCGCAATAAATGTTTTTTTTTAAAAACCGTTCTGTCTTTCTCGTTTTCGGTACGTCATAGTTTTGCAAATATCCTTTAACACGGGCGGTCTTTTTACCAATATTACAACATCACGACAAAGTGACTTCGAGGAGAATGTTAAACGCATTTGATACCTTAGAATTTCGAACGGCTGGTGGTGTCTTAAATGATTACTTAGCTTGCAAGTAATCTACCTTTTCAGTCTGCGAATATCTTTCGGTTTCCTGTTTTATCCAATTTCAAATCCAATTTAATTCTTTTTAGGGGAATATTATCGTGGGCTATTTTTCTCTTCGTATATTTTTGTTTTTTTGTCGTTCTTCTAGGTTTACATCGGTGTAGTTCGACTGCTTATACCACAAACTCCGTGGAATAAATTTATGAACGAAAACATCCGAGCTGTAGAAAAAACTTATGATGGAATTATTCTGCACACAAAACCGATCCATGACAATTCGAAACGTTAGAAACGTAGAACATGGAAAGAGCTTCGTTTTGACAGGTTGTGGATCTCGTAACTTCAAACGAGTCAAAAGTTATGGTCATTTGAAGAAACGAAAGAAAGCGACGGACCACTCGCTGATCCGATTCGACGGTATTGGCTAAAGTCTTCGATCTCCACAAAACGCTCGAGCATGCTCACACTGTAGCACTCGATATTAAAGATATTATGGATTACCGAGGATATAAATGAGGATATGGTTCAAAAGCTTGTCTACTGAGGATGTAGCACAATAAATGTTCTTTTTTAACAACCGTTCTGTCTTTCTCGGTTTCGGTACGTCATAGTTTTGCACATATCCATCAACACGGGCGGTCTTTTTACCAATGTTACAACATCACGACAAAGTGACTTCGAGGAGAATGTTAAACGCATTAGATACCTTATAATTTCGAACGACTGATGGTGTTTTATATGATTACTTAGCCTGCAAGTAATCTACTTTTTCTGTCTGCGAATATCTTTCGGTTTCCTGTTTTATCCAATTTCAAATCCAATTTAATTCTTTTTAGGGGAATATTATTGTGGCCTATTTTGCTCTTCGTATATTTTTGTTTTTTTGTCGTTCTTCTAGGTTTACATCGGTGTAGTTCGAATGCTTATACCACAAACTCCGTGGAATAAATTTATGAACGAAATCATCCGAGCTGTAGAAAAATTTTATGATGGAATTATTCTGCACACAAAACCGATCCATGACAATTCAAAACGTTAGAAACGTAGAACAGGGAAAGAGCTTCGTTTTGATAGGTTGTGGCTCCCGTAACTTCAAACGAGTCAAAAGTTATGGTCATTTGAAGAAACGAAAGAAAGCGACGGACCACTCGCTGATCCGATTCGACGGTATTGGCGAAAGTCTTCGATCTCCGTGAAACGCTCGAGCATGCTCACACTGTAGCACTCGATATTAAAGATATTATGGCTTACCGAGGGAATAAATGAGGATATGGTTCAAAAGCTTGTCTACTGAGGATGTAGCGCAATAAATGTTCTTTTTTAACAACCGTTCTGTCTTTCTCGTTTTCGGTACGTCATAGTTTTGCACATATCCATCAACACGGGCGGTCTTTTTACCAATATTACAACATCACCACAAAGTGACTTCGAGGAGAATGTTAAACGCATTTGATACCTTAGAATTTCGAACGGCTGATGGTGTTTTATATGATTACTTAGCCTGCAAGTAATCTACTTTTTCAGTCTGCGAATATCTTTCGGTTTCCTGTTTTATCCAATTTCAAATCCAATTTAATTCTTTTTTGTGGAATATTATCGTGGCCTATTTTGCTCTTCGTATATTTTTGTTTTTTTTCGTTCTTTTAGGTTTACATCGGTGTAGTACGACTGCTTATACCACAAACTCCGTGGAATAAATTTATGAACGAAAACATCCGAGCTGTAGAAAAAACTTATGATGGAATTATTCTGCACACAAAACCGATGCATGAAAATTCAAAACGTTAGAAATGTAGAACATGGAAAGAGCTTCGTTTTGATAGGTTTTGGCTCCCGTAACTTCAAACGAGTCAAAAGTTATTGTCATTTGAAGAAACGAAAGAAAGCGACGGACCACTCGCTGATCCGATTCGACGGTATTGGCGAAAGTCTTCGATCTCCGCGAAACGCTCGAGCATGCTCACACTGTAGCAATCGATATTAAAGTTATTATGGATTACCGAGGGAATAAATGAGGATATGGTTCAAAAGCTTGTTTACTGTGGATATAGCGCAATAAATGTTCTTTTTTAACGACCGTTCTGTCTTCCTCGTTTCCGATGCGTCATAGTTTTGCTCATATCCATCAACACGGGCGGTCTTTTTACAAATATTACAACATCACGACAAAGTGACTTCGAGGAGAATGTTAAATGCATTTGATACCTTAGAATTTCGAACGGCTGATGGTGTTTTATATGATTACTTAGCCTGTAAGTAATCTACTTTTTCTGTCTGCGAATATCTTTCGGTTTCCTGTTTTATACAATTTCAAATCCAATTCAATTCTTTTTAGGGGAATATTATCGTGGCCTATTTTGATCATCGTATATTTTTGTTTTTTTGTCATTCTTATAGGTTTACATCGGTGTAGTCCGACTACTTATACCACAAACTCCGTGGAACAAATTTATGAACGAAAACATCCAAGCTGTAGAAAAAACTTATAATGGAATTATTCTATAAACAAAACCGATCCATGACAATTCGAAACGTTAGAAATGTAGAACATGGAAAGAGCTTCGTTTTGATAGGTTGTGGCTCCCGTAACTTCAAACGAGTCAGAAGTTACGGTCATTTGAAGAAACGAAAGAAAGCGACGGACCACTCGCTGATCCGATTCGACGGTATTGGCGAAAGTCTTCGATCTCCGCGATACGCTCGAGCATGCTCACACTGTAGCACTCGATATTGAAGATATTATGGATTACCGAGGGCATAAATGAGGATATGTTTCAAAAGCTTGTCTACTGAGGCTATAGCGCAATAAATGTTCTTTTTTAACGACCGTTCTGTCTTTCTCGTTTCCGGTACGTCATAGTTTAGCACATATCCATCAACACGAGCGGTCTTTTTATCAATATTACAACATCACGACAAAATGACTTCGAGGAGAATGTTAAACGCACTTGATACCTTAGAATTTCGAACGGCTGATGGTGTTTTATATGATTACTTAGCCTGCAAGTAATCTACTTTTTCAGTCTGCGAATATCTTTCGGTTTCCTGTTTTATCCAATTTCAAATCCAATTTAATTCTTTTTAGGGGAATATTATCGTGGCCTATTTTGCTCTTCGTATATTTTTGTTTTTTTGTCGTTCTTCTTGGTTTACCACAGTGTAGTCCGACTACTTATACCACAAACTCCGTGGAATAAATTTATGAACGAAAACATCCGAGCTGTAGAAAAAACTTATGATGGAATTATTCGGCACACAAAACTGATCCATGACAATTCAAAACGTTAGAAACGTAGAACATAGAAAGAGCTTCGTTTTGATAGGTTGTGGCTCCCATAACTTCAAACGAGTCAAAAGTTATGGTCATTTGAAGAAACGAAAGAAAACGACGGACCACTCGCTGATCCGATTCGACGGTACTGGCGAAAGTCTTCGATCTCCGCGAAACGCTCGAGCATGCTCACAATGTAGCACTCGATATTAAAGATATTATGGATTACCGAGGGAATAAATGTGGATATGGTTCAAAAGCTTGTCTACTGAGGCTATAGCGCAATAAATGTTCTTTTTTTACGACCGTTATATCTTCCTCGTTTCCGGTACGTCATAGTTTTGCTCATATCCATCAACACGCGTGGTCTTTTTACCAATATTACAACATCACGACAAAGTGACTTCGAGAAGAATGTTAAACGCATTTGATGCCTTAGAATTTCGTACTGCTGATGGTGTTTTATATGATTACTTAGCCTGTAAGTAATTTACTTTTTCAGTCTGCGAATATATTTCGCTTTCCTGTTTTATCCAATTTCAAATCCAATTTAATTCTTTCTAAGGGAATATTATCGTGGCCTATTTTGATCTTCGTATATTTTTGTTTTTTTGTCCTTCTTCTAGGTTTACATTGGTGTAGTCCGACTCCTTATGCCACAATGTCCATGGAATAAATTTATGAACGAAAACATCCGAGCTGTAGAAAAAACTTAAGATGGAATTATTCTGCACACAAAACCGATTCATGACAATTCAAAACGTTAGAAACGTAGAACATGAAAAGAGCTTCGTTTTGATAGGTTGTGGCTCCCGTAACTTCAAACGAGTCAAAAGTTATGCTCATTTGAAGAAACGAAAGAAAGCGACGGACCACTCGCTGATCCGATTCGACGGTACTGGCCAAAGTCTTCGATCTCCGCGAAACGCTCGAGCATGCTCACACTGTAGCACTCGATATTAAAGATATTATGGATTACCGAGGGAATAAATGAGGATATGGTTCAAAAGCTTGTCTACTGAGGATATAGCGCAATAAATGTTCTTTTTTAACGACCGTTCTGTCTTCCTCGTTTCCGGTACGTCATAGTTTTGCTCATATCCATCAACACGGGCGGTCTTTTTACCAATATTACAACATCACGATAAAATGACTTCGAGGAGAATGTTAAACGCATTTGATACCTTAGAATTTCGAACGGCTGATGGTGTTTTATATGATTACTTAGCCTGCAAGTAATCTACTTTTTCAGTCTGCGAATATCTTTCGGTTTCCTGTTTTATCCAATTTAAAATCCAATTTAATTCTTTTTAGGGGAATATTATCGTGGCCTATTTTGCTCTTCGTATATTTTTGGTTTTTTGTCGTTCTTCTAGGTTTACATCGGTGTAGTCCGACTGCTTCTACCACAAACTCCGTGGAATAAATTTATGAACGAAAACATCCGAGCTGTAGAAAAAACTTTTGATGGAAGTATTCTGCACACAAAACCGATCCATGACAATTCGAAACGTTAGAAACGTAGAACATGGAAAGAGCTTCATTTTGATAGGTTGTGGCTCCCGTAACTTCAAACGAGTCAAAAGTTATGGCCGTTTGAAGAAACGAAAGAAAGCGACGGACCACTCGCTGATCCGGTTCGACGGTACTGGCGAAAGTCTTCGATCTCCGCAAAACGCTCGAGCATGCTCACACAGTAGCACTCGATATTAAAGATAATATGGATTACCGAGGGAATAAATGAGGATATGGTTCAAAAGCTTGTCTACTGAGGCTATAGCGCAATAAGTGTTCTTTTTTTACGACTGTTATATCTTCCTCGTTTCCGCTACGTCATAGTTCTGCTCATATCCTTCAACACGCGTGGTCTTTTTACGAATATTACAACATCCCGACAAAGTGACTTCGAGGAGAATGTTAAACGCATTTGATGCCTTAGAATTTCGAACGGCTGATGGTGTTTTATATGATTACTTAGCCTGTAAGTAATCTACTTTTTTAGTCTGCGAATATCTTTCGGTTTCCTGTTTTATCCAATTTCAAATCCAATTCAATTCTTTTTAGGGGAATATTATCGTGGCCTATTTTGCTCTTCTTATATTTTTTTTTTTTTGTCGTTCTTCTAGGTTTACATCGGTGTAGTCCGACTGCTTATACCACAAACTCCGTGGAATAAATTTATGATCGAAAACATCCAAGCTGTAGAAAAAACTTATAATGGAATTATTCTACACACAAAACCGATCCATGACAATTCGAAACGTTAGAAATGTAGAACATGGAAAGAGCTTCGTTTTGATAGGTTGTGGCTCCCGTAACATCAAACGAGTCAAAAGTTATGGTCATTTGAAGAAACGAAAGAAAGCGACGGACCACTCGCTGATCCGATTCGACGGTATTGGCGAAAGTCTTCGATCTCCGCGATACGCTCGAGCATACTCACACTGTAGCACTCGATATTAAAGATATTATGGATTACCGAGGGCAGAAATGAGGATATGGTTCAAAAGCTTGTCTACCGAGGCTATAGCGCAGTAAATGTTCTTTTTTAACGACCGTTCTGTCTTTCTCGTTTCCGGTACGTCATAGTTTAGCACATATCCATCAACACGAGCAGTCTTTTTATCAATATTACAACATCACGACAAAATGACTTCGAGGAGAATGTTAAACGCACTTGATACCTTAGAATTTCGAACGGCTGATGGTGTTTTATATGATAACTTAGCCTGCAAGTAATCTACTTTTTCAGTCTGCGAATATCTTTCGGTTTCCTGTTTTATCCAATTTCAAATCCAATTTAATTCTTTTTAGGGGAATATTATCGTGGCCTATTTTGCTCTTCGTATATTTTTGTTTTTTTGTCGTTCTTCTTGGTTTACATCGGTGTAGTCCGACTGCTTATACCACAAACTCCGTGGAATAAATTTATGAACGAAAACATCCGAGCTGTAGAAAAAACTTATGATGGAATTATTCGGCACACAAAACCGATCCATGACAATTCGAAATGTTAGAAACGTAGAACATGGAAAGAGCTTCGTTTTGATAGGTTGTGGCTCCCTAACTTCAAACGAGTCAAAAGTTATGGTCATTTGAAGAAACGAAAGAAAGCGACGGACCACTCGCTGATCCGATTCGACGGTACTGGCGAAAGTCTTCGATCTCTGCGAAACGCTCGAGCATTCTCACACTGTAGCACTCGATATTAAAGATATTATGGATTACCGAGGGAATAAATGTGGATATAGTTCAAAAGCTTGTATACTGAGGCTATAGCGCAATAAATGTTCTTTTTTTACGACCGTTATATCTTCCTCGTTTCCGGTACGTCATAGTTTTGCTCATATCCATCAAAACGCGTGGTCTTTTTACGAATATTACAACATCACGACAAAGTGACTTCGAGAAGAATGTTAAACCCATTTGATGCCTTAGAATTTCGAACGGCTGATGGTGCTTTATATGATTACTTAGCCTGTAAGTAATTTACTTTTTTAGTCTGCGAATATCTTTCGGTTTCCTATTTTATCCAATTTCAAATCCAATTTAATTCTTTCTAGGGGAATATTATCGTGGCCTATTTTGATCTTCGTATATTTTTGTTTTTTTGTCGTTCTTCTAGGTTTACATTGGTGTAGTCCGACTCCTTATACCACAAAGTCCATGGAATAAATTTATGAACGAAAACATCCGAGCTGTAGAAAAAACTTAAGATGGAATTATTCTGCACACAAAACCGATCCATGACAATTCAAAACGTTAGAAACGTAGAACATGGAAAGAGCTTCGTTTTGATAGGTTGTGGCTCCCGTAACTTCAAACGAGTCAAAAGTTATGCTCATTTGAAGAAACGAAAGAAAGCGACGGACCACTCGCTGATCCGATTCGACGGTACTGGCGAAAGTCTACGATCTCCGCGAAACGCTCGAGCATGCTCACACTGTAGCACTCGATATTAAAGATATTATGGATTACCGAGGGAATAAATGAGGATATGGTTCAAAAGCTTGTCTACTGAGGATATAGCGCAATAAATGTTCTTTTTTAACGACCGTTCTGTCTTCCTCGTTTCCCGTACGTCATATTTTTGCTCATATCCATCAACATGGGCTGTCTTTTTACCAATATTACAACATCACGATAAAATGACTTCGAGGAGAATGTTAAACGCATTTGATACCTTAGAATTTCGAACGGCTGATGGTGTTTTATATGATTACTTAGCCTGCAAGTAATCTACTTTTTCAGTCTGCGAATATCTTTCGGTTTCCTGTTTTATCCAATTTAAAATCCAATTTAATTCTTTTTAGGGGAATATTATCGTGGCCTATTTTGCTCTTCGTATATTTTTGTTTTTTTGTCGTTCTTCTAGGTTTACATCGGTGTAGTCCGACTGCTTATACCACAAACTCCGTGGAATAAATTTATGAACGAAAACATCCGAGCTGTAGAAAAAACTTATGATGGAATTATTCTGCACACAAACCGATCCATGACAATTCAAAACGTTAGAAACGTAGAACATGGAAAGAACTTCATTTTGATAGGTTATGGCTCCCGTAACTTCAAACGAGTCAAAAGTTATGGCCGTTTAAAGAAACGAAAGAAAGCGACGGACCACTCGCTGATCCGATTCGACGGTACTGGCGAAAGTCTTCGATCTCCGCGAAACGCTCGAGCATGCTCACACTGTAGCACTCGATATTAAAGATAATATGGATTACCGAGGGAATAAATGAGTATATGGTTCAAAAGCTTGTCTACTGAGGCTATAGCGCAATAAATGTTCTTTTTTTACGACCGTTATATCTTCCTCGTTTCCGCTACGTCATAGTTCTGCTCATATCCTTCAACATGCTTGGTCTTTTTACGAATATTACAACATCCCGACAAAGTGACTTCGAGGAGAATGTTAAACGCATTTGATGCCTTAGAATTTCGAACGGCTGATGGTGTTTTATATGATTACTTAGCCTGTAAGTAATCTACTTTTTCAGTCTGCGAATATCTTTCGGTTTCCTGTTTTATCCAATTTCAAATCCAATTCAATTCTTTTTAGGGGAATATTATCGTGGCCTATTTTTCTCTTCTTATATTTTTGTTTTTTTGTCGTTTTTCTAGGTTTACATCGGTGTAGTCCGACTGCTTATACCACAAACTCCGTGGAATAAATTTATGAACGAAAACATCCAAGCTGTAGAAAAAAATTATAATGGAATTATTCTACACACAAAACCGATCCATGACAATTCGAAACGTTAGAAATGTAGAACATGGAAAGAGCTTCGTTTTGATAGGTTGTGGCTCCCGTAACATCAAACGAGTCAAAAGTTATGGTCATTTGAAGAAACGAAAGAAAGCGACGGACCACTCGCTGATCCGATTCGACGGTATTGGCGAAAGTCTTCGATCTCCGCGATACGCTCGAGCATACTCACACTGTAGCACTCGATATTAAAGATATTATGGATTACCGAGGGCAGAAATGAGGATATGGTTCAAAAGCTTGTCTACCGAGGCTATAGCGCAGTAAATGTTCTTTTTTAACGACCGTTCTGTCTTTCTCGTTTCCGGCACGTCATAGTTTAGCAAATATCCATCAACACGAGCGGTCTTTTTATCAATATTACAACATCACGAGAAAATGACTTCGAGGAGAATGTTAAACGCACTTGATACCTTAGAATTTCCAACGGCTGATGGTGTTTTATATGATAACTTAGCCTGCAAGTAATCTACTTTTTCAGTCTGCGAATATCTTTCGGTTTCCTGTTTTATCCAATTTCAAATCCAATTTAATTCTTTTTAGGGGAATATTATCGTGGCCTATTTTGCTCTTCGTATATTTTTGTTTTTTTGTCGTTCTTCTTGGTTTACATCGGTGTAGTCCGACTGCTTATACCACAAACTCCGTGGAATAAATTTATGAACGAAAACATCCGAGCTGTAGAAAAAACTTATGATGGAATTATTCGGCACACAAAACCGATCTATGACAATTCGAAATGTTAGAAACGTAGAACATGGAAAGAGCTTCGTTTTGATAGGTTGTGGCTCCCATAACTTCAAACGAGTCAAAAGTTATGGTCATTTGAAAAACGAAAGAAAGCGACGGACCACTCGCTGATCCGATTCGACGGTACTGGCGAAAGTCTTCGATCTCCGCGAAATGCTCGAGCATGCTCACACTGTAGCACTCGATATTAAAGATATTATGGATTACCGAGGGAATAAATGTGGATATGGTTCAAAATCTTGTCTACTGAGGCTATAGCGCAATAAATGTTCTTTTTTTACGACCGTTATATCTTCCTCGTTTCCGGTACGTCATAGTTTTGCTCATATCCATCAAAACGCGTGGTCTTTTTACGAATATTACAACATCATGACAAAGTGACTTCGAGAAGAATGTTAAACAAATTTGATGCCTTAGAATTTCGAACGGCTGATGGTGTTTTATATGATAACTTAGCCTGCAAGTAATTTACTTTTTCACTCTGCGAATATCTTTCGGTTTCCTGTTTTATCCAATTTCAAATCCAATTTAATTCTTTCTAGGGGAATATTATCGTGGCCTAATTTGATCTTCGTATATTTTTGTTTTTTTGTCGTTCTTCTAGGTTTACATTGGTGTAGTCCGACTCCTTATACCACAAAGTCCATGGAATAAATTTATGAACGAAAACATTCGAGCTGTAGAAAAAACTTAAGATGGAATTATTCTGCACACAAAACCGATCCATGACAATTCAAAACGTTAGAAACGTAGAACATGGAAAGAGCATCGTTTTGATAGGTTGTGCATCTCGTAACTTCAAACGAGTCAAAAGTTATGCTCATTTGAAGAAACGAAAGAAAACGACGGACCACTCGCTGATCCGATTCAACGGTGTTGGCGAAAGTCTTCGGTCTCCTCGAAACGCTCGAGCATGCTCACACTGTAGCACTCGATATTAAAGATATTATGGATTACCGAGGGAATAAATGAGGATATGGTTCAAAAGCTTGTCTACTGAGGATATAGCGCAACAAATGTTCTTTTTTAACGATCGTTCTATCTTCCTCGTTTTCGGTACGTCATAGTTTTGCTCATATCCATCACCACGGGCGGTCTTTTTACCAATATTACAACGTCACGACAAAATGACCTCGAGGAGACTGTTAAACGTATTTGATACCTTAGAATTTCGAACGGCTAATGGTGTTTTATATGATTACTTAGCCTGCAAGTAATCTACTTTTTCAGTCTGCGAATATCTTTCGGTTTCCTGTTTTATCCAATTTCAAATCCAGTTCAATTCTTTTTAGGGGAATATTATCGTGGCCTATTTTGATCTTTGTATATTTTTGTTTTTTGTCATTCTTCTAGGTTTACATCGGTGTAGTCCGACTTCTTATACAACAAACTCCGTGGAATAAATTTATGAACGAAAACATCCAAGTTGTAGAAAAAACTTATAATGGAATTATTCTACACACAAAACCGATCCATGACAATTCGAAACGTTAGAAAGGTAGAACATGGAAAGAGCTTCGTTTTGATATGTTGCGGCTCCCGTAACTTCAAACGAGTCAAAAGTTATGGTCATTTGAAGAAACGAAAGAAAGCGACGGACCACTCGCTGATCCGATTCGACGGTATTGGCGAATGTCTTCGATCTCCGCGATACGCTCGAGCATGCTCACACTGTAGCACTCGATATTAAAGATATTATGAATTACCGAGGGCATAAATGAGGATATGGTTCAAAAGCTTGTCTACTGAGGCTATAGCGCAATAAATGTTCTTTTTTAACGACCGTTCTGTCTTTCTCGTTTCCGGTACGTCATAGTTTAGCACATATCCATCAACACGAGCGGTCTTTTTATCAATATTACAACATCACGACAAAATAACTTCGAGGAGAATGTTAAACGCACTTGATACCTTAGAATTTCGAATGGCTGATGGTGTTTTATATGATTACTTAGCCTGCAAGTAATCTACTTTTTCAGTCTGCGAATATCTTTCGGTTTCCTGTTTTATCCTATTTCAAATCCAATTTAATTCTTTTTAGGGGAATATTATCGTGGCCTATTTTGCTCTTCGTATATTTTTGTTTTTTTGTCGTTCTTCTTGGCTTACATCGATGTAGTCCGACTGCTTATACCACAAACTCCGTGGAATAAATTTATGAACGAAAACATCCGAGCTGTAGAAAAAACTTATGACGGAATTATTTGGCACACAAAACCGATCCATGGAAATTCAAAAAGATAGAAACGTAGAACATGGAAATAGCTTCGTTTTGATAGGTTCTGGCTCCCATAACTTCAAACGAGTCAAAAGTTATGGTCATTTGAAGAAACGAAAGAAAGCGACGGACCACTCGCTTATCCGATTCGACGGTACTGGCGAAAGTCTTCGATCTCCGCGAAACGCTCGAGCATGCTCACATTGTAGCACTCGATATTAAAGATATTATGGATTACCGAGGAAATAAATGTGGATATGGTTCAAAAGCTTGTCTACTGAGGCTATAGCGCAATAAATGTTCTTTTTTTACTACCGTTATATCTTCCTCGTTTCCGGTACGTCATAGTTTTGCTCATATCCATCCACATGCGTGGTCTTTTTACCAATATTACAACATCACGACAAAGTGACTTCGAGAAGAATGTTAAACGCATTTGATGGCTTAGAATTTCGTACTGCTGATGGTGTTTTATATGATTACTTAGCCTGTAAGTAATTTACTTTTTCAGTCTGCGAATATATTTCGCTTTCCTGTTTTATCCAATTTCAAATCCAATTTAATTCTTTCTAAGGGAATATTATCGTGGCCTATTTTGATCTTCGTATATTTTTGTTTTTTTGTCGTTCTTCTAGGTTTACATTGGTGTAGTCCGACTCCTTATGCCACAAAGTCCATGGAATAAATTTATGAACGAAAACATCCGAGCTGTAGAAAAAACTTACGATGGAATTATTCTGCACACAAAACCGATCCATGACAATTCAAAACGTTAGAAACGTAGAACATGAAAAGAGCTTCGTTTTGATAGGTTGTTGCTCCCGTAACTTCAAACGAGTCAAAAGTTATGCTCATTTGAAGAAACGAAAGAAAGCGACAGACCACTCGCTGATCCGATTCGACGGTACTGGCGAAAGTCTTCGATCTCCGCGAAACGCTCGAGCATGCTCACACTGTAGCACTCGATATTAAAGATATTATGGATTACCGAGGGAATAAATGAGGATATGGTTCAAAATCTTGTCTACTGAGGATATAGCGCAATCTTTTTTAACGACCGTTCTGTCTTCCTCGTTTCCGGTACGTCATAGTTTTGCTCATATGCATCAACACGGGCGGTCTTTTTACAAATATTACAACATCACGACAAAATGACCTCGAGGAGACTGTTAAACGCATTTGATACCTTAGAATTTCGAACGGCTGATGGTGTTTTATATGATTACTTAGCCTGCAAGTAATCTACTTTTTCAGTCTGCGAATATCTTTCGGTTTCCTATTTTATCTAATTTCAAATCCAATTTAATTCTTTTTAGGGGAATATTATCGTGGCCTATTTTGCTCTTCGTATATTTTTGTTTTTTGTCGTTCTTCTAGGTTTTCATCGTTGCAGTCCGACTGCTTGTACCACAAACTCCGTGGAATAAATTTATGAACGAAAACATCCGAGCTGTAGAAAAAACTTATGGTGGAATTATTCTGCACACAAAACCGATCCATGACAATTTGAAACGTTAGAAACGCAGAACATGGAAGGAGCTTCGTTTTGATAGGTTGTGGCTCCCGTAACTTCAAACGAGTCAAAAGTTATGGCCGTTGAAGAAACGAAAGAAAGCGACGGACCACTCGCTGATCCGATTCGACGGTACTGGCGAAAGTCTTCGATCTCCGCGAAACGCTCGAGCATGCTCACACTGTAGCACTCGATATTAAAGATATTATGGATTACCGAGGGAATAAATGAGGATATGGTTCAAAAGCTTGTCTACTGAGGATATAGCGCAATAAAATGTTCTTTTTTAACGACCGTTCTGTCGTTCTCGTTTTCGGTACGTCATAGTTTTGCACATATCCATCAACACGGGCGGTCTTTTTACCAATATTACAACATCACGACAAAGTGACTTCGAGGAGAATGTTAAACGCATTTGATGCCTTAGAATTTCGAACGGATGATGGTGTTTTATATGATTACTTAGCCTGCAAGTAATCTACTTTTTCAGTCTGCGAATATCTTTCGGTTTCCTATTTTATCCAATTTCAAATCCAATTTAATTCTTTTTAGGGGAATATTATCGTGGCCTATTTTGCTCTTCTAATATTTTTTTTGTCGTTTTTTAGGTTTACATCGGTGTAGTCCGACTGCTTATACCACAAACTCCGTGGAATAAATTTATGAACGAAAACATCCGAGCTGTAGAAAAACTTATGATGGAATTATTCTGCACACAAAACCGATCCATGACAATTCGAAACGTTAGAAACGTAGAACATGGAAAGAGCTTCGTTTTGATAGGTTGTGGCTCCCGTAACTTCAAACGAGTCAAAAGTTATGGCCGTTTGAAGAAACGAAAGAAAGCGACGGACCGCTCGCTGATCCGATTCGACGGTACTGGCGAAAGTCATCGATCTCCGCGAAACGCTCGAGCATGCTCACACTGTAGCACTCGATATTAAAGATATTATGGATTACCGAGCGAATAAATGAGGATATAGTTCAAAAGCTTGTCTACTGAGGCTATAGCGCAATAAATGTTCTTTTTTAAAGACCATTCTGTCTTTCTCGTTTTCGGTACGTCATAGTTTTGCACATATCCATAAACACGGGCGGTCTTTTTACCAATATTACAACATCACGACAAAGTGACTTCGAGGAGAATGTTAAACGCATTTGATGCCTTAGAATTTCGAACGGCTGATGGTGTTTTATATGATTACTTAGCCTGCAAGTAATCTACTTTTTCAGTCTGCGAATATCTTTCGGTTTCCAATTTTATCCAATTTCAAATCCAATTTAATTCTTTTTAGGGGAATATTATCGTGGCCTATTTTTCTCTTCGTATATATTTGTTTTTTTGTCATTCTTTTAGGTTTACATACTGCTTATACCACAAACTCCGTGGAATAAATTTATGAACGAAAACATCCGAGCTGTAGAAAAAACTTGTGATGGAATTATTCGGCACACAAAACCGATCCATGACAATTCGAAATGTTAGAATCGTAGAACATGGAAAGAGCTTCGTTTTGATAGGTTGTGGCTCCCGTAACTTCGAACGAGTCAAAAGTTATGGTCATTTGAAGAAACGAAAGAAAGCGAATGACCACTCGCTGATCCGATTCGACGGTATTGGCGAAAGTCTTCGATCTCCGCGAAATT
This sequence comes from Allium cepa, assembly GCA_030765085.1. Taxonomy (NCBI): domain Eukaryota; kingdom Viridiplantae; phylum Streptophyta; class Magnoliopsida; order Asparagales; family Amaryllidaceae; genus Allium; species Allium cepa. The sequence continues at coordinate 10,326,418 of JASFAV010000020.1, forward strand.
CTCGAGCATGCTCACACTGTAGCACTCGATATTAAAGATATTATGGATTACCGAGGGAATAAATGAGGATATGGTTCAAAAGCTTGTCTACTGAGGATATAGCGCAATAAATGTTCTTTTTTAACGACCGTTCCGTCTTCCTCGTTTCCGGTACGTCATAGTTTCGCTCATATCCATCAACACGGGCGGTCTTTTTATAAATATTACAACATCACGACAAAGTGACTTCGAGGAGAATGTTAAATGCATTTGATACCTTAGAATTTCGAACGGCTGATGGTGTTTTATATGATTACTTAGCCTGTAAGTAATCTACTTTTTCAGTCTGCGAATATCTTTCGGTTTCCTGTTTTACCCAATTTCTAATCCAATTCAATTCTTTTTAGGGGAATATTACCGTGGCCTATTTTGATCTTCGTAGATTTTTGTTTTTATGTCGTTCTTCTAGGTTAACATCGGTGTAGTCCGACTCCTTATACCACAAACTCCGTGGAATAAATTTATGAACGAAAACATCCGAGCTGTAGAAAAAACTTATGATGGAATTATTCTACACACAAAACCGATCCATGACAATTCGAAACGTTAGAAACGTAGAACATGGAAAGAGCTTCGTTTTGATAGGTTGTGGCTTCCGTAACTTCAAACGAGTCAAAAGTTATGGTCATTTGAAGAAACGAAAGAAAGCGACGGACCACTCGCTGATCCGATTCGACGGTATTGGCGAAAGTCTTCGATCTCCGCGATACGCTCGAGTATGCTCACACTGTAGCACTCGATATTAAAGATATTATGGATTACCGAGGGCATAAATGAGGATATAGTTCAAAAGCTTGTCTACTGAGGCTATAGCGCAATAAATGTTCTTTTTTAACGACCGTTCTATGTTTCTCGTTTCCGGTACGTCATAGTTTAGCACATATCCACCAACACGAGCGGTCTTTTTATCAATATTACAACATCACGAAAAAATGACTTCGAGGAGAATGTTAAATGCACTTGATACCTTAGAATTTCGAACGGCTGATGGTGTTTTATATGATTACTTAGCCTGCAAGTAATCTACTTTTTCAGTCTGCGAATATCTTTCGGTTTCCTGTTTTATCCAATTTCAAATCCAATTTAATTCTTTTTAGGGGAATATTATCGTGGCCTATTTTGCTCTTCGTATAATATATTTTTTTTGTCGTTCTTCTTGGTTTACATCGGTGTAGTCCGACTGCTTATACCACAAACTCCGTGGAATAAATTTATGAACGAAAACATCCGAGCTGTAGAAAAAACTTATGATGGAATTATTCGGCACACAAAACCGATCCATGACAATTCGAAACATTAGAAACATAGAACATGGAAAGAGCTTCGTTTTGATAGGTTGTGGCTCCCATAACTTCAAACGAGTCAAAAGTTTTGGTCATTTGAAGAAACGAAAGAAAGCGATGGACCACTCGCTGATCCGATTCGACGGTACTGGCGAAAGTCTTCGATCTCCGCGAAACGCTCGAGCATGCTCACACTGTAGCACTCGATATTAAAGATATTATGGATTACCAAGGGAATAAATGAGGATATGGTTCAAAAGCTTGTCTACTGAGGCTATAGCGCAATAAATGTTCTTTTTTTACGACCGTTATATCTTCCTCGTTTCCGGTATGTCATAGTTTTGCTTATATCCATCAACACGCGTGGTCTTTTTACAAATATTACAACATCACGACAAAGTGACTTCGAGAAGAATGTTAAACGCATTTGATGCCTTAGAATTTCGAACGGCAGATGGTGCTTTATATCATTACTTAGCGTGTAAGCAATCTACTTTTTCAGTCTGCGAATATCTTTCGGTTTCCTGTTTTATCCAATTTCAAATCCAATTTAATTCTTTCTAGGGGAATATTATCGTGGCCTATTTTGATCTTCGTATATTTTTGTTTTTTTGTCGTTCTTCTAGGTTTACATTGGTGTAGTCCGACTCCTTATAGCACAAAGTCCATGGAATAAATTTATGAACGAAAACATCCGAGCTGTAGAAAAAACTTAAGATGGAATTATTCTGCACATAAAACCGATCCATGACAATTCGAAACGTTAGAAATGTAGAACATGGAAAGAGCTTCGTTTTGATAGGTTGTGGCTCCCGTAACTTCAAACGAGTCAAAAGTTATGCTCATTTGAAGAAACGAAAGAAAGCGCCGGACCACTTGCTGATCCGATTCGACAGTATTGGCGAAAGTCTTCGATCTCCGCGAAACGCTCGAGCATGCTCACACTGTAGCACTCGATATTAAAGATATTATGGATTGCCGAGGGAATAAATGAGGATATGGTTCAAAAGCTTGTCTACTGAGTATATAGCGCAATAAATGTACTTTTTTAACGACCGTTCTGTCTTCCTCGTTTCCGGTACGTCATAGTTTTGCTCATATCCATCAACACGGGCGGTCTTTTTACCAATATTAAAACATCACGACAAAATGACTTCGAGGAGAATGTTAAATGCATTTGATACCTTAGAATTTCGAACGGCAGATGGTGTTTTATATGATTACTTAGCCTGCAAGTAATCTACTTTTTCAGTCTGCGAATATCTTTCGGTTTCCTGTTTTATCCAATTTCAAATCCAATTTAATTCTTTTTTGGTGAATATTATCGTGGCTTATTTTGCTCTTCGTATATTTTTTTTTGTCGTTCTTCTAGGTTTACGTCGGTGTAGTCCGGCTGTTTATACCACAAACTCCGTGGAGTAAATTTATGAACGAAAACATCCGAGCTGTAGAAAAAACTTATGATGGAATTATTCCGCACACAAAACCGATCCATGACAATTCGAAATGTTAGAAACGTAGAACATGGAAAGAGCTTCGTTTTGATAGGTTGTGGCTCCCGTAACTTTATACGAGTCAAAAGTTATGGCCGTTTGAAGAAACGAAAGAAAGCGACGGACCGCTCGCTGATCCGATTCGACGGTACTGGCGAAAGTCTTCGATCTCCGCGAAACGCTCGAGCATACTCACACTGTAGCACTCGATATTAAAGATATTATGGATTACCGAGGGAATAAATGAGGATATGATTCAAAAGCTTGTCTACTGAGGATATACCGCAATAAATGTTCTTTTTTAACGACCGTTCTGTCTTTCTCGTTTTTGGTACGTCATAGTTTTGCACATATCCATCAACACGGGCGGTCTTTTTACCAATATTACAACATCACGACAAAGTGACTTCGAGGAGAATGTTAAACGCATTTGATGCCTTAGAATTTCGAACGACTGATGGTGTTTTATATGATTACTTAGCCTGCAAGTAATCTACTTTTTCAGTCTGCGAATATCTTTCGGTTTTCTGTTTTATCCAATTTCAAATCCAATTTAATTCTTTTAGGGGAATATTATCGTGGCCTATTTTGCTCTTCGTATATTTTTGTTTTTTTGTCGTTCTTTTAGGTTTACATCGGTGTAGTCCGACTGCTTATACCACAAACTCCGTGGAATAAATTTATGAACGAAAACATCCGAGCTGTAGAAAAAACTTATGATGGAATTATTCTGCACACAAAACCGATCCATGAAAATTCGAAACGTTAGAAACCTAGAACATGGAAAGAGCTTTGTTTTGATAGGTTGTGGCTCCCGTAACTTCAAACGAGTCAAAAGTTATGGTCATTTGAAGAAACGAAAGAAAGCGACGGACCACTCGCTGATCTGATTCGACGGTATTGACGAAAGTCTTCGATCTCCGTGAAACGCTCGAGCATGCTCACACTGTAGCACTCGATATTAAAGATATTATGGATTACCGAGGGAATAAATGAGGATACGGTTCAAAAGCTTGTCTACTGAGGATATAGCGCATTAAATGTTCCTTTTTAACGACCGTTCTGTCTTCCTCGTTTCCGGTACGTCATAGTTTTGCTCATATCCATCAACACGGGCGGTCTTTTTACAAATATTACAACATCACGACAAAGTGACTTCGAGGAGAATGTTAAATGCATTTGATACCTTAGAATTTCGAACGGCTGATGGTATTTTATATGATTACTTAGCCTGTAAGTAACCTACTTTTTCAGTCTGCGAATATCTTTCCGTTTCCTGTTTTATCCAATTTCAAATCCAATTCAATTCTTTTTAGGGGAATATTATCGTGGCCTATTTTGCTCTTCGTATATTTTTGTTTTTTTGTCGTTCTTCTAGGTTTACATCGGTGTAGTCCGACTGCTTATACCACAACTCCGTGGAATAAATTTATGAACGAAAATATCCAAGCTGTAGAAAAAACTTATGATGGAATTATTCGGCACACAAAACTGATCCATGACAATTCGAAATGTAGAACATGAAAGAGCTTCGTTTTGATAGATTGTGGCTCCCGTAACTTCAAACGAGTCAAAATTTATGTTCATTTGAAGAAACGAAAGAAAGCGACGGACCACTCGCTGATCCGATTCGACGGTATTGGCGAAAGTCTTCGATCTCCGCGATACGCTCGAGCATGCTCACACTGTTCCACTCGATATTACAGATATTAAGGATTACCGAGGGCATAAATGAGGATATGGTTCAAAAGCTTGTCTACTGAGGCTATAGCGCAATAAATGTTCTTTTTTAACGACCGTTCTGTCTTTCTCGTTTTCGGTACGTCATAGTTTTGCACATATCCATCAACACGAGCGGTCTTTTTATCAATATTACAACATCACGAAAAAATGACTTCGAGGAGAACGTTAAACGCACTTGTTACCTTAGAATTTCGAATGGCTGATGGTGATTTATATGATTACTTAGGCTGCAAGTAATCTACTTTTTCAGTCTGCGAATATCTTTCGGTTTCCTGTTTTATCCAATTTCAAATCCAATTTAATTCTTTTTCGGGGAATATTATCGTGGCCTATTTTGCTCTTCGTATATTTTTGTTTTTTTGTCGTTCTTCTTGATTTACATCGGTGTAGTCCGACTGCTTATACCACAAACTCCGTGGAATAAATTTATGAACGAAAACATCCGAGCTGTAAAAAAAACTTATGATGGAATTATTCTGCACACAAAACCGATCCATGACAATTCGAAACATTAGAAACGTAGAACATGGAAAGAGCTTCGTTTTGATAGGTTGCGGCTCCCGTAACTTCAAACGAGTCAAAAGTTATGGCCGTTTGAAGAAACGAAAGAAAGCGACGGACCACTAGCTGATCCGATTCGACGGTACTGGCGAAAGTCTTCGATCTCCGCGAAACGCTCGAGCATGCTCACACTGTAGCACTCGATATTAAAGATATTATGGATTACCGAGGGAATAAATGAGGATATGGTTCAAAAGCTTGTCTACTGAGGCTATAGCGAAATAAATGTTCTTTTTTTACGACCGTTATATCTTCCTCGTTTCCGGTACGTCATAGTTTTGCTCATATCCATCAACACGCGTGGTCTTTTTACGAATATTACAACATCACGACAAAGTGACTTCGAGAAGAATGTTAAACGCATTTGATGCCCCAGAATTTCGAACGGCTGATGGTGCTTTATATGATTACTTAGCCTGTAAGTAATCTACTTTTTCAGTCTGCGAATAGCTTTCGGTTTCCTGTTTTATCCAATTTCAAATCCAATTTAATTCTTTCTAGGGGAATATTATCGTGGCCTATTTTGATCTTCGTATATTTTTGTTTTTTTTCGTTCTTCTAGGTTTACATTGGTGTAGTCCGACTCCTTATACCACAAAGTCCATGGAATAAATTTATGAACGAAAACATCCGAGCTGTAGAAAAAACTTAAGATGGAATTATTCTGCACACAAAACCGATCCATGACAATTCGAAACGTTAGAAACGTAGAACATGGAAAGAGCTTCGTTTTGATAGGTTGTGGCTCCCGTAACTTCAAACGAGTCAAAAGTTATGCTCATTTGAAGAAACGAAAGAAAGCGACGGACCACTCGCTGATCCGATTCGACGGTATTGGCGAAAGTCTTCGATCTCCCCGAAACGCTCGAGCATGCTCACACTGTAGCACTCGATATTAAAGATATTATGGATTACCGAGGGAATAAATGCGGATATGGTTCAAAAGCTTGTCTACTGAGGCTATAGCGAAATAAATGTTCTTTTTTTACGACCGTTATATCTTCCTCGTTTCCGGTACGTCATAGTTTTGCTCATATCCATCAACACGCGTGGTCTTTTTACGAATATTACAACATCACGACAAAGTGACTTCGAGAAGAATGTTAAACGCATTTGATGCCCTAGAATTTCGAACGGCTGATGGTGTTTTATATGATTACTTTTTCAGTCTGCGAATATCTTTCGGTTTCCTGTTTTATCCAATTTCAAATCCAATTTAATTCTTTTTAGGGGAATATTATCGTGGCCTATTTTGCTCTTCGTATATTTTTGTTTTTTTGTCATTCTTCTAGGTTTACATCGGTGTAGTCCGACTGCTTATACCACAAACTCCGTGGAATAAATTTATGAACGAAAACATCCGAGCTGCAGAAAAAACTTATGATGGAATTATTCTGCACACAAAACCGATCCATGACAATTCAAAATGTTAGAAACGTAGAACATGGAAAGAGCTTCGTTTTGATAGGTTGCGGCTCCCGTAACTTCAAATGAGTCAAAAGTTATGGCCGTTTGAAGAAACGAAAGAAAGCGACGGACCACTCGCTGATCCGATTCGACGGTACTGGCGAAAGTCTTCGATCTCCGCGAAACGCTCGAGCATGCTCACACTGTAGCACTCGATATTAAAGATATTATGGATTACCGAGGGAATAAATGAGGATATGGTTCAAAAGCTTGTCTATGAGGCTATAGCGCAATAAATGTTCTTTTTTTACGACGGTTATATCTTCCTTGTTTCCGCTACGTCATAGTTTTGCTCATATCCTTCAACACGCGTGGTCTTTTTTCGAATATTACAACATCACGACAAAGTGACTTCGAGGAGAATGTTAAACGCATTTGATGCCTTAGAATTTCGAACGGATGATGGTGTTTTATATGATTACTTAGCCTGCAAGTAATCTAGTTTTTCAGTCTGCGAATATCTTTCGGTTTCCTGTTTTATCCAATTTCAAATCCAATTTAATTCTTTTTAGGGGAATATTATAATGGCCTATTTTGCTCTTCGTATATTTTTTTTTGTCGTTCTTCTATGTTTACATCGGTGTAGTTCGACTGCTTATACCACAAACTCTGTGGAATAAATTTATAAACGAAAACATCCGAGCTGTAGAAAAAACTTATGATGGAATTATTCTACACACAAAACCGATCCATGACAATTCGAAACGTTAGAAACGTAGAACTTAGAAAGAGCTTCGTTTTTATAGGTTGTGGCTCCCATAACTTCAAACGAGTCAAAAGTTATGGCCGTTTGAAGAAACGAAAGAAAGCGACGGACCGCTCGCTGATCCGATTCGAAGGTACTGGCGAAAGTCTTCGATCTCCGCGAAACGCTCGAGCATGCTCACACTGTAGCACTCGATATTAAAAATATTATGGATTACCGAGGGAATAAATGTGGATATGGTGCAAAAGCTTGTCTACTGAGGCTATAGCGTAATAAATGTTCTTTTTTGACGACCGTTCTGTCTTTCTCGTTTCCGGTATGTAATAGTTTTGCACTTATCCATCAACACGGGCGGTCTTTTTAACAATATTACAACATCACGACAAAATGACTTCGAGGAGAATGTTAAACGCATTTGATACCTTAGAATTTCGAACGGCTGATGGTGTTTTATATGATTACTTAGCCTGTAAGTAATCTAGTTTTTCAGTCTGCGAATATCTTTCGGTTTCCTGTTTTATGCAATTTCAAATCCAATTTAAATCTTTTTAGGGGAATATTATCGTGGCCTATTTTGATCTTCGTATATTTTTGTTTTTTTATCGTTCTTCTAGGTTTACACTGGTGTAGTCCGACTACTTATACCACAAACTCCGTGGAATAAATTTATGAACGAAAACATCCGAGCTGTAGAAAAAACTTATGATGGAATTATTCTGCACACAAAACCGATCCATGACAATTCGAAACATTAGAAACGTAGAACATGGAAAGAACTTCGTTTTGATAGGTTGTGGCTCCCGTAACTTCAAACGAGTCAAAAATTATGGCCGTTTGAAGAAACGAAAGAAAGCGACGGACCACTCGCTGTTCCGATTCGACGGTATTGGCGAAAATCTTCGATCTCCGCGAAACGCTCGAGCATGCTCACACTGTAGCACTCGATATTAAAGATATTATGGATTACCGAGGGAATAAATGAGGATATGGTTCAAAAGCTTGTCTACTGAGGCTATAGCGCAATAAATGTTCTTTTTTTACGACCATTATATCTTCCTCGTTTCCGGTACGTCATAGTTTTGCTCATATCCATCAACACACGTGGTCTTTTTACGAATATTACAACATCACGACAAAGTGACTTCGAGGAGAATGTTAAACGCATTTGATGCCTTTGAATTTCGAACGGATGATGGTGTTTTATATGATTACTTAGCCTGCAAGTAATCTACTTTTTCAGCCTGCGAATATCTTTCGGTTTCCTGTTTTATCCAATTTCAAATCCAATTTAATTCTTTTTAGGGGAATATTATCATGGCCTATTTTGCTCTTCGTATATTTTTGTTTTTTTGTCGTTCTTCTAGGTTTACATCGGTGTAGTTCGACTGGTTATACCACAAACTCCATGGAATAAATTTATGAACGAAAACATCCGAGCTGTAGAAAAAACTGATGATGGAATTATTCTGCACACAAAACCAATCCATGACAATTCGAAACGTTAGAAACGTAGAACATGGAAATAGCTTCGTTTTGATAGGTTGTGGCTCCCGTAACTTCAAACGAGTCAAAAGTTATGGTCATTTGAAGAAACGAAAAAAAGCGACGGACCATTCGCTGATCCGATTCGACGGTATTGGGGAAAGTCTTCGATCTCCACGATACGCTCGAGCATGCTCACACTGTAGCACTCGATATTAAAGATATTATGGATTACCGAGGGAATAAATGAGGATATGGTTCAAAAGCTTGTTTACTGAGGCTATAGCGTAATAAATGTTCTTTTTTAACAACCGTTCTATCTTTCTCGTTTCCGGTACGTCATAGTTTGGCACATATCCATCAACACGAGCGGTCTTTTTACCAATATTACAACATCACGACAAAATGACTTCGAGGAGAATGTTAAACGCACTTGATACCTTAGAATTTCGAACGGCTGATGGTGTTTTATATGATTACTTAGCCTGCAAGTAATCTACTTTTTCAGTCTGTGAATACTTTCGGTTTCCTGTTTTATCCAATTTCAAATCCAATTTAATTCTTTTTAGGGGAATATTATCGTGGCCTATTTTGCTCCTCGTATATTTTTGTTTTTTTGTCGTTCTTCTAGGTTTACATCGGTGTAGTCCGACTGCTTATACCACAAACTCCGTGGAATAAATTTATGAACGAAAACATCCGAGCTGTAGAAAAACTTATGATGGAATTATTCGGCACACAAAAGCGATCCATGACAATTCGAAATGTTAGAAACGTAGAACATGGAAAGTGCTTCGTTTTGATAGGTTGTCGCTCCCATAACTTCAAACGAGTCAAAAGTTGTGGTCATTCGAAGAAAGGAAAGAAAGCGACGGACCACTCGCTGATCCGATTCGACGGTACTGGCGAAAGTCTTCGATCTCCGCGAAACGCTCGAGCATGCTCACACTGTAGCACTCGATATTAAAGATATTATGGATTACCGAGGGAATAAATGAGGATATGGTTCAAAAGCTTGTCTGCTGAGGCTATAGCGCAATAAATGTTCTTTTTTTACGACCGTTATATCTTCCTCGTTTCCGGTACGTCATAGTTTTGCTCATTTCCATCAACACGCGTGGTCTTTTTACGAATATTACAACATCACGACAAAGTGACTTCGAGAAGAATGTTAAACGCATTTGATGCCTTAGAATTTTGAACCGCTGATGGTGCTTTATATGATTACTTAGCTTGTAAGTAATCTACTTTTTCAGTTTGCGAATATCTTTCGGTTTCCTGTTTTATTCAATTTCAAATCCAATTTAATTCTTTCTAGGGGAATATTATCGTGGCCTATTTTTATCTTCGTATATTTTTGTTTTTTTGTCGTTTTTCTAGGTTTACATTGGTGTAGTCCGACTCCTTATACCACAAAGTCCATGGAATAATTTTATGAACGAAAACATCCGAGTTGTAGAAAAAACTTAAGATGGAATTATTCTGCACACAAAACCGGTCCATGACAATTCGATACGTTTGAAACGTAGAACATGGAAAGAGCTTCGTTTTGATAGGTTGTGGCTCCCGTAACTTCAAACGAGTCAAAAGTTATGCTCATTTGAAGAAACGAAAGAAAGCGCCGGACCACTCGCTGATCCGATTCGACGGTATTGGCGAAAGTCTTCGATCTCCGCGAAACGCTCAAGCATGCTCACACTGTAGCACTCGATATTAAAGGTATTATGGATTACCGAGGGAATAAATAAGGATATGGTTCCAAAGCTTGTCTACTGAGGATGTAGCGCAATAAATGTTCTTTTTTAGCGACCGTTCTGTATTCCTCGTTTCCGGTACGTCATAGTTTTGCTCATATCCATCAACACGGGCGGTCTTTTTACCAATATTACAACCTCACGACAAAATGACTTCAAGGAGAATGTTAAATGCATTTGATACCTTAGAATTTCGAACGGCTGATGGTGTTTTATATGATTACTTAGCCTGCAAGTAATCTACTTTTTCAGTCTGCGAATATCTTTCGGTTTCCTGTTTTATCCAATTTCAAATCCAATTTAGCTTTTTAGAGGAATATTATCGTGGCCTATTTTGCTCTTCGTATATTTTTGTTTTTTTGTCGTTCTTCTAGGTTTACATCGGTGTAGTCCGACTGCTTATACCACAAACTCCGTGGAATAAATTTATGAACCAAAACATCCGAGCTGTAGAAAAAACTTATGATGGAATTATTCTGCACACAAAACCGATCCATGACAATTCGAAACGTTAGAAACGTAGAACAAGGAAAGAGCTTCGTTTTGATAGGTTGTGGCTCCCGTAACTTCAAACGAGTCAAAAGTTATGGCCGTTTGAAGAAACGAAAGAAAGCGACGGACCGCTCGCTGATCCGATTCGACGGTACTGGCGAAAGTCTTCGATCTCCGCGTAACGCTCGAGCACTGTAGCACTCGATATTAAAGATATTATGCATTACCGGGGGAAGAAATGAGGATATGGTTCAAAAGCTTGTCTACTGAGGCTATAGCGCAATAAATGTTTTTTTTTTTACGACCGTTATATCTTCCTCGTTTCCGGTACGTCATAGTTTTGCTCATATCCTTCAACACGAGTGGTCTTTTTACGAATATTACAACATCATGACAAAGTGACTTCGAGGAGAACGTTAAACGCATTTTATGCCTTAGAATTTCGAACGGATGATGGTGTGTTATATGATTACTTAGCCTGCAAGTAATCTACTTTTTCAGTCTGCGAATATCTTTCGGTTTCCTGTTTTATCCAATTTCAAATCCAATTTAATTCTTTTTAGGGGAATATTATCGTGGCCTATTTTTATCTTCGTATATTTTTGTTTTTTGGTCGTTCTTCTAGGTTTACATCGGTGTAGTTCGACTGCTTATACCACAAACTCCATGGAATAAATTTATAAACGAAAACATCCGAGCTGTAGAAAAAACTTATGATGGAATTATTCTGCACACAAAACCGATCCATGACAATTCGAAACGTTAGAAACGTAGAACATGGAAAGAGCTTCGTTTTGATAGGCTGTGGCTCCCGTAACTTCAAATGAGTCAAAAGTTAAGGCCGTTTGAAGAAACGAAAGAAAGCGACGGACCGCTCGCTGATCCGATTCGATGGTACTGGCGAAACTCTTCGATCTCCGCGCAACGCTCGAGCATGCTCACACTGTAGCACTCGATATTAAAGATATTATGGATTACCGAGGGAATAAATGAGGATACGGCTCAAAATCTTGTCTACTGAGGCTATAGCGCAATAAATGTTCTTCTTCAACGACCGTTCTGTCTTTCTCGTTTCCGGTACGTCATAGTTTTGCTCATATCCATCAACACGGGCGGTCTTTTTACCAATATTATGACATCACGACAAAATGACTTCGAGGAGAATGTTAAACGCATTTGATACCTTAGAATTTCGAACGGCTGATGGTATTTTATATGATTACTTAGCCAATAAGTAATCTACTTTTTTAGTCTGCGAATATCTTTTGGTTTCTTGTTTTATCCAATTTCAAATCCAATTTAATTCTTTTTAGGGGAACATTATCGTGGCCTACTTTGCACTTCGTATACTTTTGTTTTTTTGTCGTTCTTCTAGGTTTACATCGGTGTAGTCCGACTACTTATACCACAAACTCCGTGGAATAAATTTATGAACGAAAACATCCGAGCTGTAGAAAAAACTTATGATGGAAATATTCTGCACACAAAACCGATTCATGACAATTCGAAACGTTAGAAACGTAGAATATGGAAAGAGCTTCGTTTTGATAGGTTGTGGCTCCCGTAACTTCAAACGAGTCAAAAGTTATGGTTATTTGAAGAAACGAAAGAAAGCGACAGACCACTCGCTGATCCTATTCGACAGTATTGGCGAAAGTCTTCGATCTCCGCGGTACGCTCGAGCATGCTCACACTGTAGCACTCGATATTAAAGATATTATGGATTACCGTGGGCATAAATGAGGATATGGTTCAAAAGTTTGTCTACTGAGGCTATAGCGCAATAAATGTTCTTTTTTAACGACCGTTCTGTCTTTCTCGTTTTCGGTACGTCATAGTTTAGCACATATCCATCAACACGAGCGGTCTTTTTACCAATATTACAACATCACGACAAAATGACTTCGAGGAGAATGTTGAACCCACTTGATACCTTAGAATTTCGAACGGCTGATGGTGTTTTATATGATTACTTAGCCTGCAATTAATCTACTTTTTCAGTCTGCGAATATCTTTCGGTTTCCTGTTTTATCCAATTTCAAATCCAATTTAATTCTTTTTAGGGGAATATTATCGTGGCCTATTTTGCTCTTCGTATATTTTTGTTTTTTTATCGTTCTTCTAGGTTTACATCGGTGTAGTCCGACTACTTATTCCACAAACTCCGTGGAATAAATTTATGAACGAAAACATCCGAGCTGTAGAAAAAACTTATGATGGAATTATTCTGCACACAAAACCGATTCATGAAAATTCGAAACGTTAGAAACGTAGAACATGGAAAGAGATTCGTTTTGATAGGCATTGGCTCCTGTAACTTCAAACGAGTCAAAAGTTATGGTCATTTGAAGAAACGAAAGAAAGCGACGGACCACTCGCTGATCCGATTCGACGGTATTGGCGAAAGTATTCGATCTCCGCGAAACGCTCGAGCATGCTCACACTGTAGCACTCGATATTAAAGATATTATGGATTACCGAGGGAATAAATGAGGATATGGTACAAAAGCTTGTCTACTGAGGATATAGCGCAATAAATGTCCTTTTTAACGACCGTTCTGTCTTCCTCGTTTCCGGTACGTCATAGTTTTGCTCATATCCATCAACACGGGCGGTCTTTTTACCAACATTACAACATCACGACAAAGTGACTTCGAGGAGAATGTTAAATGCATTTGATACCTTAGAATTTCGAACGGCTGATGGTGTTTTGTATGATTACGTAGCCTGGAAGTAATCTACTTTTTCAGTCTGCGAATATCTTTCGGTTTCCTGTTTTATCCAATTTCAAATCCAATTTAATTCTTTTTAGGGGAACATTATCGTGGCCTACTTTGCACTTCGTATACTTTTGTTTTTTTGTCGTTCTTCTAGGTTTACATCGGTGCATTCCGACTACTTATACCACAAACTCCGTGGAATAAATTTATGAACGAAAACATGCGAGCTGTAGAAAAAACTTATGATGGAATTATTCTTCACACAAAACTGATCCATGAAATTCGAAATATTAGAAACGTAGAACATGGAAAGAGCTTCGTTTTGATAGGTTGTGGCTCCCGTAACTTCAAACGAGTCAAAGGTTATGGTCATTTGAAGAAACGAAAGAAAGCGACGGACCACTCGCTGATCTGATTCGACGGTATTGGCGAAAGTCTTCGATCTCCGCGATACGCTCGAGCATGCTCACACTATAGCACTCGATATTAAAGATATTATGGATTACCAAGGGAATAAATGAGGATATGGTTCAAAAGCTTGTCTACTGAGGCTATAGTGCAATAAATGATCTTTTTTAACGACCGTTCTGTCTTTCTCGTTTCCGGTACGTCATAGTTTAGCACATATCCATCAACACGAGCGGTCTTTTTACCAATATTACAACATCACGACAAAATGACTTCGAGGAGAATGTTAAACGCACTTGATACCTTAGAATTTCGAACAGCTGATGGTGTTTTATATGATTACTTAGCCTGCAAGTAATCTACTTTTTCAGTCTGCAAATAATTTCGGTTTCCTGTTTTATCCAATTTCAAATCCAATTTAATTCTTTTTAGGGGAATATTATCGTGGCCTATTTTGCTCTTCGTATATTTTTGTTTTTTTGTCTTTCTTCTTGGTTTACATCGGTGTAGTCCGACTGCTTATACCACAAACTCCGTGGAATAAATTTATGAACGAAAACATCCGAGCTGTAGAAAAATCTAATGATGGAATTATTCCGCACACAAAACCGATTCATGACAATTCGAAGTGTTAGAAACGTAGAACATGGAAAGAGCTTCGTTTTGATAGGTTGTGGCTCCCGTAACTTCAAAGGAGTCAAAAGTTATGGACATTTGAAGAAACGAAAGAAAGCGGCGGACCACTCGCTGATCCGATTCGACGGTACTGGCGAAAGTCTTCGATCTCCGCGAAACGCTCGAGCATGCTCACACTGTAGCACTCCATATTAAAGATATGATGGATTACCGAGGGAATAAATGAGGATATGGTTCGAAAGCTTGTCTACTGAGGCTTTAGCGCAATAAATGTTCTTTTTTTAAGACCGTTATATCTTCCTCGTTTCCGGTACGTCGTAGTTTTGCTCAAATCCATCAACACGCGTGGTCTTTTTACGAATATTACAACATCACGACAAAGTGACTGCGAGGAGAATGTTAAACGCATTTGATGCCTTAGAATTTCGAACGGCTGATGGTGTTTTATATGATTACTTAGCCTGTAAGTAATCTACTTTTTCAGTCTGCGAATATCTTTCGGTTTCCTATTTTATCCAATTTCAAATCCAATTTAATTCTTTTAGGGGAATATTATCGTGGCCTATTTTGCTCTTCGTATATTTTTGTTTTTTTGTCGTTCTTCTAGGTTTACATCGATGTAGTCCGACCGCTTATACCACAAACTCCGTGGAACAAATTTATGAACGAAAACATCCGAGCTGTAGAAAAAACTTAAGATGGAATTATTCTGCACACAAAACCGATCCGTAACAATTCGAAATGTTTGAAACGTAGAACATGGAAAGAGCTTCGTTTTGATAGGTTGTGGCTCCCGTAACTTCAAACGAGTCAAAAGTTATGGTCATTTGAAGAAACGAAAGAAAGCGACGGACCACTCGCTAATCCGATTCGACGGTATTGGCGAAAGTCTTCGATCTCCGCGAAAGCTCGAGCATGCTCACACTGTAGCACTCGATATTAAGATATTATGGATTACCGAGGGAATAAATGAGGATATGGTTCGAAAGCTTGTCTACCGAGGCTATAGCGCAATAAATGTTCTTTTTTTACGACCGTTATATCTTCCTCGTTTCCGGTACGTCATAGTTTTGCTCATATCCATCAACACGCGTGGTCTTTTTACGAATATTACAACATCACGACAAAGTGACTTCGAGAAGAATGTTAAACGCATTTGATGCCTTAGAATTTCGAACGACTGATGGTGCTTTATATGATTACTTAGCCTGTAAGTAATCTACTTTTTCGGTCTGCGTATATCTTTCGGTTTCCTGTTTTATCCAATTTTAAATCCAATTTAATTCTTTCTAGGGGAATATTAACGTGGACTATTTTGATCTTCGTATATTTTTGTTTTTTTGTCGTTCTTCTAGGTTTACATTGGTGTAGTCCGACTCCTTATACCACAAACTCCGTGGAATAAATTTATGAACGAAAACATCCGAGCTGTAAAAAAAACTTATGATGGAATTATTCTGCATACAAAACCGATCCATGACAATTCGAAATATTAGAAACGTAGAGCATGGAAAGAGCTTCGTTTTGATAGGTTGTGGCTCCCGTAACTTCAAAGGAGTCAAAAGTTACGGCCGTTTGAAGAAACGAAAGAAAGCGACGAACCGCTCGCTGATCCGATTCGACGGTATTGGCGAAAGTCTTCAATCTCCGCGAAACGCTCGATTATGCTCACACTGTAGAACTCGTTATTAAAGATATTATGGATTACCGAGGGAATAAATGAGGATATGCTTCAAAAGCTTTTCTACTGAGGCAATAGCGCAATAAATGTTCTTTTTTAACGACCGTTCTGTCTTTCTCGTTTCCGGTACGTCATAGTTTTGCACCTATCCATCAACATGGGCGGTCTTTTTACCAACATTACAACATCACGACAAAGTGACTTCGAGGAGAATGTTAAACGCATTTGATACCTTAGAATTTCGAACGGCTGATGGTGTTTTATATGATTACTTAGCCTGCAAGTAATCTACTTTTTCAGTCTGCGAATATCTTTCGGTTTTCTGTTTTATCCAATTTCTAATCCAATTTAATTCTTTTTAGGGGAATATTATCGTGGCCTATTTTGATCTTCGTATATTTTTGTTTTTTGTCGTTCTTCTAGGTTTACATCGGTGTAGTCCGACTGCTTATACCACAAACTCCGTGGAATAAATTTATGAACGAAAATATCCGAGCTGTAGAAAAAACTTATGATGGAATTATTCTGCACACAAAACCGATCCATAACAATTCGAAACGTTAGAAACGTAGAACATGGAAATAGCTTCGTTTTGATAGGTTGTGGCTCCCTTAACTTCAAACAAGTCAAAAGTTATGGTTATTTGAAGAAACGAAAGAAAATGACGGACCACTCGCTGATCCGATTCGACGGTACTGGCGAAAGTCTTCGATCTCCGCGAAACGCTCGAGCATGCTCACACTGTAGCGCTCGATATTAAAGATATTATGGATTACCGAGGTAATAAATGATGATATGGTTCAAAAGCTTGTCTACTGAGGATGTAGCGCAATAAATGTTCTTTTTTTACGACCGTTATATCTTCCTCGTTTCCGGTACGTCATAGTTTTGCTCATATCCATCAACACGCGCGGTCTTTTTACCAATATAACAACATCACGACAAAATGACTTCGAGGAGAATGTTAAACGCATTTGATGCCTTAGAATTTCGAACGGCTGATGGTGTTTTATATGATTACTTAGCCTGCAAGTAATCTACTTTTTCAGTCTGCGAATATCTTTCGGTTTCCTGTTTTATCCAATTTCAAATCCAATTTAATTCTTTTTAGGGGAATATTATCGTGGCCTATTTTGCTCTTCGTATATTTTTGTTTTTTGTCGTTCTTCTAGGTTTACATTGGTGTCCGACTGTTTATACCACAAACTCCGTGGAATAAATTTATGAACGAAAACATTCGAGCTGTAGAAAAAACTTATGATGGAATTATTCTGCACACAAAACCAATCCATGACAATTCGAAGTGTTAGAAACGTAGAACAT
Organism: Allium cepa; assembly: GCA_030765085.1. Taxonomy (NCBI): domain Eukaryota; kingdom Viridiplantae; phylum Streptophyta; class Magnoliopsida; order Asparagales; family Amaryllidaceae; genus Allium; species Allium cepa. The sequence continues at coordinate 10,344,206 of JASFAV010000020.1, forward strand.
GGAAAGAGCTTCGTTTTGATAGGTTGTGGCTCCCATAACTTCAAACGAGTCAAAAGTTATGGTCATTTGAAAAACGAAAGAAAGCGACGGACCACTCGCTGATCCGATTCGACGGTACTGGCGAAAGTCTTCGATCTCCGCGAAACGCTCGAGCATGCTCACACTGTAGCACTCCATATTAAAGATATGATGGATTACCGAGGGAATAAATGAGGATATGGTTCGAAAGCTTGTCTACTGAGGCTTTAGCGCAATAAATGTTCTTTTTTTACGACCGTTATATCTTCCTCGTTTCCGGTACGTCGTAGTTTTGCTCATATCCATCAACATGCGTGCTCTTCTTACGAATATTACAACATCACGACAAAGTGACTGCGAGGAGAATGTTAAACGCATTTGATGCCTTAGAATTTCGAACGGCTGATGGTGTTTTATATGATTACTTAGCCTGTAAGTAATCTACTTTTTCAGTCTGCGAATATCTTTCGGTTTCCTATTTTATCCAATTTCAAATCCAATTTAATTCTTTTAGGGGAATATTATCGTGGCCTATTTTGCTCTTCGTATATTTTTGTTTTTTTGTCGTTCTTCTAGGTTTACATCGATGTAGTCCGACCGCTTATACCACAAACTCCGTGGAACAAATTTATGAACGAAAACATCCGAGCTGTAGAAAAAACTTAAGATGGAATTATTCTGCACACAAAACCGATCCATGACAATTCGAAATGTTTGAAACGTAGAACATGGAAAGAGCTTCGTTTTGATAGGTTGTGGCTCCCGTAACTTCAAACGAGTCAAAAGTTATGGCCGTTTGAAGAAACGAAAGAAAGCGACAGACCACTCGCTGATCCGATTCGACGGTATTGGCGAAAGTCTTCGATCTCCGCGAAACGCTCGAGCATGCTCACACTGTAGCACTCGATATTAAAGTTATTATGGATTACCGAGGGAATAAATGAGGATATGGTTCAAAAGCTTGTCTACTGAGGATGTAGCGCAATAAATGTTCTTTTTTAACGATCGTTCTGTCTTCCTCGTTTCCCGTACGTCATAGTTTTGCTCATATCCATCAACACGGTCATTTTACCAATATTACAACATCACGACAAAGTGACTTCGAGAAGAATGTTAAACGCATTTGATACCTTAGAATTTCGAACGGCCGATGGTGTTTTATATAATTACTTAGCCTGCAAGTAATCTACTTTTTCAGTCTGCGAATATCTTTCGGTTTCCTGTTTTATCCAATTTCAAATCCAATTTAATTCTTTTTAGGGGAATATTATCGTGGCCTATTTTGCTCTTCGTATATTTTTGTTTTTTTGTCGTTCTTCTAGCTTTACATCGGTGTAGTCCGACTGCTTATACCACAAACTCCGTGGAATAAATTTATGAACGAAAACATCCGACTGTAGAAAAAACTTATGATGGAATTATTCTTCACACAAAACCGATCCATGACAATTCGAAACGTTAGAAACGTAGAACATGGAAAGAGCTTCGTTTTGATAGGTTGTGGCTCCCGTAACTTCAAACGAGTCAAAAGTTATGGTCATTTGAAGAAACGAAAGAAAGCGACGGACCACTCGCTGATCCGATTCGACGGTACTGGCGAAAGTCTTCGATCTCCGCGAAACGCTCGAGCATGCTCACACTGTAGCACTCGATATTAAAGAAATTATGGATTACCGAGGGAATAAATGAGGAAATGGTTCAAAAGCTTGTCTACTGAGGCTATAACGCAATAAATGTTCTTTTTTTACGACCGTTATATATTCCTCGTTTCCGGTACGTCATAGTTTTGCTTATATCCATCATCACGCATGGTCTTTTTACGAATATTACAACATCACGACAAAGTAACTTTGAGGAGAATGTTTAACGCATTTGATGCCTTAGAATTTCGAACGGCTGATGGTGTTTTATATGATTACTTAGCCTGTAAGTAATCTACTTTTTCAGTCTGCGAATATCTTTCGGTTTCCTGTTTTATCCAATTTCAAATACAATTTAATGCTTTTTAGGGGAATATTATCGTGGCCTATTTTGCTCTTCGTATATATTTTTTTTGTCGTTCTTCTAGGTTTACATCGGTGTAGTCCGACTGCTTATACCACAAACTCCGTGGAATAAATTTATGAACGAAAACATCTAAGCTGTAGAAAAAACTTAAGATGGAATTATTCTGCACACAAAACCAATCCATGATAATTCAAAACGTTAGAAACGTAGAACATGGAAAGAGCTTCGTTTTGATAGGTTGTGGCTCCCGTAACTTCAAACGAGTCAAAAGTTATGGTCATTTGAAGAAACGAAAGAAAGCGACGGAACACTCGCTGATCCGATTCGACGGTATCGGCGAAAGTCTTCGATCTCCGCGAAACGCTCGAGCATGCTCACACTGTAGCACTCGATATTAAATTTATTATGGATTACCGAGGGAATAAATGAGGATATAGTTCAAAAGCTTGTCTACTAAGGATGTAGCGCAATAAATGTTCTTTTTTAACGACCGTTCTGTCTTCCTCGTTTCCGGTACGTCATAGTTTTGCTCATATCCATCAACACGGGCGGTCTTTTTACCAATATTACAACATCACGACAAAGTGACTTCGAGGAGAATGTTAAATGCATTTGAGACCATAGAATTTCGAACGGCTGATGGTGTTTTATATGATTACTTAGCCTGCAAGTAATCTACTTTTTCAGTCTGCGAATATCTTTCGGTTTCTTGTTTTATCCAATTTCAAATCCAATTTAATTCTTTTTAGGGGAATATTATCGTGGCCTATTTTGCTCTTCGTATATTTTTGTTTTTTTGTCGTTCTTCTAGGTTTACATCGGTGTAGTCCGACTGCTTATACCACAAACTCGGTGGAATAAATTTATGAACGAAAACATCCGAGCTGTAGAAAAAATTTATGATGGAATTATTCTGCACACAAAACCGATCCATAACAATTCGAAACGTTAGAAACGTAGAACATGGAAAGAGCTTCGTCTTGATAGGTTGTGGCTCCCGTAACTTCAAACGATTCAAAAGTTATGGCCGTTTGAAGAAACGAAAGAAAGCGACGGACCGCTCGCTGATCCGATTCGACGGTATTGGCGAAAGTCTTCGATCTCCGCGAAACGCCACTATAGCACTCGATATTAAAGATATTATGGATCAACGCGGGAATAAATGAGGATATGGTTCAAAAGCTTGTCTACTGAGGATGTAGCGCAATAAATGTTCTTTTTTTACGACCGTTCTGTCTTTCTCGTTTCCGGTACGTCATAGTTTTGCTCATATCCATCAACACGCATGGTCTTTTTACGAATATTACAACATCACAACAAAGTGACTGCGAGGAGAATGTTAAACGCATTTGATGCCTTAGAATTTCGAACGGTTGATGGTGTTTTATATGATTACTTAGCCTCTAAGTAATCTACTTTTTCAGTCTGCGAATATCTTTTGGTTTCCTGTTTTATCCAATTTCAAATCCAATTTAATTCTTTCTAGGGGAATATTATCGTGGCCTATTTTGATCTTCGTATATTTTTGTTTTTTTCGTTCTTCTAGGTTTACATTGGTGTAGTTCGACTCCTTATACCACAAAGTCCATGGAATAAATTTATGAACGAAAACATCCGAGCTGTAGAAAAAACTTAAGATGGAATTATTCTGCACACAAAACCGGTCCATGACAATTCGAAACGTTTGAAACGTAGAACATGGAAAGAGCTTCGTTTTGATAGGTTGTGGCTCCCGTAACTTCAAACGAGTGAAAAGTTATCGTCATTTGAAGAAACGAAAGAAAGCGACGGACCACTCGCTGATCCGATTCGACGGTATTGGCGAAAGTCTTCGATCTCCGCGAAACGCTCGAGCATGCTCACACTGTAGCACTCGATATTAAAGATATTATGGATTACCGAGGGAATAAATGAGGATATGGTTCAAAATCTTGTCTATTGAGGCTATAGCGCAATAAATGTTCTTTTTTAACGACCGTTCTATCTTTCTCGTTTCCGGTACGTAATAGTTTTGCTCATATCCATCAACACGGGCGGTCTTTTTACCAATATTACAACATCACGACAAAATGACTTCGAGGAGAATGTTAATCGCATTTGATACCTTAGAATTTCGAACGGCTGATGGTGTTTTATATGATTACTTAGCCTGCAAGCAATCTACTTTTTCAGTCTGCGAATATCTTTCGGTTTCCTGTTTTATCCAATTTCAAATCCAATTCAATTCTTTTTAGGGGAATATTATCGTGGCCTATTTTGCTCTTCGTATATTTTTGTTTTTTTTCATTCTTCTAGGTTTACATCGGTGTAGTCCGACTGCTTATACCACAAACTCCGTGGAATAAATTTATGAACGAAAACATCCGAGCTGTAGAAAAAACTTATAATGGAATTATTCTGCACACAAAAACGATCCATGACAATTCGAAATGTTAGAAACGTAGAACATGGAAAGAGCTTCGTTTTGATAGGTTGTGGCTCCCGTAACTTCAAACGAGTCAAAAGTTATGGCCGTTTGAAGAAAAGAAAGAAAGCGACGGACCGCTCGCTGATCCGATTCGACGGTATTGGCGAAAGTCTTCGATCTCCGCGAAACGCTCGAGCATGCTCACACTGTAGCACTCGATATTAAATATATTATGGATTACCGAGGGAATAAATGAGGATATGGTTCAAAAGCTTGTCTACTAAGGATGTAGCGCAATAAATGTTCTTTTTTTACGACCGTTTTGTCTTCCTCGTTTCTGGTACGTCATAGTTTTGCTCATATCCATCAACACGCGTGGTCTTTTTACCAATATTACAACATCACGACAAAGTGACTGCGAGGAGAATGTTAAACGCATTTGATGCCTTAGAATTTCGAACGGCTGATGGTGTTTTATATGATTACTTAGCCTGCAAGCAATCTACTTTTTCAGTCTGCGAATATCTTTCGGTTTCCTGCTTTATCCAATTTCAAATCCATTTCAATTCTTTCTAGGGGAATATAATCGTGGCCTATTTTGATCTTCGTATATTTTTGTTTTTTTTCTTTCTTCTAGGTTTACATTGGTGTAATCCGACTCCTTATACCACAAAGTCCATGGAATAAATTTATGAACGAAAACATCCGAGCTGTAGAAAAAACTTAAGATGGAATTATTCTGCACACAAACCGGTGCATGACAATTCGAAACGTTAGAAACGTAGAACATGGAAAGAGCTTCGTTTTGATAGGTTGTGGGTCCCGTAACTTCAAACGAGTCAAAAGTCATGGTTATTTGAAGAAACGAAAGAAAGCGACGGACCACTCGCTGATCCGATTCGACAGTACTGGCGAAAGTCTTCGATCTCCGCGAAACGCTCGAGCATGCTCACACTGTAACACTCGATATTAAAGATATTATGGATTACCGAGGGAATAAATGAGGATATGGTTCAAAAGCTTGTCTACTGAGGCTATAGCGCAATAAATGTTCTTTTTTTACGACCGTTATATCTTCCTCGTTTCCGGTACGTCATAGTTTTGCTCATATGCATCAACACGCGTGGTCTTTTTACGAATATTACAACATCACGACAAAATGACTTCGAGGAGAATGTTAATCGCATTTGATACCTTAGAATTTCGAAAGGCTGATGGTGTTTTATATGATTACTTAGCCTGCAAGCAATCTACTTTTTCAGTCTGCGAATATCTTTCGGTTTCCTGTTTTATCCAATTTCAAATCCAATTCAATTCTTTTTAGGGGAATAATATCATGGCCTATTTTGCTCTTCGTATATTTTTGTTTTTTTGTCGTTCTTCTAGGTTTACATCGGTGTAGTCCGAGTGCTTGTACCACAAACTCCGTGGAATAAATTTATGAACGAAAACATCCGAGCCGTAGAAAAAACTTATGATGGAATTATTCTGCACCCAAAACTGATCCATGAAAATTCGAAATGTTAGAAACATAGAACATGGAAAGAGCTTCGTTTTGATAGGTTGTGGCTCCCGTAACTTCAAACGAGTCAAAAGTTATGGTCATTTGAAGAAACGAAAGAAAGCGGCAGACCACTCGCTGATCCGATTCGACGGTACTGGCGAAAGTCTTCGATCTCCGCGAAACGCTCGAGCATGCTCACACTGTAGCACTCGATATTAAAGATATTATGGATTACCGAGGGCATAAATGAGGATATGGTTCAAAAGCTTGTCTACTGAGGATATAGCGCAATAAATGTTCTTTTTTTACGACCGTTATATCTTCCTCGTTTCCGGTACGTCATAGTTTTGCTCATATCCATCAACACGCGTGGTCTTTTTACGAATATTACAACATCACGACAAAGTGACTGCGAGGAGAATGTTAAGCGCATTTGATGTCTTAGAATTTCGAACGGCTGATGGTGTTTTATATGATTACTTAGCCTGTAAGTAATCTACTTTTTCAGTCTGCGAATATCTTTCGGTTTCCTGTTTTATCCAATTTCAAATCCAATTCAATTCTTTTTAGGGGAACATTATCGTGGCCTATTTTGCTCTTCGTATATTTTTGTTTTTTTGTCGTTCATCTAGGTTTACATCGGTGTAGTCCGACTGCTTATACCACAAACTCCGTGGAATAAATTTATGAACGAAAACATCCGAGCTGTAGAAAAAACTTAAGATGTAATTATTCTACACACAAAACCGATCCATGACAATTCGAAACGTTAGAAACGTAGAACATGGAAAGAGCTTCGTTTTGATAGGTTGTGGCTCCCGTAACTTCAAACAAGTCAAAAGTTATGGTCATTTGAAGAAACGAAAGAAAGCGACGGATCACTCGCTGATCCGATTCGACGGTACTAGCGAAAATCTTCGATCTCCGCGAAACGCTCGAGCATGCTCACACTGTAGCACTCGATATTAAAGATATTATGGATTACCGAGGGAATAAATGAGGATATGGTTCAAAAGCTTGTCTACTGAGGATGTAGCGCAATAAATGTTCTTTTTTAACGACCGTTCTGTCTTCCTCGTTTCCGGTACGTCATAGTTTTGCTCATATCCATCAACGCGGGCGGTCTTTTTACCAATATTACAACATCACGACAAAGTGACTTCGTGGAGAATGTTAAACGCATTTGATACCTTAGAATTTCAAACGGCTGATGGTGTTTTATATGATTACTTAGCCTGCAAGTAATCTACTTTTTCAGTCTGCGAATATCTTTCGGTTTCCTGTTTTATCCAATTTCAAATCCAATTCAATTCTTTCTAGGGGAATATTATCGTGGCCTATTTTGATATTCGTATATTTTTGTTTTTTATCGTTCTTCTAGGTTTACATCGGTATAGTCCGACTACTTATGCCACAAACTCCGTGGAATAAATTTATGAACGAAAAGATCCGAGCTGTAGAAAAAACTTAAATGGAATTATTCTGCACACAAAACCGATCCATGACAATTCGAAACGTTAGAAACGTAGAACATGGAAAGAGCTTCGTTTTGATAGGTTGTGGCTCCCGTAACTTCAAACGAGTCAAAAGTTATGGTCATTTGAAGAAACGAAAGAAAGCGACGGATCAGTCGCTGATCCGATTCGACGGTACTAGCGAAAATCTTCGATCTCCGCGAAACGCTCGAGCATGCTCACACTGTAGCACTCGATATTAAAGATATTATGGATTACCGAGGGAATAAATGAGGATATGGTTCAAAAGCTTGTCTACTGAGGATGTAGCGCAATAAATGTTCTTTTTTAACGACCGTTCTGTCTTCCTCGTTTCCGGTACGTCATAGTTTTGCTCATATCCATCAACACGGGCGGTCTTTTTACCAATATTACAACATCACGACAAAGTGACTTCGTGGAGAATGTTAAACGCATTTGATACCTTAGAATTTCAAACGGCTGATGGTGTTTTATATGATTACTTAGCCTGCAAGTAATCTACTTTTTCAGTCTGCGAATATCTTTCGGTTTCCTGTTTTATCCAATTTCAAATCCAATTCAATTCTTTCTAGGGAAATATTATCGTGGCCTATTTTGATATTCGTATATTTTTGTTTTTTATCGTTCTTCTAGGTTTACATCGGTGTAGCCCGACTACTTATGCCACAAACTCCGTGGAATAAATTTATGAACGAAAAGATCCGAGCTGTAGAAAAAACTTATGATGGAATTATTCTGCACACAAAACCGATCCATGGCAATTCGAAACGTTAAAAACGTAGAACATGGAAAGAGCTTCGTTTTGATAGGTTGTGGCTCCCTTAACATCAAACGAGTCAAAAGTTATGGTCATTTGAAGAAACGAAAGAAAGCGGCGGACCACTCGCTGATCCGATTCGACGGTACTGGCGAAAGTCTTCGATCTCCACGAAACGCTCGAGCATGCTCACACTGTAGCACTCGATATTAAAGATATTATGGATTACCGAGGGAATAAATGAGGATATGGTTCAAAAGCCTGTCTACTGAGGCTATAACGCAATAAATGTTCTTTTTTAACTACCATTCTGTCTTTCTCGTTTCCGGTACGTCATAGTTTTGCACATATCCATCAACACGGGCGGTCTTTTTACCAATATTACAACATCACGACAAAATGACTTCGAGGAGAATGTTAAACGCATTTGATACCTTAGAATTTTGAACGGCTGATGGTGTTTTATATGATTACTTAGCCTACAAGTAATCTACTTTTTCAGTCTGCGAATATCTTTCGGTTTCCTGTTTTATCCAATTTCAAATCCAATTCATTTCTTTTTAGGGGAATATTATCGTGGCCTATTTTGATCTTCGTATATTTTTGTTTTTTTGTCGTTCTTCTTGGTTTACATCGGTGTAGTCCGACTACTTATACCACAAACTCGGTGGAATAAATTTATGAACGAAAACATCCGAGCTGTAGAAAAAACTTATGATGGAATTATTCTGCACACAAAACCGATCCATGACAATTCGAAATGTTAGAAACGTAGAACATGGAAAGAGCTTCGTTTTGATAGGTTGTGGCTCCCGTAACTTCAAACGAGTAAAAAGTTATGGTCATTTGAAGAAACGAAAGAAAGCGACGGACCGCTCGCTTATCCGATTTGACGGTACTGGCGAATGTCTTCGATCTCCGCGAAACGCTCGAGCATGCTCACACTGTAGCACTCGATATTAAAGATATTATGGATTACCGAGGGAATAAATGAGGATATGGTTCAAAAGCTTGTCTACTGAGGCTATAGCGCAATAAATGTTCTTTTTTTACGACCGTTATATCTTCCTCGTTTCCGGTACGTCATAGTTTTGCTCATATCCATCAACACGCGTGGTCTTTTTACGAATATTACAACATCACAACAAAGTGACTTCGAGGAGAATGTTAATCGCATTTGATACCTTAGAATTTCGAACGGCTGATGGTGTTTTATATGATTACTTAGCCTGCAAGCAATCTACTTTTTCAGTCTGCGAATATCTTTCGGTTTCCTGTTTTATCCAATTTCAAATCCAATTCAATTCTTTTTAAGGGAATATTATCATGGCCTATTTTTCTCTTCGTATATTTTTGTTTTTTTGTCGTTCTTCTAGGTTTACATTGGTGTAGTCCGAGTGCTTGTACCACAAACTCCGTGGAATAAATTTATGAACGAAAACATCCGAGCCGTAGAAAAAACTTATGATGGAATTATTCTGCACCCAAAACTGATCCATGAAAATTCGAAATGTTAGAAACATAGAACATGGAAAGATCTTCGTTTTGATAGGTTGTGGCTCCCGTAACTTCAAACGAGTCAAAAGTTATGGTCATTTGAAGAAACGAAAGAAAGCGGCGGACCACTCGCTGATCCGATTCGACGGTACTTGCGAAAGTCTTCGATCTCCGCAAAACGCTCGAGCATGCTCACACTGTAGCACTCGATATTAAAGATATTATGGATTACCGAGGGAATAAATGAGGATATGGTTCAAAAGCTTGTCTACTGAGGCTATAGCGCAATAAATGTTCTTTTTTTACGACCGTTATATCTTCCTCGTTTCCGGTACGTCATAGTTTTGCTCATATCCATCAACACGCGTGGTCTTTTTACGAATATTACAACATCACAACAAAGTGACTTCGAGGAGAATGTTAATCGCATTTGATACCTTAGAATTTCGAACGGCTGATGGTGTTTTATATGATTACTTAGCCTGCAAGCAATCTACTTTTTCAGTCTGCGAATATCTTTCGGTTTCCTGTTTTATCCAATTTCAAATCCAATTCAATTCTTTTTAAGGGAATATTATCATGGCCTATTTTTCTCTTCGTATATTTTTGTTTTTTTGTCGTTCTTCTAGGTTTACATTGGTGTAGTCCGAGTGCTTGTACCACAAACTCCGTGGAATAAATTTATGAACGAAAACATCCGAGCCGTAGAAAAAACTTATGATGGAATTATTCTGCACCCAAAACCGATCCATTACAATTCAAAACGTTAGAAACGTAGAACATGGAAAGAGCTTCGTTTTGATAGGTTGTGGCTCCCGTAACTTCAAACGAGTCAAAAGTTATGGTCATTTGAAGAAACGAAAGAAAGCGACGGATCACTCGCTGATCCGATTCGACGGTACTTGCGAAAGTCTTCGATCTCCGCAAAACGCTCGAGCATGCTCACACTGTAGCACTCGATATTAAAGATATTATGGATTACCGAGGGAATAAATGAGGATATGGTTCAAAAGTTTGTCTACTGAGGATGTAGCGCAATAAATGTTCTTTTTTAACGACCGTTCTGTCTTCCTCGTTTCCGGTACGTCATAGTTTTGCTCATATCCATCAACACGGGCGGTCTTTTTACCAATATTACAACATCAGGACAAAGTGACTTCGTGGAGAATGTTAAACGCATTTGATACCTTAGAATTTCAAACGGCTGATGGTGTTTTATATGATTACTTAGCCTGCAAGTAATCCACTTTTTCAGTCTGCGAATATCATTCGGTTTCCTGTTTTATCCAATTTCAAATCCAATTCAATTCTTTCTAGGGGAATATTATCGTGGCCTATTTTGATATTCGTATATTTTTGTTTTTTATCGTTCTTCTAGGTTTACATCGGTGTAGTCCGACTACTTATGCCACAAACTCCGTGGAATAAATTTATGAACGAAAACATCCGAGCTGTAGAAAAAACTTATGATGGAATTATTCTGCACACAAAACCGATCGATGACAATTCGAAACGTTAGAAACGTAGAACATGGAAGGAGGTTCGTTTTGATAGGTTGTGGCTCCCGTAAATTCAAACGAGTCAAAAGTTATGGTCATTTGAAGAAACGAAAGAAAGCGACGGACCGCCCGCTGATCCGATTCGACGGTATTGGCGAAAGTCTTCGATCTCCGCGAAACGGTCGAGCATGCTCACACTGTAGCACTCGATATTAAAGATATTATGGATTACCGAGGGACTAAATGAGGATATGGTTCAAAAGCTTGTCTGCTGAGGCTATAACGCAATAAATGTTCTTTTTTAACGACCGTTCTGTCTTTCTCGTTTCCGGTACGTCATAGTTTTGCACATATCCATCAACACGGGCGGTCTTTTTACCAATATTACAACATCACGACAAAATGACTTCGAGGAGAATGTTAAACGCATTTGATACCTTAGAATTTCGAACGGCTGATGGTGTTTTATATGATTACTTAGCCTACAAGTAATCTACCTTTTCAGTCTGCGAATATCTTTCGGTTTCCTGTTTTATCCAATTTCAAATCCAATTCATTTCTTTTTTGGGGAATATTATTGTGGCCTATTTTGATCTTCGTATATTTTTTTGTTTTTGTCGGTCTTCTAGGTTTACATCGGTGTAGTCCGACTACTTATACCACAAACTCGGTGGAATAAATTTATGAACGAAAACATCCGAGCTGTAGAAAAAACTTATGATGGAATTATTCTGCACACAAAACCGATCCATGACAATTCGAAACGTTAGAAACGTAGAACATGGAAAGAGCTTCGTTTTGATAGGTTGTGGCTCCCGTAAATTCAAACGAGTCAAAAGTTATGGTCATTTGAAGAAACGAAAGAAAGCGACGGACCACTCGCTGATCCGATTCGACGGTATTGGCGAAAGTCTTCGATCTCCGCGAAACGCTCGAGCATGCTCACACTGTAGCACTCGATATTAAAGATATTATGGACTGCCGAGGGAATAAATGAGGATATGGTTCCAAAGCTTGTCTATTGAGGATGTAGCGCAATAAATGTTCTTTTTTAACGACCGTTCTGTCTTCCTCGTTTCCGGTACGTCATAGTTTTGCTCATATCCATCAACACGGGCGGTCCTTTTACCAATATTACAACATCACGACAAAGTGACTTCGAGGAGAATGTTAAACTCATTTGATACCTTAGAATTTTGAACGGATGATGGTGTTTTATATGATTACTTAGCTTGTAAGTAATCTACTTTTTCAGTCTGCTAATATTTTTCGGTTTCCTATTTTATCCAATTTCAAATCCAATTCAATTCTTTTTAGGGGAATATTATCGTGGCCTATTTTGATCTTCATATATTTTTGTTTTTTTGTCGTTCTTCTAGGTTTACATCGGTGTAGTCCGGCTGCTTATACCACAAACTCGATGGAATAAATTTATGAACGAAAACATCCGAGCTGTAGAAAAAACTTATGATGGAATTATTCTGCACACAAAACCGATCCATGACAATTCGAAACGTTAGAAACGTAGAACATGGAAAGAGCTTCGTTTTGATAGGTTGTGGCTCCCGTAACTTCAAACGAGTAAAAAGTTGTGGTCATTTGAAGAAACGAAAGAAATCGACGGACCGCTCGCTGATCCGATTCGACGGTATTGGCGAAAGTCTTCGATCTCCGCGAAACGCTCGAGCATGCTCACACTGTAGCACTCGATATTAAAGATATTATGGATTACCGAGGGAATAAATGAGGATATGGTTCAAAAGCTTGTCTACTGAGGATGTAGCGCAATAAATGTTCTTTTTTACGATCGTTATATTTTCCTCATTTCCGGTACGTCATAGTTTTGCTCATATCCATCAACACACGTGGTCTTTTTACGAATATTACAACATCACGACAAAGTGACTACGAGGAGAATATTAAACGCATTTGATACCTTAGAATTTCGAACGGCTGATGGTGTTTTATATGATTACTTAGCCTGTAAGTAATCTACTTTTTCAGTCTGCGAATATCTTTCGGTTTCCTATTTTATCCAATTTCAAATCCAATTCAATTCTTTCTAGGGGAATATTATCGTGGCCTATTTTAATCTTCGTATATTTTTGTTTTTTTGTCGTTCTTCTAGGTTTTCATCGGTGTAGTCCGACTACTTATACCACAAACTCCGTGGAATAAATTTATGAACGGAAACATCCGAGCTGCAGAAAAAACTTAAGATGGTATTTTTCTGCACACAAAACCGATCCATGACAATTCGAAACGTTAGAAACGTAGAACATGGAAAGAGCTTCGTTTTGATAGGTTCTGGCTCCCGTAACTTCAAACGAGTCAAAAGTTATGGTCATTTGAAGAAACGAAAGAAAGCGGCGGACCACTCGCTGATCCGATTCGACGGTACTGGCGAAAGTCTTCGATCTCCGCGAAACGCTCGAGCATGCTCACACTGTAGCACTCGATATTAAAGATATTATGGATTACCGAGGGAATAAATGAGGATATGGTCCAAAAGCTTGTCTACTGAGGATATAGCGCAATAAATGTTCTTTTTTTACAACCGTTATATCTTCCTCGTTTCCGGTTCGTCATAGTTTTGCTCATATCCATCAACACGGGCGGTCTTTTTACCAATATTACAACATAACGACAAAGTGACTTCGAGGAGAAAACGCATTTGATACCTTAGAATTTCGAACGGCTGATGGTGTTTTATATGATTACTTAGCCTGCAAGTAATCTACTTTTTCAGTCTGCGAATATCTTTCGGTTTCCTGTTTTATCCAATTTCAAATCCAATTTAATTATTTTTAGGCGAATATTATCGTGGCCTATTTCGATCTTCGTATATTTTTGTTTTTTGTCGTTCTTCTAGGTTTACATCGGTGTAGTCCGACTTCTTATACCACAAACTCCGTGGAATAAATTTATGAACGAAAACATCCGAGCTGTAGAAAAAAATTAAGATGGAATTATTCTGCACACAAAACGGATCCATGAAAATTCGAAACGTTAGAAACGTAGAACATGGAAAGAGCTTCGGTTTGATAGGTTGTGGCTCCCGTAACTACAAACGACTCAAAAGTTATGGTCATTTGAAGAAACGAAAGAAAGCGACGGATCACTCGCTGATCCGATTCGACGGTATTGGCGAAAGTCTTCGATCTCCGCGAAACGCTCGAGCATGCTCACACTGTAGCACTCGATATTAAACATATTATGGGTTACCGAGGGAATAAATGAGGATATGGTTCAAAAGCTTGTCTACTGAGGATATAGCGCACTAAATGTTCTTTTTTTACGACCGTTATATCTTCCTCGTTTCCGGTTCGTCATAGTTTTGCTCATATCCATCAACACGGGCGGTCTTTTTACCAATATTACAACATCACGACAAAGTGACTTCGAGGAGAATGTTAAACGCATTTGATACCTTAGAATTTCGAATGGCTGATGGTGTTTTATATGATTACTTAGCCTGCAAGTAATCCACTTTTTCAGTCTGCGAATATCATTCGGTTTCCTGTTTTATCCAATTTCAAATCCAATTCAATTCTTTCTAGGGGAATATTATCGTGGCCTATTTCGATCTTCGTATATTTTTGTTTTTTTGTCGTTCTTCTAGGTTTACATCGGTGTAGTCCGACTGCTTATACCACAAACTCCGTGGAATAAATTTATGAACGAAAACATCCGAGCTGTAGAAAAAACTTATGATGGAATTATTCTGCACACAAAACCGATCCATGACAATTCGAAACCTTAGAAACGTATAACATAGAAAGAGCTTCGTTTTGACAGGTTGTGGCTCCCGTAACTTCAAACGAGTCAAAAGTTATGGTCATTTGAAAAAACGAAAGAAAGCGACGGACCACTCGCTGATCCGATTCGACGGTACTGGCGAAAGTCTTCGATCTCCGCGAAACGCTCGAGCATGCTCACACTGTAGCACTCGATATTAAAGATATTACGGATTACCGAGGGAATAAATGAGGATATGGTTCAAAAGCTTGTCTACTGAGGCTATAGCGCAATAAATGTTCTTTTTTAACGACCGTTCTGTCTTTCTCGTTTCCGCTACGTCACAGTTTTGCACATATCCATCAACACGGGCGGTCTTTTTACCAATATTACAACATCACGACAAAATGACTTCAAGGAGAATGTTAAACGCATTTGATACCTTAGATTTTCGAACGACTGATGGTGTTTTATATGATTACTTAGCCTGCAAGTAATCTACTTTTCAGCCTGCGAATATCTTTCGGTTTCTGTTTTATCCAATTTCAAATCCAATTTAATTCTTTCTAGGGGAATATTATCGTGGCCTATTTTGATCTTCGTATATTTTTGTTTTTTTTCGTTATTCTAGGTTTACATTGGTGTAGTCCGACTCCTTATACCACAAAGTCCGTGGAATAAATTTATGAACGAAAACATCCGAGCTGTAGAAAAAACTTAAGATGGAATTATTCTGCACACAAAAGCGATCCATGACAATTCGAAATGTTAGAAACATAGAACATGGAAAGAGCTTCGTTTTGATAGGTTGTGGCTCCCGTAACTTCAAACGATTCAAAAGTTATGGTCATTTGAAGAAACGAAAGAAAGTGACGGACCACTCGCTGATCCGATTCGACGGTATTGGCGAAAGTCTTCGAACTCCGCGAAACGCTCGAGCATGCTCACACTGTAGCGCTCGATATTATAGGTATTATGGATTACCGAGGGAATAAATGCGGATATGGTTCCAAAGCTTGTCTACTGAGGATGTAGCACGATAAATGTTCTTTTTTAACGACCGTTCTGTCTTCCTCGTTTCCGGTACGTCATAGTTTTGCTCATATCCATCAACACGGACGGTCTTTTTACCAATATTACAACATCACGACAAAGTGACTTCGAGGAGAATGTTAAACGCATTTGATACCTTAGAATTTCGAAGGGATGATGGTGTTTTATATGATTACTTAGCCTGTAAGTAATTTACTTTTTCAGTCTGCAAATATCTTTCGGTTTCCTATTTTATCCAATTTCATATCCAATTCAATTCTTTTTAGGGGAATATTATCGTGGCCTATTTTGATCTTCGTATATTTTTGTTTTTTTGTCGTTCTTCTAGGTTTACATCGGTGTAGTCCGGCTGCTTATACCACAAACTCGGTGGAATAAATTTATGAACGAAAACATCCGAGCTGTAGAAAAAATTTATGATCGAATTATTCTAGACACAAAACCGTTCCATGACAATTCGAAACGTTAGAAACGTAGAACATGGAAAGAGCTTCGTTTTGATAGGTTGTGGCTCCCGTAACTTCAAACGAGTAAAAAGTTATGGTCATTTGAAGAAACGAAAGAAAGCGACGGACCGCTCGCTGATCCGATTCGACGTTACTGGCGAAAGTCTTCGATCTCCGCGAAACGCTCGAGCATGCTCACATTGTAGCACTCGATATTAAAGATATTATGGATTACCGAGGGAATAAATGAGGATATGGTTCAAAAGCTTGTCTACTGAGGATGTAGCGCAATAAATGTTCTTTTTTTACGATCGTTATATCTTCCTCGTTTCCGGTACGTCATAGTTTTGCTCATATCCATCAACACGCGTGGTCTTTTTACGAATATTACAATATCACGACAAGGTGACTTCGAGGAGAATGTTAAACGCATTTGATACCTTAGAATTTTGAACGGCTGATGGTGTTTTATATGATTACTTAGCCCGTAAGTAATCTACTTTTTCAGTCTGCGAAAATCTTTCGGTTTCCTATTTTATCCAATTTCAAATCCAATTCAATTCTTCTAGGGGAATATTATCGTGGCCTATTATGATCTTCGTATATTTTTGTTTTTTTGTCGTTCTTCTAGGTTTTCATCGGTGTAGTCCGACTACTTATACCACAAACTCCGTGGAATAAATTTATGAACGAAAACATCCGAGCTGCAGAAAAAACTTAGGATGGTATTATTCTGCACACAAAACCGATCCATGACAATTCGAAACGTTAGAAATGTAGAACATGGAAAGAGCTTTGTTTTGATAGGTTGTGGCTCCCGTAACTTCAAACGAGTCAAAAGTTATGGTCATTTCAAAAAACGAAAGAAAGCGACGGACAACTCGCTGATCCGATTAGACGGTATTGGCGAAAGTCTTCGATCTCCGCGAAACGCTCGAGCATGCTCACACTGTAGCACTCGATATTAAAGATATTATGGATTACCGACGGGATTAAAAGAGGATATGGTTCAAAAGCTTGTCTACTGAGGATATAGCGCAATAAATGTTCTTTTTTTACGACCGTTATATCTTCCTCGTTTCTGTTACGTTATAGTTTTGCTCATATCCATCAACAAGCGTGGTCTTTTTACGAATATTACAACATCACGACAAAGTGAATGCGAGGAGAATGTTAAACGCATTTGATGCCTTAGAATTTCGAACGGCTGATGGTGTTTTATATGATTACTTAGCCTGTAAGTAATCTACTTTTTCAGTCTGCGAATATTTTTCGGTTTCCTGTTTTATCCAATTTCAAATCCAATTCAATTCTTTCTAGGGGAATATAATCGTGGCCTATTTCGATCTTCGTATATTTTTGTTATTTTGTCGTTCTTCTAAGTTTACATCGGTGTAGTCCGACTGCTTATACCACAAACTCCGTGGAATAAATTTATGAACGAAAACATCCGAGCCGTAGAAAAAACTTATGATGGAATTATTCTGCACACAAAACCGATCCATGACAATTCGAAATGTTAAAAACGTATAACATGGAAAGAGCATCGTTTTGACAGGTTGTGGCTCCCGTAACTTCAAACGAGTCAAAAGTTATGGTCAGTTGAAGAAACGAAAGAAAGCGACGGACCACTCACTGATCCGATTCGACGGTACTGGCGAAAGTATTCGATCTCCGCGAAACGCTCGAGCATGCTCACATTGTAGCAATCGATATTAAAGATATTATGGATTACCGAGGGAATAAATGAGGATATGGTTCAAAAGCTTGTCTACTGAGGCTATAGCGCAATAAATGTTCTTTTTTAACGACCGTTCTGCCTTTCTCGTTTCCGGTACGTCATAGTTTTGCACATATCCATCAACACGGGCGGTCTTTTTACCAATATTACAACATCACGACAAAAGGACTTCGAGAAGAATGTTAAACGCATTTGATACCTTGGAATTTCGAACGGCTGATGGTGTTTTATATGATTACTTAGCCTGCAAGTAATCTACTTTTTCAGTCTGCGAATATCTTTCGGTTTCCTGTTTTATCCAATTTCAAATCCAATTTAATTCTTTCTAGGGGAATATTATCGTGGCCTATTTTGATCTTCGTATATTTTTGTTTTTTTGTCGTTATTCTAGGTTTACATTGGTGTAGTCCGACTCCTTATACCACAAAGTCCATGGAATAAATTTATGAACGAAAACATCCGAGCTGTAGAAAAAACTTAAGATGGAATTATTCTGCACACAAAACCGATCCATGACAATTCGAAACATTAGAAACGTAGAACATGGAAAGAGCTTCGTTTTGATAGGTTGTGGCTCCCGTAACTTCAAACGAGTCAAAAGTTATGGCCATTTGAAGAAACGAAAGAAAGCGACGGACCACTCGCTGATCCGATTCGACGGTATTAGCGAAAGTCTTCGATCTCCGCGAAACGCTCGAGCATGCTCACATTGTAGCACTCGATATTAAAGATATTATGGATTACCGAGGGAATAAATGAGGATATGGTTCCAAAGCTTGTCTACTGAGGATGTAGCGCAATAAATGTTCTTTTTTAACGACCGTTCTGTCTTCCTCGTTTCCGGTACGTCATAGTTTTGCTCATATCCATCAACACGGGCGGTCTTTTTACCAATATTACAACATCACGACAAAGTGACTACGAGGAGAATGTTAAACACATTTGATACCTTAGAATTTCGAACGGATGATGGTGTTTTATATGATTATTTAGCCTGTAAGTAATCTACTTTTTCAGTCGGCGAATATCTTTCGGTTTCCTATTTTATCAAATTTCAAATCCAATTCAATTCTTTTTAGGGGAATATTATCGTGTCCTATTTTGATCTTCGTATATTTTTGTTTTTTTGTCGTTCTTCTAGGTTTACATCGGTGTAGTCCGGCTGCTTATACCACAAACTCGGTGGAATAAATTTATGAACGAAAACATCCGAGCTGTAGAAAAAACTTATGATGGAATTATTCTGCACACAAAACCGTTCCATGACAATTCGAAACGTTAGAAACGTAGAACATGGAAAGAGCTTCGTTTTGATAGGTTGTGGCTCCCGTAACTTCAAACGAGTAAAAAGTTATGGTCATTTGAAGAAACGAAAGAAAGCGACGGACCGCTCGCTGATCCGATTCGACGGTACTGGCGAAAGTCTTCGATCTCCGCGAAACGCTCGAGCATGCTCACATTGTAGCACTCGATATTAAAGATATTATGGATTACCGAGGGAATAAATGAGGATATGGTTCAAAAGCTTGTCTACTGAGGATGTAGCGCAATAAATGTTCTTTTTTTACGATCGTTATATCTTCCTCGTTTCCGGTACGTCATAGTTTTGCTCATATCCATCAACACGCGTGGTCTTTTTACGAATATTACAATATCACGACAAGGTGACTTCGAGGAAAATGTTAAACGCATTTGATACCTTAGAATTTCGAACGGCTGATGGTGTTTTATATGATTACTTAGCCCGTAAGTAATCTACTTTTTCAGTCTGCGAAAATCTTTCGGTTTCCTATTTTATCCAATTTCATTTCCAATTCAATTCTTCTAGGGGAATATTATCGTGGCCTATTATGATCTTCGTATATTTTTGTTTTTTTGTCGTTCTTCTAGGTTTTCATCGGTGTAGTCCGACTACTTATACCACAAACTCCGTGGAATAAATTTATGAACGAAAACATCCGAGCTGCAGAAAAAACTTAGGATGGTATTATTCTGCACACAAAACCGATCCATGACAATTCGAAACGTTAGAAATGTAGAACATGGAAAGAGCTTTGTTTTGATAGGTTGTGGCTCCCGTAACTTCAAACGAGTCAAAAGTTATGGTCATTTCAACAAACGAAAGAAAGCGACGGACAACTCGCTGATCCGATTAGACGGTATTGGCGAAAGTCTTCGATCTCCGCGAAACGCTCGAGCATGCTCACACTGTAGCACTCGATATTAAAGATATTATGGATTACCGACGGGAATAAAAGAGGATATGGTTCAAAAGCTTGTCTACTGAGGATGTAGCGCAATAAATGTTCTTTTTTTACGACCGTTATATCTTCCTCGTTTCTGTTACGTTATAGTTTTGCTCATATCCATCAACAAGCGTGGTCTTTTTACGAATATTACAACATCACGACAAAGTGAATGCGAGGAGAATGTTAAACGCATTTGATGCCTTAGAATTTCGAACGGCTGATGGTGTTTTATATGATTACTTAGCCTGTAAGTAATCTACTTTTTCAGTCTGCGAATATTTTTCGGTTTCCTGTTTTATCCAATTTCAAATCCAATTCAATTCTTTCTAGAGGAATATAATCGTGGCCTATTTCGATCTTCGTATATTTTTGTTTTTTTGTCGTTCTTCTAAGTTTACATCGGTGTAGTCCGACTGCTTATACCACAAACTCCGTGGAATAAATTTATGAACGAAAACATCCGAGCCGTAGAAAAAACTTATGATGGAATTATTCTGCACACAAAACCGATCCATGACAATTCGAAATGTTAAAAACGTATAACATGGAAAGAGCATCGTTTTGACAGGTTGTGGCTCCCGTAACTTCAAACGAGTCAAAAGTTATGGTCATTTGAAGAAACGAAAGAAAGCGACGGACCACTCACTGATCCGATTCGACGGTACTGGCGAAAGTCTTCGATCTCCGCGAAACGCTCGAGCATGCTCACACTGTAGCACTCGATATTAAAGATATTATGGATTACCGAGGGAATAAATGAGGATATGGTTCAAAAGCTTGTCTACTGAGGCTATAGCGCAATAAATGTTCTTTTTTAACGACCGTTCTGTCTTTCTCGTTTCCGGTACGTCATAGTTTTGCACATATCCATCAACACGGGCGGTCTTTTTACCAATATTACAACATCACGACAAAAGGACTTCGAGAAGAATGTTAAACGCATTTGATACCTTGGAATTTCGAACGGCTGATGGTGTTTTATATGATTACTTAGCCTGCAAGTAATCTACTTTTTCAGTCTGCGAATATCTTTCGGTTTCCTGTTTTATCCAATTTCAAATCCAATTTAATTCTTTCTAGGGGAATATTATCGTGGCCTATTTTGATCTTCGTATATTTTTGTTTTTTTGTCGTTATTCTAGGTTTACATTGGTGTAGTCCGACTCCTTCTACCACAAAGTCCATGGAATAAATTTATGAACGAAAACATCCGAGCTGTAGAAAAAACTTAAGATGGAATTATTCTGCACACAAAACCGATCCATGACAATTCGAAACGTTAGAAACGTAGAACATGGAAAGAGCTTCGTTTTGATAGGTTGTGGCTCCCGTAACTTCAAATGAGTCAAAAGTTATGGCCATTTGAAAAAACGAAAGAAAGCGACGGACCACTCGCTGATCCGATTCGACGGTATTAGCGAAAGTCTTCGATCTCCGCGAAACGCTCGAGCATGCTCACATTGTAGCACTCGATATTAAAGATATTATGGTTTACCGAGGGAATAAATGAGGATATGGTTCCAAAGCTCGTCTACTGAGGATGTAGCGCAATAAATGTTCTTTTTTAACGACCGTTCTGTCTTCCTCGTTTCCGGTACGTCATAGTTTTGCTCATATCCATCAACACGGGCGGTCTTTTTACCAATATTACAACATCACGACAAAGTGACTACGAGGAGAATGTTAAACACATTTGATACCTTAGAATTTCGAACGGATGATGGTGTTTTATATGATTATTTAGCCTGTAAGTAATCTACTTTTTCAGTCGGCGAATATCTTTCGGTTTCCTATTTTATCAAATTTCAAATCCAATTCAATTCTTTTTAGGGGAATATTATCGTGGCCTATTTTGATCTTCGTATATTTTTGTTTTTTTGTCGTTCTTCTAGGTTTACATCGGTGTAGTCCGGCTGCTTATACCACAAACTCGGTGGAATAAATTTATGAACGAAAACATCCGAGCTGTAGAAAAAACTTATGATGGAATTATTCTGCACACGAAACCGATCCATGACAATTCGAAACGTTAGAAACGTAGAACATGGAAATAGCATTGTTTTGATCGGTTGTGGCTCCCGTAACTTCAAACGAGTAAAAAGTTATGGTCATTTGAAGAAACGAAAGAAAGCGACGGACCGCTCGCTGATCCGATTCGACGGTACCGGCGAAAGTCTTCGATCTCCGCGAAACGCTCGAGCATGCTCACACTGTAGCACTCGATATTAAAGATATTATGGATTACCGAGGGAATAAATGAGGATATGGTTCAAAAGCTTGTCTACTGAGGATGTTGCGCAATAAATGTTCTTTTTTTATGATCGTTATATCTTTCTCGTTTTCGGTACGTCATAGTTTTGCTCATATCTATCAACACGCATGGTCTTTTTACGAATATTACAACATCACGACAAAGTGACTTCGAGGAGAATGTTAAAGGCATTTGATACCTTGGAATTTCGAACGGCTGATGGTGTTTTATATGATTACTTAGCCTGTAAGTAATCTACTTTTTCAGTCTGCGAATATCTTTCGGTTTCTTATTTTATCCAATTTCAAATCCAATTCAATTCTTTCTAGGGGAATATTATCGTGGCCTATTTTGATCTTCGTATATTTTTGTTTTTTTGTCGTTCTTCTAGGTTTTCATCGGTGTAGTCCGACTACTTATACCACAAACTCCGTGGAATAAATTTATGAACGAAAACATCCGAGCTGCAAAAAAAACTTAAGATGGTATTATTCTGCACACAAAACCGAACCATGATGATTCGAAACGTTAGAAACGTAGAACATGGAAAGAGCTTCGTTTTGATAGGTTGTGGCTCCCGTAACTTCAAATGAGTCAAAAGTTATGGTCATTTGAAGAAACGAAAGAAAGCGACGGACCACTCGCTGATCCGATTCGACGGTATTGGCGAAAGTCTTCGATCTCCGCGAAACGCTCGAGCATGCTCACACTGTAGCACTCGATATTAAAGATATTATGGATTACCGAGGGAATAAATGAGGATATGATTCAAAAGCTTGTCTACTGAGGATGTAGCGCACTAAATGTTCTTTTTATACGACCGTTATATCTTCCTCGTTTCCGGTACGTCATCGTTTTGCTCATATCCATCAACACAGGCGGCCTTTTTACCAATATTACAACATCACGACAAAGTGACTTCGAGGAGAATGTTAAACGCATTTGATACCTTAGAATTTCGAACGGCTGATGGTGTTTTATATGATTACTTAGCCTGCAAGTAATCTACTTTTTCAGTTTGCGAATATCTTTCGGTTTCCCGTTTTATCCAATTTCAAATCCAATTTAATTCTTTTTAAGGGAATATTATCGTGGCCTATTTCGATCTTCGTATATTTTAGTTTTTTTGTTGTTCTTCTAGGTTTACATCGGTGTAGTCCGACTGCTTATACCACAAACTCCGTGGAATAAATTTATGAACGAAAACATCCAAGCTGTAGAAAAAACTTATGATGGAATTATTCTGCACACAAAACCGATCCATGACAATGCGAAACGTTAGAATCGTATAACATGGAAAGAGATTCGTTTTGACAGGTTGTGGCTCCCGTAACTTCAAACGAGTCAAAAGTTATGGTCATTTGAAGAAACGAAAGAAAGCGACGGACCAATCGCTGATCCGATTCGACGGTACTGGCGAAAGTCTTCGATCTCCGCAAAAAGCTCGAGCATGCTCACACTGTAGCACTCGATATTAAAGATATTATGGATTACCGAGGGAATAAATGAGGATATGGTTCAAAAGCTTGTCTACTGAGGCTATAGCGTAATAAATGTTCTTTTTTAACGACCGATCTGTCTTTCTCGTTTTCGGTACGTCATAGTTTTGCACATATCCATCAACACGGGCGGTCTTTTTACCAATATTACAACATCACGAAAAAATGACTTCGAGGAGAATGTTAAACGCATTTGATACCTTAGAATTTCGAACGACTGATGGTGTTTTATATGATTACTTAGCCTGCAAGTAATCTACTTTTTCAGTCTGCGATTATCTTTCGGTTTCCTGTTTTATCCAATTTCAAATCCAATTTAATTCTTTCTAGGGGAATATTATCGTGGCCTATTTTGATCTTCGTATATTTTTGTTTTTTTGTCGTTATTCTAGGGTTACATTGGTGTAGTCCGACTCCTTGTACCACAAAGTCCATGGAATAAATTTATGAATGAAAACATCCGAGCTGTAGAAAAAACTTAAGATGGAATTATTCTGCACACAAAACCGATCCATGACAATTCGAAACATTAGAAACGTAGAACATGGAAAGAGCTTCGTTTTGATAGGTTGTGGCTCCCGTAACTTCAAACGAGTCAAAAGTTATGGCCGTTTGAAGAAACGAAAGAAAGCGACTGACCGCTCGCTGATCCGATTCGACGGTATTGGCGAAAGTCTTCGATCTCCGCGAAACGCTCGAGCATGCTCACACTGTAGCACTCGATATTAAAGATATTATGGATTACCGAGGGAATAAATAAGGATATGGTTCAAAAGCTTGTCTACTGAGGATGTAGCGCAATAAATTTCCTTTTTTAACGACCGTTCTGTCTTCCTCGTTTCCGGTACGTCATAGTTTTGCTCATATCCATGAACACGGGCGGTCTTTTTACCAATATTACTACATCACGACAAAGTGACTTCGAGGAGAATGTTAAACGCATTTGATACCTTAGAATTTCGAACGGGTGATGGTGTTTTATATGATTACTTAGCCTGCAAGTAATCTACTTTTTCAGTCTGCGAATATCTTTCAGTTTCCTGTTTTATCCAATTTCAAATCCAATTCAATTCTTGCTAGGGGAATATTATCGTGGCCTATTTTGATCTTCGTATATTTTTGTTTTTTTATCGTTCTTCTAGGTTTACATCGGTGTAGTCCGACTACTTATACCACAAACTCGGTGGAATAAATTTATGAACGAAAACATCCGAGCTGTAGAAAAAACTTATGATAGAATTATTCTGCACACGAAACCGATCCATGACAATTCGAAACGTTAGAAACGTAGAACATGGAAAGATCTTCGTTTTGATAGGTTGTGTCTCCCGTAACTTCAAACGAGTCAAAAGTTATGGTCATTTGAAGAAACGAAAGGAAGCGACGGACCACTCGCTGATCCGATTCGACGGTATTGGCGAAAGTCATCGATCTCCGCGAAACGCTCGAGCATGCTCACACTGTAGCACACGATATTAAAGATATTATGGATTATCGAGGGAATAAATGAGGATATGGTTCAAAAGCTTGTCTACTGAGGCTATAGCGCAATAAATGTTCTTTTTTAACGACCATTCTGTCTTTCTCGTTTCCGGTACGTCATAGTTTTGCACATATCCATCAACACGGGCGGTCTTTTTACCAATATTACAACAGCACGACAAAATGACTTCGAGGAGAATGTTAAACGCATTTGATACCTTAGAATTTCGAACGGCTGATGGTGTTTTATATGATTACTTAGCCTACAAGTAATCTACTTTTTCAGTCTGCGAATATCTTTCGGTTTCCTGTTTTATCCAATTTCAAATCCAATTCAATTCTTTTTAGGGGAATATTATCGTGGCCTATTTTGATCTTCGAATATTTTTGTTTTTTTGTCGTTCTTCTACGTTTACATCGGTGTAGTCCGGCTGCTTATACCACAAACTCGGTGGAATAAATTTATGAACGAAAACATTCGAGCTGTAGAAAAAACTTATGATGGAATTATTCTGCACACAAAACCGATCCATGACAATTCGAAACGTTAGAATCGTATAACATGGAAAGAGATTCGTTTTGACAGGTTGTGGCTCCCGTAACTTCAAACGAGTCAAAAGTTTTGGTCATTTGTAGAAACGAAAGAAAGCGACGGACCGCTCGCTGATCCGATTCGACGGTACTGGCGAAAGTCTTCGATCTCCGCGAAACGCTCGAGCATGCTCACATTGTAGCGCTCGATATTAAAGATATTATGGATTACCGAGGGAATAAATGAGGATATGGTTCAAAAGCTTGTCTACTGAGGATGTAGCGCAATAAATGTTCTTTTTTTACGATCGTTATATCTTCCTCGTTTCCGATACATCATAGTTTTGCTCATATCCATCAACACGCGTGGTCCTTTTACGAATATTACAACATCACGACAAAGTGACTTCGAGGCGAATGTTAAACGCATTTTATACCTTAGAATTTTGAACGGCTGATGGTGTTTTATATGATTACTTAGCCTGTAAGTAATCTACTTTTTCAGTCTGCGAATATCTTTCGGTTTCCTATTTTATCCAATTTCAAATCCAATTCAATTCTTTCTAGGGGAATATTATCGTGGCCTATTTTGATCTTCGTATATTTTTGTTTTTTTGTCGTTCTTCTAGGTTTTCATCGGTGTAGTCCGACTACTTATACCACAAGCTCCGTGGAATAAATTTATGAACGAAAACATCCGAGCTGCAGAAAAAACTTAAGATGGTATTATTCTGCACACAAAACCGATCCATGACAATTCGAAACGTTAGAAACGTAGAACATGGAAAGACCTTCGTTTTGATAGGTTGTGGCTCCCGTAACTTCAAACGAGTCAAAAGTTATGGTCATTTGAAGAAACGAAAGAAAGCGACGGACCACTCGCTGATCCGATTCAACGGTATTGGCGAAAGTCTTCGATCTTCGCGAAACGCTCGAGCATGCTCACAGTGTAGCACTCGATATTAAAGATATTATGGATTACCGAGGGAATAAATGAGGATATGGTTCAAAAGCTTGTCTACTGAGGATATAGCGCACTAAATGTTCTTTTTTTACGACCGTTATATCTTTCTCGTTTCCGGTACGTCATAGTTTTGCTCATATCCATCAACACAGGCGGTCTTTTTACCAATATTACAACATCACGACAAAGTGACTTCGGGGAGAAAGTTAAACGCATTTGATACCTTAGAATTTCGAACGGTTGATGGTGTTTTATATGGTTACTTAGCCTGCAAGTAATCTACTTTTTCAGTCTGCGAATATCTTTCGGTTTCCTGTTTTATCCAATTTCAAATCCAATTTAATTATTTTTAGGGTAATATTATCGTTGCCTATTTCGATCTTCGTATATTTTTGTTTTTTTGTCGTTCTTCTAGGTTTACATCGGTGTAGTCCGACTGCTTATACCACAAACTCGGTGGAATAAATTTATGAACGAAAACATCTGAGCTGTAGAAAAAACTTAAGATGGAATTATTCTACACACAAAACCGATCCATGACAATTTGAAACGTTAGAAACGTAGAACATGGAAAGAGCTTCGTTTTGATAGGTTGTGGCTCCCGTAACTTCAAACGAGTCAAAAGTTATGGTCATTTGAAGAAACGAAAGAAAGCGACGCCACTCGCTGATCCGATTCGATGGTATTGGCGAAAGTCTTCGATCTTCGCGAAACGCTCGAGCATGCTCACACTGTAGCGCTTGATATTAAAGATATTATGGTTCACTAAGGGAATAAATGAGGATATGGTTCAAAAGCTTGTCTACTGAGGATGTAGCGCAATAAATGTTCTTTTTTAACGACCGTTCTATCTTCCACGTTTCCGGTACGTCATAGTTTTGCTCATATCCATCAACACGGGCGGTCTGTTTACCAATGTTACAACATCACGACAAAGTGACTTCGAGGAGAATGTTAAACGCATTTGATACCTTAGAATTTCGAACGGCTAATGGTGTTTTATATGATTACTTAGCCTGTAAGTAATCTACTTTTTCAGTCTGCGAATATCTTTCGGTTTCCTATTTTATCCAATTTCAAATCCAATTCAATTCTTTTTAGGGGAATATTATCGTGGCCTATTTTGATCTTCGTATATTTTTGTTTTTTTTGTCGTTCTTCTAGGTTTTCATCGGTGTAGTCCGACTACTTATACCACAACCTCCGTGGAATAAATTTATGAACGAAAACATCCGAGCTGTAGGAAAAACTTAAGCTGAAATTATTCTGCACACAAAACCGATCCATGACAATTCGAAACGTTAGAAACGTAGAACATGGAAAGAGCTTCGTTTTGATAGGTTGTGGCTCCCATAATTTCAAACGATTCAAAAGTTATGGTCATTTGAAGAAACGAAAGAAAGCGACGGACCACTCGCTGATCCGATTCGACGGTATTAGCGAAAGTCTTCGATCTCCGCGAAACGCTCGAGCATGCTCACACTGTAGCACTCGATATTAAACATATTATGGATTACCAAGGGAATAAATGAGGATATGGTTCAAAAGCTTGTCTACTGAGGCTATAGCGCAATAAATGTTCTTTTTTAACGACTGTTCTGTCTTTCTCGTTTCCGGTACGTCATAGTTTTCCTCATATCCATCAACACGGGCGGTCTATTTACCAATATTACAACATCACGACAAAATTACTTCGAGGAGAATGTTAAACGCATTTGATACCTTATAATTTCGAACGGCTGATGGTGTTTTATATGATTACTTAGCCTGCAAGTAATCTACTTTTTCAGTCTGCGAATATCTTTCGGTTTCCTGCTTTATCTAATTTCAAATCCAATTTAATTATTTTTAGGAAAATATTATCGTGGCCTATTTTGCTCTTCGTATATTTTTGTTTTTTTGTCGTTCTTCTAGGTTTACATCGGTGTAGTCCGACTGCTTATACCACAAACTCCGTGGAATAAATTTATGACCGAAAACATCCGAGCTGTAGAAAAAACTTATGATGGAATTATTATGCACACAAAACCGATCCATGATAATTCGAAACGTTAGAAACGTAGAACATGGAAAGAGATTCGTTTTGATCGGTTGTGGCTCCCGTAACTTCAAATGAGTGAAAAGTTATGGTCATTTGAAGAAACGAAAGAAAGCGACGGACCGCCCGCTGATCCGATTCGACGGTATTGGCGAAAGTCTTCAATCTCCGTGAAACGCTCGAGCATGCTCACACTGTAGCACTCGATATTAAAGATATTATGGATTACCGAGGGAATAAATGAGGATATGGTTCAAAAGCTTGTCTACTGAGGATGTAGCGCAATAAATGTTCTTTTTTAACGACCGTTCGGTCTTCCTCGTTTCCGGTACGTCATAGTTTTGCTCATATCCATCAACACGGGCGGTCTTTTTACCAATATTACAACATCAAGACATAGTGACTTCGAGGAGAATGTTAAACGCATTTGATACCTTAGAATTTCGAACGGCTGATGGTATTTTATATGATTACTTAGCCTGTAAGTAATCTACTTTTTCAGTCTGCGAATATTTTACGGTTTCCTTTTTTATCCAATTTCAAATCCAATTTATTTCTTTCTAGGGGAATATTATCGTGGCCTATTTTGATCTTCGTATATTTTTCTTTTTTTGTCGTTCTTCAAGGTTTACATTGGTGTAGTCCAACTCCTTATACCACAAAGTCCGTGGAATAAATTTATGAACGAAAACATCCGAGCTATAGAAAAAATTTAAGATGGAATTATTCTACACACAAAACCGATCCATGACAAATCGAAATGTTAGAAACGTAGAACATGGAAAGAGCTTCATTTTGATAGGTTGTGGCTCCCGTAACATCAAACGAGTCAAAAGTTATGGTCATTTGAAGAAACGAAAGAAAGCAACGGACCACTCGCTGATCCGATTCGACGGTATTGGCGAAAGTCTTCGATCTCCGCGAAACGCTCGAGCATGCTCACACTGTAGCGCTCGATATTAAAGATATTATGGATTACCGAGGGAATAAATGAGGATATGGTTCAAAAGCTTGTCTACTGAGGATATAGCGCAATAAATGTTCTTTTTTAACGACCGTTCTGTCTTCCACGTTTCCGGTACGTCATAGTTTTGCTCATATCCATCAACACGGGCGGTCTGTTTACCAATATTACAACATCACGACAAAGTGACTTCGAGGAGAATGTTAAACGCATTTGATACCTTAGAATTTCGAACGGCTGATGGTGTTTTATATGATTACTTAGCCTGTAAGTAATCTACTTTTTCAGTCTGCGAATATCTTTCGGTTTCCTATTTTATCCAATTTCAAATCCAATTCAATTCTTTTTAGGGGAATATTATCGTGGCCTATTTTGATCTTCGTATATTTTTTTTTTTTTGTCGTTCTTCTAGGTTTTCATCGGTGTAGTCCGACTACTTATACCACAAACTCCGTGGAATAAATTTATGAACGAAAACATCCGAGCTGTAGAAAAAACTTAAGCCGGAATTATTCTGCACACAAAACCGATCCATGACAATTTGAAACGTTAGAAACGTAGAACATGGAAAGAGCTTCGTTTTGATAGGTTGTGGCTCCCGTAACTTCAAACGATTCAAAAGTTATGGTCATTTGAAGAAACGAAAGAAAGCGACGGACCACTCGCTGATCCGATTCGACGGTATTGGAGAAAGTCTTCGATCTCCGCGAAACGCTCGAGCATGCTCACACTGTAGCACTCGATATTAAACATATTATGGATTACCAAGGGAATAAATGAGGATATGGTCAAAAGCTTGTCTACTGAGGCTATAGCGCAATAAATGTTCTTTTTTAACGACCGTTCTGTCTTTCTCGTTTCCGGTACGTCATAGTTTTGCACATATCCATCAACACGGGCGGTCTATTTACCAATATTACAACATCACGACAAAATGACTTCGAGGAGAATGTTAAACGCATTTGATACCTTATAATTTCGAACGGTTGATGTTGTTTTATATGATTACTTAGCCTGCAAGTAATCTACTTTTTCAGTCTGCGAATATCTTTCGGTTTCCTGCTTTATCCAATTTCAAATCCAATTTAATTCTTTTTAGGGGAATATTATCGTGGCCTATTTTGCACTTCGTATATTTTTGTTTTTTTGTCGTTCTTCTAGGTTTACATCGGTGTAGTCCGACTGCTTATACCACAAACTCCGTGGAATAAATTTATGACCGAAAACATCCGAGCTGTAGAAAAAACTTATGATGGAATTATTCTGCACACAAAACCGATCCATGATAATTCGAAACGTTAGAAACGTAGAACATGGAAAGAGCTTCGTTTTGATCGGTTGTGCTCCCGTAACTTCAAACGAGTGAAAAGTTATGGTCATTTGAAGAAACGAAAAAAAGCGACGGACCGCCCGCTGATCCGATTCGACGGTATTGGCGAAAGTCTTCGATCTCCGCGAAACACTAGGGCATGCTCACACTGTAGCACTCGATATTAAAGATATTATGGATTACCGAGGGAATAAATGAGGATATGGTTCCAAAGTTTGTCTACTGAGGATGTAGCGCAATAAATGTTCTTTTTTAACGACCGTTCTGTCTTCCTCGTTTCCGGTACGTCATAGTTTTGCTCATATCCATCAACACGGGCGGTCTTTTTACCAATATTACAACATCACGACAAAGTGACTTCGAGGAGAATGTTAAACGCATTTGATACCTTAGAATTTCGAACGACTAATCGTGTTTTATATGATTACTTATCCCGCAAGTAATCTACTTTTTCAGTCTGCGAATATCTTTCGGTTTCCTGTTTTATCCAATTTCAAATCCAATTTAATTCTTTTTAGGGGAATATTATCGTGGCCTATTTCGATCTTCGTTTATTTTTGTTTTTTTGTCGTTATTCTAGGTTTACATCAGTGTAGTCCGACTCCTTATACCACAAACTCCGTGGAATAAATTTATGAACGAAAACATCCGAGCTGTAGAAAAAACTTATGATGGAATTATTCTGCACACAAAACCGATCCTGACAATTCGAAACGTTAGAAACGTATAGCATGGAAAGAGCTTCGTTTTGACAGGTTGTGGCTCCCGTAACTTCAAACGAGTCAAAAGTTATGGTCATTTGAAGAAACGAAAGAAAGCGACGGACCACTCGCTGATCCGATTCGACGGTACTGGCGAAAGTCTTCGATCTCCGCGAAACGCTCGAGCATGCTCACACTGTAGCACTCGATATTATAGATATTATGGATTACCGAGGGAATAAATGAGGATATGCTTCAAAAGCTTGTCTACTGAGGCTATAGCGCAATAAATGTTCTTTTTTAACGACCGTTCTGTCTTTCTCGTTTCCGGTACGTCATAGTTTTGCACATATCTATCAACACTGGCGGACTTTTTACCAATATTACAACATCACGACAAAATGACTTCGAGGAGAATGTTAAACGCATTTGATACCTTAGACTTTCGAACGGCTGATGGTGTTTTATATGATTACTTAGCCTGCAAGTAATCTACCTTTTCAGTCTGCGAATATCTTTCGTTTTCCTGTTTTATCCAATTTCAAATCCAATTTAATTATTTGTAGGGGAATATTATAGTGGCCTATTTTGATCTTCGTATATTTTTGTTTTTTTGTCGTTATTCTAGGTTTACATTGGTGTAGTCCAACTCCTTATACCACAAAGTCCATGAAATAAATTTATGAACGAAAACATCCGAGCTGTAGAAAAAACTTAAGATGGAATTATTCTGCACACAAAACCGATCCATGACAATTCGAAACGTTAGAAACGTAGAACATGGAAAGAGCTTCATTTTGATAGGTTGTGGCTCCCGTAACTTCAAACGAGTCAAAAGTTATGGTCATTTGAAGAAACGAAAGAAAGCGACGGACCACTCGCTGATCCGATTCGGCGGTATTGGCGAGAGTCTTCGATCTCCGCGAAACGCTCGAGCATGCTCACACAGTAGCACTCGATATTAAAGATATTATGGATTACCAAGGGAATAAATGAGGATATGGTTCAAAAGCTTGTCTACTGAGGATGTAGCACAATAAATGTTCTTTTTTAACGACCGTTTTGTCTTCCTCGTTTCCGGTACGTCATAGTTTTGCTCATATCCATCAACACGGGCGGTCTTTTTACCAATATTACAACATCACGACAAAGTGACATCGAGGAAAATGTTAAACGCATTTGATACCTTAGAATTTCGAACGGGTGATGATGTTTTATATGATTACTTAGCCTGCAAGTAATCTACTTTTTCAGTCTGCGAATATCTTTCGGTTTCCTGTTTTATCCAATTTCAAATCCAATTCAATTCTTGCTAGGGGAATATAATCGTGGCCTATTTTGATCTTCGTATATTTTTGTTTTTTTATCGTTCTTCTAGGTTTACATCGGTGTAGTCTGACTACTTATACCACAAACTCCGTGGAATAAAATTTTCAACGAAAACATCCGAGCTGTAGAAAAAACTTATAATGGAATTATTCTGCACACAAACCCGATCCATGACAATTCGAAACGTTAGAAACGTAGAACATGGAAAGAGCTTCGTTTTGATAGGTTGTGGCTCCCGTCACTTCAAACGAGTCAAAAGTTATGGTCATTTGAAGAAACGAAAGAAAGTGACGGACCACTCGCTGATCCGATTCGATGGTATTGGCGAAAGTCTTCGATCTCCGCGAAATGCTCGAGCATGCTCACACTGTAGCACTCGATGTTCAAGATATTGTGGATTGCTGAGGGAATAAATGAGGGTATGGTTCAAAAGCTTGTCTACTGTGGCTATAGCGCAATAAATGTTCTTTTTTTACGACCGTTATATCTTCCTCGTTTTCGGTACGTCATAGTTTTGCTCATTTCCATCAACACGCGTGGTCTTTTTACGAATATTACAACATCACGACAAAGTGACTTCGAGGAGAATGTTAAACGCATTTGATACCTTAGAATTTCGAACGGCTGATGGTGTTTTATATGATTACTTAGCCTGTATGTAAATTACTTTTTCAGTCTGCGAATATCTTTCGGTTTCCTATTTTATCCAATTTCAAATCCAATTTAATTCTTTCTAGGGGAATATTATCGTGGCCTATTTTGATCTTCGTATATTTTTGTTTTTTTGTCGTTCTTCTAGGTTTACATCGGTGTAGTCCGACTGCTTATACCACAAACCCCATGGAATAAATTTATGAACGAAAACATCCGAGCTGTAGAAAAAAATTATGATGGAATTATTCTGCACACAAAACCGATCCATGACAATTCGAAACGTTAGAAACGTAGAACATGGAAAGAGCTTCGTTTTGATAGGTTGTGGCTCCCGTAACTTCAAACGAGTCAAAAGTTATGGTCATTTGAAGAAACGAAAGAAAGCGACGGACCACTCGCTGATCCGATTCGACCGTATTGGCGAAAGTCTTCGATCTCCGCGATACGCTCGAGCATGCTCACACTGTAGCACTCGATATTAAAGATATCATGGATTACCGAGGGAATAAATGAGGATATGGTTCAAAAGCTTGTCTACTGAGGATGTAGCGCAATAAATGTTCTTTTATAACGACCGTTCTGTCTTCCTCGTTTCCGGTACATCATAGTTTTGCTCATATCAATCAACACGGGCGGTCTTTTTACCAATATTACAACATCATGTAAAAGTGACTTCGAGGAGAATGTTAAACGCATTTGATACCTTAGAATTTCGAACGGGTGATGGTGTTTTATATGATTACTTAGCCTGCAAGAAATTTACTTTTTCAGTCTGCGAATATCTTTCGGTTTCCTGTTTTATCCAGTTTCAAATCCAATTCAATTCTTGCTAGGGGAATATTATCGTGCCTATTTTGCTCTTCGTATATTTTTGTTTTTTTGTCGTTCTTCTAGGTTTACATCGGTGTAGTCCGACTGCTTATACCACAAACCCCATGGAATAAATTTATGAACGAAAACATCCGAGCTGTAGAAAAAAATTATGATGGAATTATTCTGCACACAAAACCGATCCATGACAATTCGAAACGTTAGAAACGTAGAACATGGAAAGAGCTTCGTTTTGATAGGTTGTGGCTCCCGTAACTTCAAACGAGTCAAAAGTTATGGTCATTTGAAGAAACGAAAGAAAGCGACGGACCACTCGCTGATCCGATTCGACCGTATTGGCGAAAGTCTTCGATCTCCGCGAAACGCTCGAGCATGCTCACACTGTAGCACTCGATATTAAAGATATTATGGATTACCGAGGGAATAAATGAGGATATGGTTCAAAAGCTTGTCTGCTGAGGCTATAGCGCAATAAATGTTCTTTTTTAACGACCGTTCTGTCTTTCTCGTTTCCGGTACGTCATAGTTTTGCACATATCCATCAACACGGGCGGTCTTTTTACCAATATTACAACATCACGACAAAATGACTTCGAGGAGAATGTTAAACGCATTTGATACCTTATAATTTCGAACGGCTGATGGTGTTTTATATGATTACTTAGCCTGCAAGTAATCTACTTTTTCAGTCTGCGAATATCTTTCGGTTTCCTGTTTTATCCAATTTCAAATCCAATTTTATTATTTTTAGGGGAACATTATCGTGGCCTACTTTGCACTTCGTATACTTTTTTTTGTCGTTCTTCTAGGTTTACATCGGTGTAGTCCGACTGCATATACCACAAACTCCGTGGAATAAATTTATGAACGAAAACATCGGAGCTGTAGAAAAAACTTATGATGGAATTATTCTGCACACAAAACCGATCCATGACAATTCGAAACGTTAGAAACGTAGAATATGGAAAGAGCTTCGTTTTGATAGGTTGTGGCTCCCGTAACTTCAAACGAGTCAAAAGTTATGGTTATTTGAAGAAACGAAAGAAAGCGACGGACCACTCGCTGATCTTATGCGACGATATTGGCGAAAGTCTTCGATCTCCGCGGTATGCTCGATCATGCTCACACTGTAGCACTCGATATTAAAGATATTATGGATTACCGAGGGAATAAATGAGGATATGGTTCAAAAGCTTGTCTACTGAGGCTACAGCGCAATAAATGTTCTTATTTTACGACCGTTATATCTTCCTCGTTTCCGGTACGTCATAGTTTTGGTCATATCCATCAACACGCGTTGTCTTTTTACGAATATTACAACATCACGACAAAGTGACTTCGAGGAGAATGTTAAACGCATTTGATACCTTAGAATTTCGAACGGCTGATGGTGTTTTATATGATTACTTAGCCTGTAAGTAATCTACTTTTTCAGTCTGCGAATATCTTTCGGTTTCCTGTTTTATCCAATTTCAAATCCAATTTAATTCTTTCTAGGGGAATATTATCGTGGCCTATTTTGATCTTCGTATATTATTGTTTTTTTGTCGTTATTCTAGGTTTACGTTGGTGTAGTCCGACTCCTTATACCACAAAGTCCATGGAATAAATTTATGAACGAAAACATCCGAGCTGCAGAAAAAACTTAAGATGGAAATATTCTGCACACAAAACCGATCCATGACAATTCGAAACGTTAGAAACGTAGAACATGGAAAGAGCTTCGTTTTGATAGGTTGTGGCTCCCGTAACTTCAAACGAGTCAAAAGTTATGGTCATTTGAAGAAACGAAAGAAAGCGACGGACCACTCGCTGATCCGATTCGACGGTATTGGCGAAAGACTTCGATCTCCGCGAAACGCTCGAGCATGCTCACACTGTAGCACTCGATATTAAAGATATTATGGATTACCGAGGGAATAAATGAGGATATGGTTCAAAAGCTTGTCTACTGAGGATGTAGCGCAATAAATGTTCTTTTATAACGACCGTTCTGTCTTCCTCGTTTCCGGTACGTCATAGTTTTGCTCATATCCATCAATACGGGCGGTCTTTTTACCAATATTACAACATCACGAAAAAGTGACTTCGAGGAGAATGTTAAACGCATTTGATACCTTAGAATTTCGAATGGGTGATGGTGTTTTATATGATTACTTGGCCTGTAAGTAGTCTACTTTTTCAGTCTGCGAATATCTTTCGGTTTCCTGTTTTATCCAATTCAATTCTTGCTAGGGGAATATTATCGTGGCCTATTTTGATCTTCGTATATTTTTGTTTTTTTATCGTTCTTCTAGGTTTACATCGGTGTAGTCCGACTACTTATACTACAAACTCCGTGGAATAAATTTATGAACGAAAACATCCGAGCTGTAGAAAAAACTTATGGTGGAATTATTCTGCACACGAAACCGATCCATGACAATTCGAAACGTTAGAAACGTAGAACATGGAAAGAGCTTCGTTTTGATAGGTTGTGGCTCCCGTAACTTCAAACGAGTCAAAAGTTATGGTCATTTGAAGAAACGAAAGAAAGCGGCGGACCACTCGCTGATCCGATTCGACGGTACTGGCGAAAGTCTTCGATCTCCGCGAAACGCTCGAGCATGCTCACACTGTAGCACTCGATATTAAAGATATTATGGATTACCGAGGGAATAAATGAGGATATGGTTCAAAAGCTTGTTTATTGAGGCTATAGCGCAATAAATGTTCTTTTTTAACGACTGTTCTGTCTTTCTCGTTTCCGGTACGTCATAGTTTTGCACATATCCATCAACACGGGCGGTCTTTTTACCAATATTACAACATCACGACAAAGTGACTTCGAGGAGAATGTTAAACGCATTTGATACCTTAGAGTTTCGAACGGCTGATGGTGTTTTATATGATTACTTAGCCTGCAAGTAATCTACTTTTTCAGTCTGTGAATATCTTTCTGTTTCCTGTTTTATCCAATTTCAAATCCAATTTAATTCTTTTTAGGGGAATATTATCGTGGCCTATTTTGATCTTCGTATATATTTTTTTCTGTCGTTCTTTTAGGTTTACATCGGTGTAGTCCGACTACTTATACCACAAACTCCGTGGAATAAATTTATGAACGAAAACATCCGAGCTGTAGAAAAAAATCATGATGGAATTATTCTGCACACAAAACCGATCCATGACAATTCGAAACGTTAGAAACGTAGAACAGGGACAGAGGTTTGTTTTGATAGGTTGTGGCTCCCGTAACTTCAAACGAGTCAAAAGTTATGGCCGTTTGAAGAAACGAAAGAAAGCGACGGACCGCTCGCTGATCCGATTCGACGCTATTGGCGAAAGTCTTCGATCTCCACGAAACTCTCGATTATGCTCACACTGTAGCACTGGATATTGAAGATATTATGGATTACCGAGGGAATAAATGAGGATATGGTTCAAAAGCTTGTCTACTGAGGATGTAGCGCAATAAATGTTCTTTTATAACGACCGTTCTGTCTTCCTCGTTTCCGGTACATCATAGTTTTGCTCATATCAATCAACACGGGCGGTCTTTTTACCAATATTACAACATCATGTAAAAGTGACTTCGAGGAGAATGTTAAACGCATTTGATACCTTAGAATTTCGAACGGGTGATGGTGTTTTATATGATTACTTAGCCTGCAAGTAATCTACTTTTTCAGTCTGTGAATATCTTTCTGTTTCCTGTTTTATCCAGTTTCAAATCCAATTTAATTCTTTTTAGGGGAATATTATCGTGGCCTATTTTGATCTTCGTATATATTTTTTTCTGTCGTTCTTTTAGGTTTACATCGGTGTAGTCCGACTACTTATACCACAAACTCCGTGGAATAAATTTATGAACGAAAACATCCGAGCTGTAGAAAAAAATTATGATGGAATTATTCTGCACACAAAACCGATCCATGACAATTCGAAACGTTAGAAACGTAGAACAGGGACAGAGGTTTGTTTTGATAGGTTGTGGCTCCCGTAACTTCAAACGAGTCAAAAGTTATGGCCGTTTGAAGAAACGAAAGAAAGCGACGGACCGCTCGCTGATCCGATTCGACGCTATTGGCGAAAGTCTTCGATCTCCACGAAACTCTCGATTATGCTCACACTGTAGCACTGGATATTGAAGATATTATGGATTGCCGAGGGAATAAATGAGGATATGGTTCAAAAGCTTGTCTACTGAGGATGTAGCGCAATAAATGTTCTTTTATAACGACCGTTCTGTCTTCCTCGTTTCCGGTACATCATAGTTTTGCTCATATCAATCAACACGGGCGGTCTTTTTACCAATATTACAACATCATGTAAAAGTGACTTCGAGGAGAATGTTAAACGCATTTGATACCTTAGAATTTCGAACGGGTGATGGTGTTTTATATGATTACTTAGCCTGCAAGAAATTTACTTTTTCAGTCTGCGAATATCTTTCGGTTTCCTGTTTTATCCAGTTTCAAATCCAATTCAATTCTTGCTAGGGGAATATTATCGTGCCTATTTTGCTCTTCGTATATTTTTGTTTTTTTGTCGTTCTTCTAGGTTTACATCGGTGTAGTCCGACTGCTTATACCACAAACCCCATGGAATAAATTTATGAACGAAAACATCCGAGCTGTAGAAAAAAATTATGATGGAATTATTCTGCACACAAAACCGATCCATGACAATTCGAAACGTTAGAAACGTAGAACATGGAAAGAGCTTCGTTTTGATAGGTTGTGGCTCCCGTAACTTCAAACGAGTCAAAAGTTATGGTCATTTGAAGAAACGAAAGAAAGCGACGGACCACTCGCTGATCCGATTCGACCGTATTGGCGAAAGTCTTCGATCTCCGCGAAACGCTCGAGCATGCTCACACTGTAGCACTCGATATTAAAGATATTATGGATTACCGAGGGAATAAATGAGGATATGGTTCAAAAGCTTGTCTGCTGAGGCTATAGCGCAATAAATGTTCTTTTTTAACGACCGTTCTGTCTTTCTCGTTTCCGGTACGTCATAGTTTTGCACATATCCATCAACACGGGCGGTCTTTTTACCAATATTACAACATCACGACAAAATGACTTCGAGGAGAATGTTAAACGCATTTGATACCTTATAATTTCGAACGGCTGATGGTGTTTTATATGATTACTTAGCCTGCAAGTAATCTACTTTTTCAGTCTGCGAATATCTTTCGGTTTCCTGTTTTATCCAATTTCAAATCCAATTTTATTATTTTTAGGGGAACATTATCGTGGCCTACTTTGCACTTCGTATACTTTTTTTTGTCGTTCTTCTAGGTTTACATCGGTGTAGTCCGACTGCATATACCACAAACTCCGTGGAATAAATTTATGAACGAAAACATCGGAGCTGTAGAAAAAACTTATGATGGAATTATTCTGCACACAAAACCGATCCATGACAATTCGAAACGTTAGAAACGTAGAATATGGAAAGAGCTTCGTTTTGATAGGTTGTGGCTCCCGTAACTTCAAACGAGTCAAAAGTTATGGTTATTTGAAGAAACGAAAGAAAGCGACGGACCACTCGCTGATCTTATGCGACGATATTGGCGAAAGTCTTCGATCTCCGCGGTACGCTCGATCATGCTCACACTGTAGCACTCGATATTAAAGATAT
This sequence comes from Allium cepa, assembly GCA_030765085.1. Classification (NCBI taxonomy): domain Eukaryota; kingdom Viridiplantae; phylum Streptophyta; class Magnoliopsida; order Asparagales; family Amaryllidaceae; genus Allium; species Allium cepa. The sequence goes on from JASFAV010000020.1 coordinate 10,384,823, forward strand.
TATGGATTACCGAGGGAATAAATGAGGATATGGTTCAAAAGCTTGTCTACTGAGGCTACAGCGCAATAAATGTTCTTATTTTACGACCGTTATATCTTCCTCGTTTCCGGTACGTCATAGTTTTGGTCATATCCATCAACACGCGTTGTCTTTTTACGAATATTACAACATCACGACAAAGTGACTTCGAGGAGAATGTTAAACGCATTTGATACCTTAGAATTTCGAACGGCTGATGGTGTTTTATATGATTACTTAGCCTGTAAGTAATCTACTTTTTCAGTCTGCGAATATCTTTCGGTTTCCTGTTTTATCCAATTTCAAATCCAATTTAATTCTTTCTAGGGGAATATTATCGTGGCCTATTTTGATCTTCGTATATTATTGTTTTTTTGTCGTTATTCTAGGTTTACGTTGGTGTAGTCCGACTCCTTATACCACAAAGTCCATGGAATAAATTTATGAACGAAAACATCCGAGCTGCAGAAAAAACTTAAGATGGAAATATTCTGCACACAAAACCGATCCATGACAATTCGAAACGTTAGAAACGTAGAACATGGAAAGAGCTTCGTTTTGATAGGTTGTGGCTCCCGTAACTTCAAACGAGTCAAAAGTTATGGTCATTTGAAGAAACGAAAGAAAGCGACGGACCACTCGCTGATCCGATTCGACGGTATTGGCGAAAGACTTCGATCTCCGCGAAACGCTCGAGCATGCTCACACTGTAGCACTCGATATTAAAGATATTATGGATTACCGAGGGAATAAATGAGGATATGGTTCAAAAGCTTGTCTACTGAGGATGTAGCGCAATAAATGTTCTTTTATAACGACCGTTCTGTCTTCCTCGTTTCCGGTACGTCATAGTTTTGCTCATATCCATCAATACGGGCGGTCTTTTTACCAATATTACAACATCACGAAAAAGTGACTTCGAGGAGAATGTTAAACGCATTTGATACCTTAGAATTTCGAATGGGTGATGGTGTTTTATATGATTACTTGGCCTGTAAGTAGTCTACTTTTTCAGTCTGCGAATATCTTTCGGTTTCCTGTTTTATCCAATTCAATTCTTGCTAGGGGAATATTATCGTGGCCTATTTTGATCTTCGTATATTTTTGTTTTTTTATCGTTCTTCTAGGTTTACATCGGTGTAGTCCGACTACTTATACTACAAACTCCGTGGAATAAATTTATGAACGAAAACATCCGAGCTGTAGAAAAAACTTATGGTGGAATTATTCTGCACACGAAACCGATCCATGACAATTCAAAACGTTAGAAACGTAGAACATGGAAAGAGCTTCGTTTTGATAGGTTGTGGCTCCCGTAACTTCAAACGAGTCAAAAGTTATGGTCATTTGAAGAAACGAAAGAAAGCGGCGGACCACTCGCTGATCCGATTCGACGGTACTGGCGAAAGTCTTCGATCTCCGCGAAACGCTCGAGCATGCTCACACTGTAGCATTCGATATTATAGATATTATGGATTACCGAGGGAATAAATGAGGATATGGTTCAAAATCTTGTCTACTGAGGCCATAGCGCAATAAATGTTCTTTTCTAACGACCGTTCTGTCTTTCTCGTTTCCGGTACGTCATAGTTTTGCACATATCCATCAACACGGGCGGTCTTTTTACCAATATTACAACATCACGACAAAATGACTTCGAGGAGAATGTTAAACGCATTTTATACCTTAGAATTTCAAATGGCTAATGGTGTTTTATATGATTACTTACCCTGCAAGTAATCTACTTTTTCAGTCTGCGAATATCTTTCGGTTTCCTGTTTTATCCAATTTCAAATCCAATTTAATTCTTTTTAGGGGAATATTATCGTGGCCTATTTTGATCTTCGTATATTTTTGTTTTTTTTCGTTCTTCTAGGTTTACATCGGTGTAGTCCGACTACTTATACCACAAATTCCGTGGAATAAATTTATGAACGAAAACACCCGTGCTGTAGAAAAAACTTATGATGGAATTATTCTGCACACAAAACTGATCCATGATAATTCGAAACGTTAGAAACGTAGAACATGGAAAGAGCTTCGTTTTGATAGGTTGTGGCTCCCGTAACTTCAAACGAGTCAAAAGTTATGGCCGTTTGAAGAAACGAAGGAAAGCGACGGACCGCTCGCTGATCCGATCCGACGGTATTGGCGAAAGTCTTCGATCTCCGCGAAACGCTCGAGCTTGCTCACACTGTAGAACTCAATATTAAAGATATTATGGATTACCGAGGGAATAAATGAGGATATGGTTCAAAAGCTTTTCTACTGAGGCTATAGCGCAATAAATGTTCTTTTTTAACGACCGTTCTGTCTTTCTCGTTTCTGGTACGTCATAGTTTTGCACATATCCATCAACACGCGCGGTCTTTTTACCAATATTACAACATCATGACAAAATGACTTCGAGGAGAATGTTAAACGCATTTGATACCTTAGAATTTCGAACGGCTGATGGTGTTTTATATGATTACTTAGCCTGCAAGAATCTACTCTTTTAGTCTGCGAATATCTTCCAGTTTCCTGTTTTATCCAATTTCAAATCCAATTTAACTCTTTTTAGGGGAATATTATCGTGGCCTATGTTATCCTGCTTTTTAGCAAAGCCGCGATACCAAAAGATCGATCGAAAAACGGAGAATAGTTCGACTCAGAGGTTGGTCATATTTCGCTTCGCTATGGATATCGCTGAATTTTGTCCAAGTCCAGATTGAGCTGCAATTGATAGGACACGACAAGAAAAGACCGTAGAAGTCAGCATCTCAAATTTCTAGTCAATCCTAGTTCATACGCTCAAGTTATGATCGGTCCATCTTGAAGTGAACACACTGGTTTCGGACCCATCATGGTGGTTGTCTTCGAACCCATCACATGCACCATTCGATATCGATCTCCTTCCAACCGATGGACTTCGAACCCATCGGGGTGCTTCGGCTCGACTCCATCAACTTCGAATCCATCTGGTTCGCGTCAACGGACCTCATGACCATGGATCGTTGGCGAGGCTCGTATCCAACCAAAGATCCTTGTTCGAACCCATCACAGAGGCCTTGTTCGAACCCACCTACGAAGCTTTATTCGAATCCACTGGGTCAACCAACCATGCTGACGTGTCTTTGTTCGGTTCGAATGCAGCGATATATATGGAGTCGAAGCAGTCAACTCGGCGAAAAGACCGGATCGATTCGAAGTTTTCACTCCACGTCACCACGAAGGCGCACGCCACCATCGGTTCGAAACCATCGTTTCGAATGGATGGTTTCGAACCAAACAGCCACGCAATGAACCCCATTTCAAACCCATTATATCTCTTAATCCACTGATCCAAATGCCACGAAATTTTCATAGAAGCTTGCATTCATGTCGATGAGTGTCCACATCAAATTTCGCCTCGATTGGATGAATTCTTGATCGGTTCAAATGGAGTTCGAACCGATGCCAAAGTGGGCCCTAACTTCCTGAGACTGTGCGTGTGGGCCCCCTCACGTACCAGGAGTGGTCTCCTAAGTTTTCAGCGAAATATCAGCAGCCTACGTCTATAAATAGAGCCCCAGGGCCAACAGAAAAGAGATCTTTTGACTCTCAAGCACCCAGACTCTGGCGGATCGAGATCTCCATCATCCTACATCTTAATTTTGCTATGATTTCGAATTTCCAGTTGTAACTTGTTGTTGACCGCTGTAGCAACTTGTAATTATTGAAAGAGAATCAATAAAATGCCAAAATACTTCACAGTGGACGTAGGCAACACGCCGAACCACTATAAATCGCTTGTCTACGCATTTACTTTACTGTTGATTGGAGTTTTTGTTAGATAATATTCATATTCAGTTCATACTCTTGATTGTTATCTCTTCAGCGACTCCCGAAGAGTGTTGTGCCCAATTTTGACACAAACACTTTGGTGCTTTCACTGAGAAGCAAAACCAAGTTTTTCTCCTGCTCCTTGGATCTGTCACCGATACCGGATTGCATAAATCTAAGGGAGAGATCCAGATTTCATCTTCAGATTCCTTCCGTTCTATTCAGATTTGCTAAAGTCTAAGGAAGGAGTTCACTATCCAAAATGATTAGCACAAGAACCACATCTGCAGCTAGTCAAGAAGGTCGGGATAGACAAAATCCTGCGCAACTACCTCCGCCTAACCAAGATGATACCGGGCATTCTGACCCCTCAGGTCCGGTCACCAGGCAAAAGTTCCAGACATTGCTCCAAGAACTAACTCAAAGTCGGCAACAGCTAGCCGAGCAATTGCGCGTCAACACTGAGTTAGCCAGCCAACTAGATCGCCAAAAGCGAAGAAGATCCAGAAGGGATCAAGCTCCTCATTCTTCCACCGAAAGCTCTGCTTCGTCTGACTACAATAACAGGTCTACCCGTCCCAGGCTAGACGGAAACCATGCGCAAGCTGCTGACTATCAACAGGCGTTAACCATTGGGCAAATAAGAGTTGGCCCATCTACCAGCTTCCACACCGGACCCTCCTCTCGAGGAGGCACTATTCCACAATACACTGCAGATGATCGAGCTCCTACAGCCGCTGCGGTTGACATAGGGATTGATACCCGAGATCACTCTAATCAAAATTATCATCAGCAGGGACGTGCTCCAGATCCGTATGTCCCAGAAGAAGTCGAGCCAAGGAGGCGAGATACGGTTCGTCGACAGCGCCAGATCCCACCTCGCACTATGGAACCCGACCACACTTTGGCTCACCACACGCAGAATGTTCCAACACCAGACCTCTCAGCCATGGTACGCCAAATGATTCGCGAGAGTCAAGGCTTAACAAATGATGATTGGGGGATCTCCCGAAGTCATACCCCGTTCACTGATGACATATTGTACGCTGAACCTCCTAGGCGATTCAGAATGCCAACCCTGCCCATGTATGAAGGGAATTCCGACCCAAATCAACATATTTTGAAGTACGAATGGTCGATGACAGCTGCGAGAGCCGATGACGCAGTAAAATGCCATAGTTTTCCCATTTCTTTAGAGGGAATTGCGACAATGTCGTTTACGCGATTGCCACCGCGATCTATTTCTTCTATTGATCAGTTAGCTACCAAATTTGTTGAGCAGTTTCGTATGCATATTGCCAGACCTAAGGATGTTAATACCTTATCAAGTGTTACTCAAGCTCCTGGAGAAACACTTAGACGATATTTGGAGAGGTTTAATGCTACGTGCGCAGAGATCACCAACCCCAATGATAATTCTATCTTAATGGCTTTGACTAAAGGAATCGATCCTGATTCCGAGTTTGGCAATTGGTTGGCTGGAAAGCCTCCCCCATCGTTGGACCGTTTCTATTCCAAAGCCGCTCAGTTCTTGAGGCGTGAGGATGCGAAACAGTCTAGGAAGCAGGACGATGCAAGGCCCCATAGTGAAGGGATTCAGAGTAATGTTACGGTTAAACAGACCGACGAAAGTTCAGGAAAAGTCGAGTTGAATATTCAAAATAAACAGACCCAACGACCGAGAAACGGTGATAATCGAGGCAAGAAGCAAGATCAGAATCGTGGTCTGAGGCGTAGGGCCGCAATGTTTGACAGTTATACACCGCTTAACACGTCGCTGTAAAACGTATACCTACAGACTTGTAATACTATGTAATACAAGAAGCCTGCTCCGAAGCCTTCGTTGGAGAGGCAGATCCAAACAGGAAAATTCTGTAGGTTTCATGAAAGTTACGGGCATAATACCAATGAGTGTAGGCATTTGCAAGACCTCATTAAAAAGTTAATCAGAGAGAGAAAGTTGGACCAGTATGTTCGGGCGCCGCAGTCTGGTGGAGCGGGCCCATCCAATCAAAATCGTACACAGAATCAGGAAAGACAAGGTGAGCCCGCTCGTACGGGCGGGAGATTGGTTATCAATACAATAAGTGGTGGTCCCCATCCAGCAGACAGAAGCTGGAGAGAAATGGAGTTATATGCTGGCTCGATCAGGCATGTGGACTTTGAATGCTATAGTAACTCAGAAGACGGAACACCGGCTAAACAGCAAAAGACGATGACAGACGACATCGTGTTTAGAAATCGAGATGATGATAGAATCGAAGCCCCCACGATCGACCCACTGGTTATATCCGCTCAAGTTGGTCCTGCTTGGATGAAGACGATCTTGGTAGACAGTGGGAGTTCTGTGAACATACTGTTTAAAAGAGCATATGATTTAATGAAGATGGAAGCTAAGGACTTAAAACCTTGTCAATCACGAGTCCACGGCTTCAACGGAAGTGCGACGATACCGACTGGAATGGTTAAATTGCCGGTGGAGTTGGGAGTGGGAGAATGCCGAAGAGTTCGGATGTTACAATTTGTTGTCTTGGATATTCCTTCTCCGTACAATGCTTTCTTGGGCCGACCGGCCCTCGCTGAATTTAGGGCAGCTATTGCCCCATGGTGTTTGACCCTCAAGTTCCCTACTGATCACGGGATAGGGGTTATACAAGGAGATCAAGCTACGGGGAGAGCTTGCTATGTTGCCGAGCTGCGAGAGGCGCAGCGAAAGGAAAAAGGAAAGGGCGTAGAGGAATCTCTCTGCGTCCGTTTCACCGACAATCGACAATTAACGCCTGGGCCTCGGCCCAGGCATCACGACCAATTCCAGAAGGATCTAGACCCCCGAGACAATGAGAATAAAGATGAATCTAGAGAAAGTCAGGCTTCGCCAGCTGAATTAACAATCGATGTTCCGATCAGTGGTAGCGATAATTCAAAGATGTTGAAAATTGGGTCGCAATTAAGCCCGCAAGCACAACGGGAATTGGTCGAGTTTCTCCAAGCGAATCTGGACGTATTTGCTTGGACGCATTCTGATATATGTGGGATCTCGCTAGACATCGCGAGCCACACCCTGAATATTGACCCGCGGTTTGTCCCGGTCAAGCAAAAAAGGCGTGGTATGGATCCAGAGAGATCTGCCGCCCTAAGGGAAGAGGTTGATAAGTTGAAATCAAATGGGTTCATTAGAGACGCTTTATACCCAGAATGGGTGTCCAATCCCGTACTCGTCCGGAAACCAAACGGGAAATGGAGAACGTGTATCGATTACTCAGATCTGAATAAAGCCTGCCCGGAAGACAGCTTTCCACTTCCCCGAATCGATCAACTGGTCGATTCAACCACAGGACATGAATTATTATCCTTCATGGACGCTTACTCAGGTTACAACCAGATACCCATTCATGTACCCGATCAAGAGCACACAAGCTTCGTAACCGACTTGGGATTATACTGCTACAAGGTCATGCCTTTTGGGTTAAAGAATGCTGGTGCAACTTATCAACGCTTAGTCAACCGAATGTTTGCCCATCAGATTGGGAAGACCGTGGAGGTTTATGTAGATGACATGTTGGTGAAATCACGATTCTCCGAAAATACGGAATGAAGCTCAATCCGCTGAAGTGTCATTTCGGAGTCGCATCCGAAAAATTCCTTGGGTTCATTGTCAATGCCAGAGGAATAGAGGCTAACCCTGAGAAGATCTGGGCTATCAGAAATCTTCAAACTCCGAGAACCATAAAGCAAGTCCAGAGTCTTAATGGGAAAGTTGCAGCACTGAGCAGGTTTATCTCAAAGTCGTCCGACAAATGCATTCCCTTCTTCGATTTGATTCGAAAAGGGAAAAGAAACTTCGAATGGACTGTAGAATGTGAGGGCGCATTTCAATCGCTAATCCAACATATTTTCGTACCTCCAATCCTTTCAAATCCTGTTGATCATGAACAGTTATATCTCTACTTGGCGGTATCTGAAAATGCAATCAGCGCTGCGTTAATTCGGGAGGAAGACCGAGTGCAAAAACCAGTCTACTACGTGAGTAAACGACTAACCGGAGCCGAAAAAATTATCCAAATCTTGAAAAGTTGGCATATTGCCTAGTCATCGCCTCGAGGAAGCTCCGTCCATATTTCCAGGCTCATCCTATTACTGTGTACACCGATCAGCCGTTACGACAGGTCCTCACGCAGCCTGAGACGTCTGGTAGGTTACTAAAGTGGAACATCGAACTGAGTCAGTTCGACATCACTTATACACCAAGAAGAGCCATTCACGGCCAAGTCCTAGCAGATTTTATAGCCGAATTCACTATTCCTGAAGACTTGCCCGAGACCAGTAAATCTCCCGAATGCATCTGGAAGCTGTACATCGATGGTGCGTCAAACGATCGGTGCTCAGGAGCTAGTGTAGTGCTTGAAACCCCTGAGGGACGATCCATATGTTATGCTTTAAAGTTCGAGTTCCATGCAACCAACAACGAAGCCGAGTACGAAGCTCTACTTACCAGACTAAAGCTTGCCTGTGATCTGAAAATCGTCGCCGTAGAGATCTACTGCGATTCCCAGTTGGTAGTATGTCAAGTCCGAGGAGAATATCAGGCCAAAGATCGAAGATTAGCCGCTTATCTAACTCGGGTTCTGGAGATGCTTGATCAATTCGATTACTATGCCATTTTCTACATACCCCGAGAGCACAATCAAAAAGCTGTCTCGTTGGCGAAGTTAGCAAGTACAGGTAAAGCTCGGTAGTTGGGGGTTATTCCGGTTGAAACCCTATCCTCTCTGAGCATTGATCAAAGCGAGACTGATTTCGCATTTGAAGCTACCTCCAATAAGGAGTCGTGGATGACTCCCTATCGGGATTATATCGAACGTGGTGTATTGCCCGAGCAACGAAGCGAGAAAAGACAAGTTCTACGAAAGGCCTCACGATTTGTTATTCAAAATGGAGTCATGTATCGGAGAGGATACTCTGTTCCACTCCTCCGGTGTATCGCGCACGATGAAGTCAAACGAGTGTTACACGATGTACACGAAGGAGAATGTGGCGATCACACTGGGGGGCAAGCACTTGCAAAGAAAATACTTCGATATGGGTATTATTGGCCTACTGTAAATTGCGATGCCATGGATTATGCAAAAAAATGTGACAGATGCCAAAAACACGCTCGGATTCCTAGAGCCCCGCCTACTGAAATGACCCAAATGGTCAGTCCATAGCCGTTTGCAATATGGGGGATTGATATAATTGGTACATTGCCTTTGGCCAAAGGTGGCGCGAAATATGCAATCGTCGCAGTCGATTATTTTACGAAATGGGCGGAAGCCGAACCACTTGCAACAATCACGACGAAGAAAGTTATCAACTTTGTAGTATGCAACATCATCTGTCGGTTCGGTCTCCCGCATACTATTATTACCGATAACGGAGCCCAGTTCGACAGCGCTGAATTCAAGAATTTCTGTCTGCGATTCCATATCCATAAAAAATTCTCCGCTGTTGCACATCCGCAAGCAAATGGCCAAGTCGAAGCCGTAAATAAGGTCATCAAATCTATTTTAAAGAAACGACTGGAAAAGGCCGGGGGCAAGTGGGTTGATGAACTTCCCATGGCTTTGTGGGCTTATCGGACGACTCACAAAACTGCAACCGGGCACACTCCATTTTCTCTATCTTATGGCGCTGAAGCTGTTATTCCGGTCGAAATGGAAGTTCATTCTCATCGTGTGACATATTATGATCCGAAAACGAATGCTATACTACTTGCCGAATCCCTGGATCTGCTCGATGAGAGGTGCGAAGAGGCTGATTTGAGGGCAGCCGCATATCGGAGTCGAGTCGCCCGAATGTACAATGCCAAGGTCCGACCGCGGACCTTCGAACTCGGCAGCCTTGTACTCAAGAGAGTTTACCCAGTTCCTTCTCACATGAAGCCAAATTGGGAAGGACCGTATGTGATTTCACAAAAACTTGGAGATGGCACATTCAAGTTATCGACCGTTGACGGTATAACTCTGCCGAGAGCCTGGAATAGCGAGAGTCTCCGTCGCTACTATACATGACAGGCTTTATTTGTTCTAGCTCGTTATTTCCTTTGCATTTTATTTTCGCATTTTGAAATTCGAACTTGTAATAACGCAGCTGACTTTGCCATATTTTCTCATTTCAGCAATAAAATGCTATCTCTTCAAGCCAGAGCTGTGATTTATCGAATACGCCGCAAAACATCACAATGCACGAAGAGCTAAGTCTCATCATACAGTGGGATTTAATTCAAGTAGGGAGTGACTGTGATACGACCGGTCACTCGCTACGCGAAGCCCAAGCTCGGGGGCATGTCACCGCGTTAACATTTAAAGGGATTGATACACGACAATCCTCACACTAACTCCAAATTCCCAGAGTGCGAGTTGGAGTATAAAACATTAAATAAATCGTTCCCAGAGTGCGAACGGACTCCAAATTCCCAGAGTGTGAATTGGAGTATAAACATCCAATAAATCGTTCCCAGAATGCGAACGGACTCCAACTTCCCAGAGTGTGAATTGGAGTATAAACATCCAATATGTCGTTCCCAGAGTGTGAACAGACTCCAAATTCCCAGAGTGCGAATTGGAGTATAAACATCAAATCCATCGTTCCCAGAGTGTGAACGAATTCCTAAAAAGCCCAAACAGGTGTGACTGATCATCTATTGGCTGACTCCAACTTCCCAGAGTGTGAATTGGAGTATAAACATCTATTCCAGGTTCCCTAAGTGAGAACCCAAACATACATGTTTTCTCCAAGTTCCCGGAGTGTGAATCGGAGCACAAATGCCACGTTAAAGTTCCCGTAGTGCGAACTGAAATGTTAATACTAACTCCGAGATTCGCAGAGTGTGAGTTAGAATGTGAACATCGATTCCAAGTTCCCGGAGCGCGAACCGTGTTACAAACATCGATAACTCTCGAGTTCCCGGAGTGCGAACCGGATTATCGATCTCAAATTATCTTAAGTCCCCAGAATGTGGACATGTGTTTAAAGTTTGCAATAAACGCACTCAACCACCAAAACATAAATGTTATTCCCCGAGACTAGGGGGTAAAAAGCTAAGTGTTAATCGCTAACCAAAGTGATACAATGTCCGAAGTTCGATTATTCATCGATCACAACTTGCGACCAAGATTCTCTGACTTGGCGAATAAAAACAAATTCTACTTGACGGTAAAAACACCACAAGTGCACCGGACTGAAAACAAGACACTACAAACACTTAAGCACAAAAGAGATGAGAGTTGAAACAAAGAAACTAAATTTTATTCCATCTAACTGAAGATAAAGACTTACATGCAAATAAGTTCTCCTAAAAAAGAATCCCTACTAGCAAGGGCCGAACCTACATCTATACACGGCCTACTAACAAAAAACGAAAACAAGTTCCTATCTACCAAAAAATCTGCTTAGGAAGCCGATCTATTCCTTCTTTCTTGGCTTCCTTATCAGCGGTTCGTCGTCAGGATCACTAGGAACGGAAATCCTTCGTTTGGACGACCTCCTCTCCGGTGGTTGCTCTTCGGCCGGGGGCATAATATCTATGTCCTCCTTAGAACTTGAATCTAAATGAAGGCTCCCCGCCGGAGGAGTAGGAGGGACCAGACCCGCAACGGAAGATGGGATAGTGCCACCCGACGATACTATCCTCGCAGGTGTTGGGCTCTGCGCCGCCGTGCCACCGCCAACACTACCACTTTGCCCCGCAACCTCTAATTCAGCCTGAATCTCGGCTAGAATCTCTTCATCATGAATCATCTGGGCTTGGCTGGGGGCATCCGCAGCCTGCGTCGAAGAGCTAGAGGTTGGCGGAAGGTCACTAATGATGAACGGCAGGTCTCTGGAGAAGCCACCCTGCTCACCGAGTAGCTCGCTCACCATTTGTTCCTCAAGAGATAATCCACTCCCCTGCGCCGCCTCGGTTGACACCACAGTTACAACAGTAGTCTCGGTGGTGATGGCCGTATTCCCTTTTCTTGACTCTTGGGTCGCGGCAATCGGAGCAACTCCAGTCAATAAACAAAGATAAGAAGAGGTTGTCAGTAACTGCTTGAGAGCAAACTCTCTATTTAGAAAACACTTGAGATAAATCCGAAATACCTTCCCCAGTTTGGCTTGCGGACGACTGAGCGGCCTCGGAAGTATACTCATGAATAGAAGATAACCGCGGCTGTTCCGGGTCGTAAGCAGGAACAGATTGCGAGCCGACCGTAGATACATGCACCGACGAAGGTGGTGCGGTGATTTCGATGACAGCAGAATGGTGCTCAACACCTGATCCCTCTCCAACCTCCAGAGATCGGCCACCGATCATCTCCTCCTCATGAGCGATAATAGCGTCGTGAAGGACCTTCTTCTCGTCGTCAGTCAGCAGCCGGTTTTCAAGTTCGAATCGATCGACCAATTCACCCGGACGTGCTTCCTCTTCTTCCTCAACCAATCGACCCCAAGCGCTGCGGAGGTGTATCGGGTAGTCTTGGATCCAGGCCAAATTTCGGTGCCTCAACACGTTGGCATTGTAAGTGATAAGCAAATCTTCGATATCGGCCTCCAGCCTGACCTCCGCTTGATGAACTTTCTCCTCAACCTCCGTCTCAACCGCCTGGACCTTGCCACTGCTGCATCCCGTTCAGTCCGGAGAATCACGGCTTGTTCACACGCCTCCTGGGATGCATTATTCGCATCGTCCCTATCCTTGGCGATTTCAGCGAATTTGGACTTAAGCTCGTTTAACTCCTTCAGGGCCGCGTCCCTCTCAGCGGTGACCAGGGTGTTTCGATGGCCTATGTCTTCTACCGTGGCATAGTGCTCTCGTTTCATCCTATCCATGGTTGCCTGGGCTTCGTCGGCACTTTTGATGGCCTCCATTTTAGACTTCCGAGAAGATTCAGCTTCAGTATTTAGCACATCAATAATACGGCTTTTTTGGGCTAACTCAGCTTGCATTTTCTCGATAGTACCCCATGCTCAAAGGCCAATGACGACGCTTTCTCGGCTGCCTTATACCACGCCCTGTATTGGGCATAAAAGTAATGCACATAATCGTGCACCGTCTGCTCGGCCTCTGCCGGGATTCTTTTCAAGTGAAGAGGAAAAATGTAGTTATCAAAGCAAATATTTGGAAAGTCCTTCTTCAGTTAAGCAAGCCTGATTGCTCCTTCCCCCGAAATTTCAGTAGGAGGTTGCTCCACAACTACTGGAGATATTGCCTTAGATCTGGGATGGTGAGATTCATACTTGGAAGATTGAGAGGCCGACTGGTAGTGCGAGGAATCAGAAGGATGAGAAACATGGACAGCAGGTTGTATAGGAGCTCTTGGAGGAGGACTGCGCGATCGAGACCGATGTCTGTAATCCCTATCTCTCCGTTCTTGGCTAGAATACCCGGAGTACCTGCGATCGTAACTCCTGTCTCCTTCTCTCCGTTGTGACTCGTAGTATGAGGAAGATCTGCGAGCATGTCGTAGGCTCCCCAACATCGAACCGCGTCAAGTCATAATGTCTGCAAAGCAAAATGAGAATAAAGTTAGTGGTTTCTCGAAACCGATGACCTAAGACTCGGGGCTATGTAGTGTCGTGAAATGTGTATGAATATGTATTCCCCCCGACCAACCAGAAGTGTCGACTGATCTAGTAATAAAAGGCTCGCTCAATTCTAGAGTACGATGAAACTCCTCCAACCCGACATCGTGCTGAAAAGACACATCATCCAGGATTGGAAGGTCGGTAAGCCCTTCGTAAAGACTTTCTGTTCGCGGAGGAGACATCTCGAAAATTCTAACTCCGGGAGAGGATCAGACCGTGACAACCGATTTCCATCTCCCCTTCTTAGTTGACGAGATGACGGCTGCCTTGCCTTTTCTTTGCTCTTCAACATCCTGAACCACGTCTGTAGGCTCCAACAACGGCTCGTCGTCAGTATGAGTTCTTTCAGAATCAGCCTCCTCGGCTATGATAACTTTGGGCTTCTTGTGTTTGACTCGCTTCTTCGAAACAATCTTTAGTGCCCCGTCAAACAGTATGCTCTGCCCCCGTTCAATCAGCCCGTAAGTCCGGAGATTCCTATCGGTCAAAAGGGACTCAATATCCCTATCCTCGCTCGGGACTCCCCGAAGTACTCGCACCATCTCTTTAAAGCGCTCGCCCTCGGGTAGCTGAATCGTCGCTGTAAAAAAGAGAAAAAACATAAGTTTCGCTTTGACCGCATTTGCCTTAGTAATTACTTAATAACTCAGCTACACTCACGTCTGAATAACCATCGCCGGGCAAACCCCGGAGGACACCTGACGTAGAACCATTCCGTCCTATAGTAACTCAACCTGGTCCAGGACCCAGTGACCACTTGGCAGTTTCTCACCGCTTCTAGAAATGTGAAGGAAGGGTAATCACCTCGAATTTTGAAGTTAAATAGATATCTGATCTCGGTCGGGATCGGCGGTCTATGAAGGTACTACATGAAGACGATGAATAAACTATTCACGGAGGCATACCCATTTGGGTGTAGCTGAGATGGAGCGATCCTCAAAAAAGACAGCACCCCCCTTATGTACTCGTTGAACGGAGGAAGCGTCCCAGCCGCGCACGCGTGGCGATTAAATGCTGTATATCCCTCCGGCCGGTTGTGTGGTATATCGTTCGGCCCTGGCAATAACACGTCATCCAGTGACAGACCATGCCTCAAGCATATTCTCCCTAGCATGTCTTCAGAGATATTCGATTGAACGGAATCCGACGGATTGGCATTGAAAGACGCATTGGGAAGTTCGTCCGGGGCCGGACCAATGATCTCAGGTTCAATATCTAGAACCTCTAGTCTCGGAGCAACTGTACTTTGAACCTCCTGCTGTTGCGAACTTGACGGTTCCATAACTAGCTAACTCATGAGAAACCATCGTTAGACGACAAAGGAACCGTGTGTTCCCCAGTGTAAAGTGAATGAATGTATGTTGTGCAGTGTCATGCATTACTTGAATAAATATCCAGAGTAAAAAGAAATATACAAACGACAAAGCTATGGAGTCCAGTAATAATAACCGTCATCGCTGACCGTCATCGTTGAACCGTTTGTATGATGGAAATTTGATTTAGATAGAAGTTGTTATGGTTCCATCGACGAGCTTCGAAAGGTGGTCAAATATGCAGTTTAATATGTCCGAATATTCAGGAATGAAGCTCGTCGGAGTTATGCTTAGAAACGTCAAACTTTGGAATCCATCATAGAGGGTTCGAACCGATCACAGGGACCCCGTTCAAAACCGACCTAACGTCAATTCGAATCGATGAATGGAAAGCGTGCGTCGAAACGATGATTAGGTGTCGAGTTCGAATCGATCAAAAATGGATGACTTCGAATCGATCCTTGTTTGGCTAATTCGCACCGATCATAAACCCCCAACTTAACATTGATATCGTTCGAATCGATCCTCTTCGAATCGATATAAAGTTGAAAACTTTGAAACGATAGCCGATGGGTTCGAATCCATCGATTCGAATGAACCCATCGAATCCATCTATCGGTACGAACTGCGTCACCGCCATAAGGTCATCCAAGAGATCGATACGAAATCCAAGAAAAATGACGCCGCCATCATCGATTCGAACTCGAATCCACGTATCGGTTCGAAGCCTTCCAAAACCAGATCTGGTTTTGCCAATCACTGAAGTGAGCAATCGATGAAGAGATGGATTCGAAATAGCTTTGCCATTTGGATTCGAAGTTAATTACCTAATTTGAGTGATGGGTTCAAGGCTTGGATCTCGAATGTCTCGAATACGAAAACACAGTGCCTTCTTCTATGAAGTTTCGAAACGATGCAGTGCACAGTAAAACAAGGCGAGAGAAAAAAGTGAAAAGTGAAAAAGTGGCAGGCCCACTGCTACTTATATGGGGTTTTGATTTTGACCGAGACGATTCCCCTTCCAGTAAACGCGACCGGTCGCAACCAGTCAATGCACGGATCGTTTCGAAGTCTCCATTCGAAACCATTCAACTAATGCCTTGTGGATTTGCAGTTAACCTCATACTTCATCGGTATGAAGTATTCAGCAGGACAAGAAGTTGCATCGATGCGAAATGCGCAGTGGGCACATCATTTCGAAGCCTCTGTTCGCGACTCCATCCACAACCTATCGAAACGAACTACTAGTTCGAACCCATCCTTTCACATCGGTTCGAATGTCAATTTAGAATCCATCACAACACAAGTATACTCCATCCATACGAATGTAGATTTTGAACCCATCAATGCTCCAACACATCGGTTCGAAATATCACATTCACGCAACACAGAGTCGTTTCCTTCAACCTTCTACGTCGGTTCAGGAGAGGATCGATGCGAAGGGACCTTCCAAAACAACCATCAAGCGTTGTCTCAATTCAAATTCCAAAGCCGGTTCAGGAGAGAATCGATACAAAATTCAATAGCAAACAAAACTAACAACGACTTGTAGACGCACGACGTTAACAAAGATCAAACGCACATATGCGCATATATGTTGAACCAACATTCGATTTTAAACGTTTACAGGGATCAAGTATCCATCTTGTTACAAATGCAATAGCCAACGGCTAAGCGCTATCATACAGCAATCAATCATATCGACGCAAGGTTGCAGCAATACATAGTACGAGTCTCAACAAAAAGAGAGCAATGATTGTTCGGAGAGAAGTTGTAGCTATTCAAAGCGCGTCATGTTCCCACAAGACGTACTTTGGGGGCAAAATGTTATCCCGCTTTTTGGCAAAGCCGTGATACCAAAAGATCGATCGAAAAATGGAGAATAGTTCGACTCAGAGGTTGGTCATATTTCGCTTCGCTATGGATATCGCTGAATTTTGTCCGAGTCCAGATTGAGCTGCAATTGATAGGACACGACAAGAAAGACCATAGAAGTCAGCATCTCAAATTTCAAGTCAATCCGAGTTCATACGCTCAAGTTATGATCGGTCCAACTTGAAGTGAACACAATGGTTTCGAACCCATCATGGTGGTTGTCTTCGAACCCATCATCATGCACCATTCGAATCGATCGCCTTCGAACCGATGGACTTCGAACCCATCGGAGTGCTTCGGCTTGACTCCATCAACTTCGAATCCATCTGGTTCGCGTCAATGGACCTCATGGCCATGGAGAGTTGGCGAGGCTCGTATCCAACCAAAGATCCTTGTTCGAACCCATCACAGAGGCCTTGTTCGAACCCACCTATGAAGCTTCATTCGAATCCACTGGGTCAACCAACCATGCTGACGTGTCTTTGTTCGGTTCGAATGTAGCGAGATATATGGAGTCGAAGCAGTCAACTCGGCGAAAAGACCGGATCGATTCGAAGTTTGCGCTCCACGTCACCACGAAGGCGCACGCCACCATCGGTTCGAAACCATCGTTTTGAATGGACGGTTTCGAACCAAACAGCCATGCAGTGAACCCCATTTCGAACCCATTATATCTCTTAATCCACTAATCCAAATGCCAAGAAATTTTCACAGAACTTGCATTCATGTCGAAGAGTGTCCACATCAAATTTCGCCTCGATTGGATGAATTCTTGATCGGTTCGAATGGAGTTCGAACCGATGCCAATGTGGGCACAAACTTCCTGAGACTGTGCGTGTGGGCCCCCTCACGTGCCAAGAGTGGTCTCCCAAGTTTTCAGCGAAATATCAGCAGCCTACGTCTATAAATAGATCCCCAGGGCCAACAGAAAAAGGATCTTTCGACTCTCAAGCACCCACACTCTGCCGGATCGAGATCTCCATCATCCTACATCATAATTTTGCTGTGATTTCGAATTTCCAGTTGTAACTTGCATTTGATCGCTGTAGCAACTTGTAATTATTGAAAGAGAATCAATAAAACGCGAAAATACTTCACAGTGGACGTAGGCAACACGCCGAACCACTATAAATCGCTTGTCTACGCATTTACTTTACCGTTGATTGGAGTTTTTGTTAGATAATATTCATATTCAGTTCATACTCTTGATTGTTATCTCTTCAACGACTTCCGAAAAGTGTTGTGCCCAATTTTGACACAAACAGCCTATTTTGCTCTTCGTATACTTTTGTTTTTTTGTCGTTCTTCTAGGTTTACATCGGTGTAGTCCGACTACTTATACCACAAACTCCGTGGAATAAATTTATGAACGAAAACATCCGAGCTGTAGAAAAAACTTATGATGGAATTATTCTGCACACAAAACCGATCCATGACAATTCGAAACGTTAGAAACGTAGAACATGGAAAGAGCTTCGTTTTGATAGGTTGTGGCTCCCGTAACTTCAAACGAGCCAAAACTTATGGCCGTTTGAAGAAACGAAAGAAAGCGACGGACCGCTCGCTGATCCGATTCGACGGTATTGGCGAAAGTCTTCGATCTCCGCGAAACGCCCGAGCATGCTCACACTGTAGCACTCGATATTAAAGATATTATGGATTACCGAGGGAATAAATGAGGATATGGTTCAAAAGCTTGTCTACTGAGGCTATAGCGCAATAAATGTTCTTTTTTAACAACCGTTCTGTCTTTCTCGTTTCCGGTACGTCATAGTTTTGCACATATCCATCAACACGGGCGGTCTTTTTACCAATATTACAACATCACGACAAAATGACTTCGAGGAGAATGTTAAACACATTTGATACCTTAGAATTTCGAACGGCTGACGGTGTTTTATATGATTACTTAGCCTGTAAGTAATCTAATTTTTCAGTCTGCGAATATCTTTCGGTTTCCTGTTTTATCCAATTTCAAATCCAATTTAATTCTTTTTAGGGGAATATTATCGTGGCCTATTTTGATCTTCATATATTTTTGTCGTTCTTCTAGGTTTACATCGGTGTAGTCCGACTACTTATACCACAAACTCCGTGGAATAAATTTATGAGCGAAAACATCAGAGCTGTAGAAAAAACTTATGATGGAAATATTCTGCACACAAAAACGATCCATGACAATTCAAAATGTTAGAAACGTAGAACATGGAAAGAGCTTCGTTTTGATAGGTTGTGGCTCCCGTAACTTCAAACGGTTCAAAAGTTATGGCCGTTTGAAGAAACGAAAGAAAGCGACGGACCGCTCGCTGATCCGTTTCGATGGTATAGGCGAAAGTCTTCGATCTCCGCGAAACGCTCGAGCAAGCTCACACTGTAGCACTCGATATTAAACATATTATGGAATACCGAGGGAATAAATGAGGATATGGTTCAAAAGCTTTTCTACTGAGGCTATAGAGCAATAAATGTTCTTTTTTAACGACCGTTCTGTCTTTCTCGTTTCCGGTACGTCATAATTTTGCACATATCTATCAACACGGGCGGTCTTTTTACCAATATTACAACATCACGACAAAATGACTTCGAGGAGAATGTTAAACGCATTTGATACCTTAGAATTTCGAACGGCTGATGGTGTTTTACATGATTACTTAGCCTGTAAGTAATCTATTTTTTCAGTCTGCGAATATCTTTCGGTTTCCTGTTTTATCCAATTTCAAATCCAATTTAATTCTTTTTAGGGGAATATTATCGTGGCCTATTTTATCTACGTATATTTTTGTTTTTTTTCATTCTTCTAGGTTTACATAGGTGTAGTCCGACTACATATACCACAAACTCCGTGGAATAAATTTATGAACGAAAACATCCGAGCTACAAAAAAAACTTATGATGGAATTATTCTGCACACAAAACCGATCCATGACAATTCGAAACGTTAGAAACGTAGAACATGGAAAGAGCTTCGTTTTGATAGGTTGTGGCTCCCGTAACTTCAAACGAGCCAAAACTTATGGCCGTTTGAAGAAACGAAAGAAAGCGACGGACCGCTCGCTGATCCGATTCGACGGTATTGGCGAAAGTCTTCAATCTCCGCGAAACGCTCGAGCATGCTCGCACTGTAGCACTCGATATTAAAGATATTATGGATTACCGAGGGAATAAATGAGGATATGGTTCAAAAGCTTGTCTACTGAGGCTATAGCGCAACAAATGTTCTTTTTTAACGACCGTTCTGTCTTTCTCGTTTCCGATACGTCATAGTTTTGCACATATCCATCAACACGGGCGGTCTTTTAACTAATATTACAACATCACGACAAAATGACTTCGAGGAGAATGTTAAACGCATTTGATACCTTAGAATTTCGAACGGCTGATGGTGTTTTATATGATTACTTAGCCTGCAAGTAATCTACTTTTTCAGTCTGCGAATATCTTTCGGTTTCCTGTTTTATTCAATTTCAAATCCAATTTAATTCTTTTTAGGGGAATATTATCGTGGCCTATTTTGCTCTTCGTATATTTTTGTTTTTTTGTCGTTCTTCTAGGTTTACGTCGTTGTAGTCCGACTACTTATACCACAAACTCCGTGGAATAAATTTATGAACGAAAACATCCGAGCTGTAGAAAAAACTTATGATGGAATTATTCTGCACACAAAACCGATCCATGACAATTCGAAACGTTAGAAACGTAGAACATGGAAAGAGCTTCGTTTTGATAGGTTGTGGCTCCCGTAACTTCAAACGAGTCAAAAGTTATGGCCGTTTGAAGAAACGAAAGAAAGCGACAGACCGCTCGCTGATCCGATTCGACGGTGTTGGCGAAAGTCTTCGATCTACGCGAAACGCTCGAGCATGCTCACACTGTAGCACGCGATATTGTAGATATTATGGATTACCGAGGGAATAAATGAGGATATGCTTCAAAAGCTTGTCTACTGAGGCTATAGCGCAATATATGTTCTTTTTTAACGACCGTTCTGTCTTTCACGTTTCCGGTACGTCATAGTTTTGCACATATCCATCAACACACGCGGTCTTTTTACCAATATTACAACATCACGACAAAATGACTTCGAGGAGAATGTTAAACGCATTTGATACCTTAGAATTTCGAACGGCTGATGGTTTTTACATGATTACTTAGCCTGTAAGTAATCTACTTTTTCAGTCTGCGAATATCTTTTGGTTTCCTGTTTTATCCAATTTCAAATCCACTTTAACTCTTTATAGGGGAATATCATCGTGGCCTATTTTGCTCTTCGTATACTTTTGTTTTTTTGTCGTTCTTATAGGTTTACAACGGTGTAGTCCGACTACTTATACCACAAACTATGTGGAATAAATTTATGAACGAAACATCCGAGCTGTAGAAAAAACCTATGATGGAATTATTCTGCACACAAAACCGATCCATGACAATTCGAAACGTTAGAAACGTAGAACATGGAAAGAGCTTCGTTTTGATAGGTTGAGGCTCCCGTAACTTCAAACGAGCCAAAACTTATGGCCGTTTGAAGAAACGAAAGAATGCGACGGACCGCTCGCTGATCCGATTCGACGGTATTGGCGAAAGTCTTCGACCTCCGCGAAACGCTCGAGCATGCTCACACTTTAGCACTCGATATTAAAGATATTATGGATTACCGAGGGAATAAATGAGGATATGGTTCGAAAGCTTGTCTACTGAGGCTATAGCGCAACAAATGTTCTTTTTTATCGACCGTTCTGTCTTTCTCGTTTCCCGTACGTCATAGTTTTGCACATATCCATTAACACGGGCGGTCTTTTAACCAATATTACAACATCACGACAAAATGACTTCGAGGAGAATGTTAAACGCATTTGATACCTTAGAATTTCGAACGGCTGATGGTGTTTTATATGATTACTTAGCCTGCAAGTAATCTACTTTTTCAGTCTGCGAATATCTTTCGGCTTCCTGTTTAATCCAATTTTAAATCCAATTTAATTCTTTTTAGGGGAATATTATCGTGGCCTATTTTGCTCTTCGCATATTTTTGTTTTTTGTCGTTCTTCTAGGTTTACGTCGTTGTAGTCCGACTACTTATACCACAAACTCCGTGGAATAAATTTATGAACGAAAACATCCGAGCTGTAGAAAAAACTTATGATGGAATTATTCTGCACACAAAACCGATCTATGACAATTCGAAATGCTAGAAACGTAGAACATGGAAAGAGCTTCGTTTTGATAGGTTGTGGCTCCTGTAACTTCAAACGAGTCAAAAGTTATGGTCATCTGAAGAAACGAAAGAAAGCGACGGACCACTCGCTGATCCGATTCGACGGTATTGGCGAAAGTCTTCGATCTCCGCGAAACGCTCGAGCATGCTCACACTGTAGCACTCGATATTAAAGATATTATGAATTACCGAGGGAATAAATGAGGATATGGTTCAAAAGCTTGTCTATTGAGGCTATAGCGCAATAAATGTTCTTTTTTAACGATCGTTCTGTCTTTCTCGTTTCCGGTACGTCATAGTTTTGCACATATCCATCAACACGGGCGGTCTTTTTACCAATATTACAACATCACGACAAAGTGACTTCGAGGAGAATGTTAAACGCATTTGATACCTTAGAATTTCGAACGGCTGATGGTGTTTTATATGATTACTTAGCCTGTAAGTAATCTATTTTTTCAGTCTGCGATTGTCTTTCGGTTTCCTGTTTTATCCAATTTCAAATCCAATTTAATTCTTTTAAGGGGAATATTATCGTGGCCTATTTTGCTCTTCTTATATTTTTGTTTTTTTGTCGTTCTTCTAGGTTTACATCGTTGTAGTCCGACTACTTATACCACAAACTCCGTGGAATAAATTTATGAACGAAAACATCCGAGCTGTAGAAAAAACTTATGATGGAATTACTCTGCACACAAAACCGATCCATGACAATTCGAAACGTTGGAAACGTAGAACATGGAAAGAGCTTCGTTTTGATAGGTTGTGGCTCCCGTAACTTCAAACAAGTCAAAAGTTATGGTCATTTGAAGAAACGAAAGAATGCGACGGACCGCTCGCTGATCCGATTCGACGGTATTGGCGAAAGTCTTCGATCTTCGCGAAACGCTCGAGCATGCTCACACTGTAGCACTCGATATTAAAGATATTATGGATTACCTAGGGAATAAATGAGCATATGGTTCAAAAGCTTGTCTACTGAGGCTATAGCGCAATAAATGTTCTTTTTTAACGACCGTTCTGTCTTTCTCGTTTCCGGTACGTCATAGTTTTGCACATATCCATCAACACGCGCGGTCTTTTTACCAATATTACAACATCACGACAAAATGACTTCGAGGAGAATGTTAAACGCATTTGATACCTTAGAATTTCGAACGGCTGATGGTGTTTTATATGATTACTTAGCCTGCAACTAATCAACTTTTTCATTCTGCGAATGTCTTTCGGTTTCCTGTTTTATCCAATTTCAAATCCAATTTAATTCTTTTTAGGGGAATATTATCGTGGCCTATTTCGATCTTTGTATATTTTTGTTTTTTTGTCGTTCTTCTAGGTTTACATCGGTGTAGTCCGACTACTTATACCACAAACTCCGTGGAATAAATTTATGAACGAAAACATCCGAGCTGTAGAAAAAACTTATGATGGCATTATTCTGCACACAAAACCGATCCATGACAATTCGAAACGTTAGAAACGTAGAACATGGAAAGAGCTTCGTTTTGATAGGTTGTGGCTTCCGTAACTTCAAACGAGCCAAAACTTATGGCCGTTTGAGGAAACGAAAGAAAGCGACGGACCGCTCGCTGATCCGATTCGACGGTATTGGCGAAAGTCTTCGATCTCCGTGACACGCTCGAGCATGCTCACACTGTAGCTCTCGATAGTGAAGATATTATGGATTACCGAGGGAATAAATGAGGATACGGTTCAAAAGCTTGTCTACTGAGGCTATATCGCAACAAATGTTCTTTTTTAACGACCGTTCTGTCTTTCTCGTTTCCGGTACGTCATAGTTTTGCACATATCCTTCAACACGGGCGGTCTTTTAGCCAATATTACAACATCACGACAAAATGACTTCGAGGAAATGTTAAATGCATTTGATACCATAGAATTTCGAACTGCTGATGGTGTTTTATATGATTACTTAGCCTGCAAGTAATCTACTTTTTCAGTCTGCGAATATCTTTTGGTTTCCTGTTTTATCCGATTTCAAATCCAATTTAATTCTTTTTAGGGGAATATTATCGTGGCCTATTTTGCTCTTCGTATATTTTTGTTTTTTTGTCGTTCTTCTAGGTTTACGTCGTTGTAGTCCGACTACTTATACCACAAACTCCGTGGAATAAATTTATGAACGAAAACATCCGAGCTGTAGAAAAAACTTATGATGGAATTATTCTGCACACAAAACCGATCCATGACAATTCGAAACATTAGAAACGTAGAACATGGAAAGAGCTTCGTTTTGATAGGTTGTGGCTCCCGTAACTTCAAACAAGTCAAAAGTTATGGTCATTTGAAGAAACGAAAGAATGCGACGGACCGCTCGCTGATCCGATTCGACGGTATTGGCGAAAGTCTTCGATCTTCGCGAAACGCTCGAGCATGCTCACACTGTAGCACTCGATATTAAAGATATTATGGATTACCTAGGGAATAAATGAGCATATGGTTCAAAAGCTTGTCTACTGAGGCTATAGCGCAATAAATGTTCTTTTTTAACGACCGTTCTGTCTTTCTCGTTTCCGGTACGTCATAGTTTTGCACATATCCATCAACACGCGCGGTCTTTTTACCAATATTACAACATCACGACAAAATGACTTCGAGGAGAATGTTAAACGCATTTGATACCTTAGAATTTCGAACGGCTGATGGTGTTTTATATGATTACTTAGCCTGCAACTAATCAACTTTTTCATTCTGCGAATGTCTTTCGGTTTCCTGTTTTATCCAATTTCAAATCCAATTTAATTCTTTTTAGGGGAATATTATCGTGGCCTATTTCGATCTTTGTATATTTTTGTTTTTTTGTCGTTCTTCTAGGTTTACATCGGTGTAGTCCGACTACTTATACCACAAACTCCGTGGAATAAATTTATGAACGAAAACATCCGAGCTGTAGAAAAAACTTATGATGGAATTATTCTGCACACAAAACCGATCCATGACAATTCGAAACGTTAGAAACGTAGAACATGGAAAGAGCTTCGTTTTGATAGGTTGTGGCTTCCGTAACTTCAAACGAGCCAAAACTTATGGCCGTTTGAGGAAACGAAAGAAAGCGACGGACCGCTCGCTGATCCGATTCGACGGTATTGGCGAAAGTCTTCGATCTCCGTGACACGCTCGAGCATGCTCACACTGTAGCTCTCGATAGTGAAGATATTATGGATTACCGAGGGAATAAATGAGGATACGGTTCAAAAGCTTGTCTACTGAGGCTATATCGCAACAAATGTTCTTTTTTAACGACCGTTCTGTCTTTCTCGTTTCCGGTACGTCATAGTTTTGCACATATCCTTCAACACGGGCGGTCTTTTAGCCAATATTACAACATCACGACAAAATGACTTCGAGGAAATGTTAAATGCATTTGATACCATAGAATTTCGAACTGCTGATGGTGTTTTATATGATTACTTAGCCTGCAAGTAATCTACTTTTTCAGTCTGCGAATATCTTTTGGTTTCCTGTTTTATCCGATTTCAAATCCAATTTAATTCTTTTTAGGGGAATATTATCGTGGCCTATTTTGCTCTTCGTATATTTTTGTTTTTTTGTCGTTCTTCTAGGTTTACGTCGTTGTAGTCCGACTACTTATACCACAAACTCCGTGGAATAAATTTATGAACGAAAACATCCGAGCTGTAGAAAAAACTTATGATGGAATTATTCTGCACACAAAACCGATCCATGACAATTCGAAACATTAGAAACGTAGAACATGGAAAGAGCTTCGTTTTCATAGGTTGTGGCTCCCGTAACTTCAAACGAGTCAAAAGTTATGGTCATTTGAAGAAACGAAAGAAAGCGACTGACCACTCACTGATCCGATTCGACGGTATTGGCAAAAGTCTTCGATCTCCGCGAAACGCTCGAGCATGCTCACACTGTAGCACTCGATATTAAAGATATTATGGATTACCAAGGGAATAGTTCAAAAGCTTGTCTACTGAGGCTATAGCGCAATAAATATTCTTTTTTAACGACCGTTCTGTCTTTCTCGTTTCCGATACGTCATAATTTTTCACATATCCATCAACACGGGCGGTCTTTTTACCAATATTACAACATCACGACAAAGTGAATTCGAGGAGAATGTTAAACGCATTTGATACCTTAGAATTTCGAATGGCTGATGGTGTTTCATATGATTACGTAGCCTGTATGTAATCTAGTTTTTCAGTCTGCGAATATATTTCGGTTTCCTGTTTTATCCAATTTCAAATCCAATTTAATCCTTTTTAGGGAAATATTATCGTGGCCTATTTTGATCTTCGTATATTTTTGTTTTTTTGTCGTTCTTCGAGGTTTACATAGGTGTAGTCCGACTACTTATACCAAAAACTCCGTGGAATAAATTTATGAACGAAAACATGCGAGCTGTAGAAAAAACTTATGATGGAATTATTCCGCACACAAAACCGATCCATGACAATTCGAAATGTTAGAAACGTAGAGCATGCAAAGAGCTTCGTTTTGATAGGTTGCGGGCTCCCGTAACTTCAAACGAGTCAAAAGTTACGGACGTTTGGAGAAACGAAAGAAAGCGACGGACCTCTCGCTGATCCGATTCGACGGTATTGGTGAAAGTCTTCGATCTCCGCGAAACGCTCGAGCATGCTCACACTGTGGCACTCGATATTGAAGATATTATGGATTACCGAGGGAATAAATGAGGATATGGTTCAAAAGCTTGTCTACTGAGGCTATAGAGCAATAAATGTTTTTTTTAACGACCGTTCTGTCTTTCTCGTTTCCGGTACGTCATAGTTTTGCACATATCCTTCAACACGGGCGGTCTTTTAGCCAATATTACAACATCACGACAAAATGACTTCGAGGAAATGTTAAATACATTTGATACCATAGAATTTCGAACGGCTGATGGTGTTTTATATGATTACTTAGCCTGCAAGTAATCTACTTTTTCAGTCTGCGAATATCTTTTGGTTTCCTGTTTTATCCGAGTTCAAATCCAATTTAATTCTTTTTAGGGGAATATTATCGTGGCCTATTTTGCTCTTCGTATATTTTTGTTTTTTTGTCGTTCTTCTAGGTTTACGTCGTTGTAGTCCGACTACTTATACCACAAACTCCGTGGAATAAATTTATGAACGAAAACATCCGAGCTGTAGAAAGAACTTATGATGGAATTATTCTGCACACAATACCGATCTATGACAATTCGAAATGTTAGAAACGTAGAACATAGAAAGAGCTTCGTTTTGATAGGTTGTGGCTCCCGTAACTTCAAACGAGTCAAAAGTTATGGTCATCTGAAGAAACGAAAGAAAGCGACGGACCACTCGCTGATCCGATTCGACGGTATTGGCGAAAGTCTTCGATCTCCGCGAAACGCTCGAGCATGCTCACACTGTAGCACTCGATATTAAAGATATTATGGATTACCGAGGGAATAAATGAGGATATGGTTCAAAAGCTTGTCTACTGAGGCTATAGCGCAGTAAATGTTCTTTTTTAATGACCGTTCTGTCTTTCACGTTTTCGGACGTCATAGTTTTGCACATATCCATCAACACACGCGGTCTTTTTACCAATATTACAACATTACGACAAAATGACTTCGAGGAGAATGTTAAACGCATTTGATACCTTAGAATTTCGAACGGCTGATGGTGTTTTACATGATTACTTAGCCTGTAAGTAATCTACTTTTTCAGTCTGCGAATATCTTTCGGTTTCCTGTTTTATCCAATTTCAAATCCACTTTAACTCTTTATAGGGGAATATCATCGTGGCCTATTTTGCTCTTCGTATACTTTTGTTTTTTTGTCGTTCTTATAGGTTTACATCGGTGTAGTCCGACTACTTATACCACAAACTATGTGGAATAAATTTATGAACGAAACATCCGAGCTGTAGAAAAAACCTATGATGGAATTATTCTGCACACAAAACCGATCCATGACAATTCGAAACGTTAGAAACGTAGAACATGGAAATAGCTTCGTTTTGATAGGTTGAGGCTCCCGTAACTTCAAACGAGCCAAAACTTATGGCCGTTTGAAGAAACGAAAGAATGCGACGGACCGCTCGCTGATCCGATTCGACGGTATTGGCGAAAGTCTTCGATCTCCGCGAAACGCTCGAGCATGCTCACACTTTAGCACTCGATATTAAAGATATTATGGATTACCGAGGGAATAAATGAGGATATGGTTCAAAAGCTTGTCTACTGAGGCTATAGCGCAACAAATGTTCTTTTTTATCGACCGTTCTGTCTTTTTCGTTTCCGGTACGTCATAGTTTTGCACATATCCATTAACACGGGCGGTCTTTTAACCAATATTACAACGTCATGACAAAATGACTTCGAGGAGAATGTTAAACGCATTTGATACCTTAGAATTTTGAACGGCTGATGGTGTTTTATATGATTACTTAGCCTGCAAATAATCTACTTTTTCAGTCTGCGAATATCTTTCGGTTTCCTGTTTAATCCAATTTCAAATCCAATTTAATTCTTTTTAGGGGAATATTATCGTGGCCTATTTTGCTCTTCGTATATTTTTATTTTTTTGTCGTTCTTTTTGGTTTACGTCGTTGTAGTCCGACTACTTATACCACAAACTCCGTGGAATAAATTTATGAACGAAAACATCCGAGCTGTAGAAAAAACTTATGATGGAATTATTCTGCACACAAAACCGATCTATGACAATTCGAAATGCTAGAAACGTAGAACATGGAAAGAGCTTCGTTTTGATAGGTTGTGGCTCCTGTAACTTCAAATGATTCAAAAGTTATGGTCATCTGAAGAAACGAAAGAAAGCGACGGACCACTCGCTGATCCGATTCGACGGTATTGGCGAAAGTCTTCGATCTCCGCGAAACGCTCGAGCATTCTCACACTGTAGCACTCGATATTAAAGATATTATGGATTACCAAGGGAATAAATGAGGATATGGTTCAAAAGCTTGTTTATTGAGGCTATAGCGCAATAAATGTTCTTTTTTAACGACTGTTCTGTCTTTCTCGTTTCCGGTACGTCATAGTTTTGCACATATCCATCAACACGGGCGGTCTTTTTACCAATATTACAACATCACGACAAAGTGACTTCGAGGAGAATGTTAAACGCATTTGATACCTTAGAGTTTTGAACGGCTGATGGTGTTTTATATGATTACTTAGCCTGCAAGTAATCTACTTTTTCAGTCTGTGAATATCTTTCTGTTTCCTGTTTTATCCAATTTCAAATCCAATTTAATTCTTTTTAGGGGAATATTATCGTGGCCTATTTTGATCTTCGTATATATTTTTTTCTGTCGTTCTTTTAGGTTTACATCGGTGTAGTCCGACTACTTATACCACAAACTCCGTGGAATAAATTTATGAACGAAAACATCCGAGCTGTAGAAAAAAATTATGATGGAATTATTCTGCACACAAAACCGATCCATGACAATTCGAAACGTTAGAAACGTAGAACAGGGACAGAGGTTTGTTTTGATAGGTTGTGGCTCCCGTAACTTCAAACGAGTCAAAAGTTATGGCCGTTTGAAGAAACGAAAGAAAGCGACGGACCGCTCGCTGATCCGATTCGACGCTATTGGCGAAAGTCTTCGATCTCCACGAAACTCTCGATTATGCTCACACTGTAGCACTGGATATTGAAGATATTATGGATTACCGAGGGAATAAATGAGGATATGGTTCAAAAGCTTGTCTATTGAGGCTATTGCGCAATAAATGTTCTTTTTTAACGACCGTTCTATCTATCTCTTTTCCGGTACGTCGTAGTTTTGCACATATCCATCAACACGCGCGGTCTTTTTACCAATATCACAACATCACGACAAAATGACTTTGAGGAGAATGTTAAACGCATTTGATAACTTAGAATTTCGAACGGCTGATGGTGTTTTATATGATTACTTAGCCTGCAAGTAATCTACTTTTTCAGTCTGCGAATATCTTTCGGTTTTCTGTTTTATCCAATTTCAAATCCACTTTAACTCTTTTTAGGGGAATATTATCGTGGCCTATTTTGCTCTTCGTATACTTTTGTTTTTTTTTCGTACTTCTAGGTTTACATCGGTGTAGTCTGACTACTTATACCACAAACTCCGTGGAATAAATTTATGAACGAAAACATCCGAGCTGTAGAAAAAACTTATGATGGAATTATTCTGCACACAAAAACGATCCATGACAATTCGAAACGATAGAAACGTAGAACATGGAAAGAGCTTCGTTTTGATAGGTTGTGGCTCCCGTAACTTCAAACGTGCCAAAACTTATGGCCGTTTGAAGAAACGAAAGAATGCGACAGACCGCTCGCTGATCCGATTCGACGGTATTGGCGAAAGTCTTCGATCTCCGCGAAACGCTCGGTCATGCTCACACTGTAGCACTCGATATTAAAGATATTATGGATTACCGAGGGAATAAATGAGGATATGGTTCAAAAGCTTGTCTACTGAGGCTATAGCGCAACAAATGTTCTTTTTTATCGACCGTTCTGTCTTTCTCTTTTCCGGTACGTCATAGTTTTGCACATATCCAACAACACGGGCGGTCTTTTAACCAATATTACAACATCACGACAAAATGACTTCGAGGAGAATGTTAAACGCATTTGATACCTTAGAATTTCGAATGGCTGATGGTGTTTTATATGATTACTTAGCCTGCAAGTAATCTACTTTTTCAGTCTGCGAATATCTTTCGGTTTCCTGTTTTATCCAATTTCAAATCCAATTTAACTCTTTTTAGGGGAATATTATCGTGGCCTATTTTTCTCTTCGTATACTTTTGTTTTTTTGTCGTTCTTCTAGGTTTACTTCGTTGTAGTCCGACTACTTATACCACAAACTCCGTGGAATAAATTTATGAACGAAAACATCCGAGCTGTAGAAAAAACTTACGATGGAATTATTCTGCACAAAAAACCGATCCATGACAATTGAAAACGTTAGAAACGTAGAACATGGAAAGAGCTTCGTTTTGATAGGTTGTGGCTCCCGTAACTTCAAACGAGCCAAAACTTATGGCCGTTTGAAGAAACGAAAGAATGCGACGGACCGCTCGCTGATCTGATTCGACGGTACTAGCGAAAGTCTTCGCTCTTCGCGAAACGCTCGACCATGCTCACACTGTAGCACTCGATATTAAAGATATTATGGATTACCGAGGGAATAAATGAGCATATGGTTCAAAAGCTTGTCTACTGAGGCTATAGCGCAATAAATGTTCTTTTTTAACGACCGTTCTGTCTTTCTCGTTTCCGGTACGTCATAGTTTTGCACATATCCATCAACACGCGCGGTCTTTTTACCAATATTACAACATCACGACAAAATGACTTCGAGGAGAATGTTAAACGCATTTGATACCTTAGAATTTCGAACGGTTGATGGTGTTTTATATGATTACTTAGCCTGCAACTAATCTACTTTTTCATTCTGCGAATGTCTTTCGGTTTCCTGTTTTACCCAATTTCAAATCCAATTTAATTCTTTTTAGGGGAATATTATCGTGGCCTATTTTGATCTTTGTATATTTTTGTTTTTTTGTCGTTCTTTTAGGTTTACATCGGTGTAGTCCGACTACTTATACCACAAACTCCGTGGAATAAATTTATGAACGAAAACATCCGAGCTGTAGAAAAAACTTATGATGGAATTATTCTGCACACAAAATCGATCCATGACAATTCAAAACGTTAGAAACGTAGAACATGGAAAGAGCTTCGTTTTGATAGGTTGTGGCTTCCGTAACTTCAAACGAGCCAAAACTTATGGCCGTTTGAGGAAACGAAAGAAAGCGACGGACCGCCCGCTGATCCGATTCGATGGTATTGGCGAAAGTCTTCGATCTCCGTGAAACGCTCGAGCATGCTCACACTGTAGCACTCGATAGTGAAGATATTATGGATTACCGAGGGAATAAATGAGGATACGGTTCAAAAGCTTGTCTACTGAGGCTATAGCGCAAGAAATGTTCTTTTTTAACGACCGTTCTGTCTTTCTCGTTTCCGGTACGTCATAGTTTTGCACATATCTATCAACACGGGCGGTCTTTTAACCAATATTACAACATCACGACAAAATGACTTCGAGGAGAATGTTAAACGCATTTGATACCTTAGAATTTCGAACGACTGATGGTGTTTTATATGATTACTTAGCCTGCAAGTAATCTACTTTTTCAGTCTGCGAATATCTTTCGATTTCCTGTTTTATCCAATTTCAAATCCAATTTAATTCTTTTTAGGGGAATATTATCGTGGCCTATTTTGCTCTTCGTATATTTTTATTTTTTTGTCGTTCTTCTAGGTTTACATCGTTGTACTCCGACTACTTATACCACAAACTCCGTGGAATAAATTTATGAACGAAAACATCCGAGCTGTAGAAAAAACTTATGATGGAATTATTCTGCACACAAAACCGATCCATCACAATTCGAAACGTTAGAAACGTAGAACATGGAAAGAGCTTCGTTTTGATAGGTTGTGGCTCCCGTAACTTCAAACGAGTCAAAAGTTATGGTCATTTGAAGAAACGAAAGAAAGCGACGGATCACTCACTGATCCGATTCGACGGTATTGGCGAAAGTCTTCGATCTCCGCGAAACGCTCGAGCATGCTCACACTGTAGCACTCGATATTAAAGATATTATGGATTACCAAGGGAATAGTTCAAAAGCTTGTCTACTGAGGCTATAGCGCAATAAATATTCTTTTTTAACGACCGTTCTGTCTTTCTCGTTTCCGGTACGTCATAATTTTTCACATATCCATCAACACGGGCGGTCTTTTTACCAATATTACAACATCACGACAAAGTGAATTCGAGGAGAATGTTAAACGCATTTGATACCTTAGAATTTCGAACGGCTGATGGTGTTTTATATGATTACGTAGCCTGTATGTAATCTAGTTTTTCAGTCTGCGAATATATTTCGGTTTCCTGTTTTATCCAATTTCAAATCCAATTTAATTCTTTTTAGGGAAATATTATCGTGGCCTATTTTGATCTTCGTATATTTTTTTTTTTGTCGTTCTTCGAGGTTTACATAGGTATAGTCCGACTACTTATACCACAAACTCCGTGGAATAAATTTATGAACGAAAACATGCGAGCTGTGGAAAAAACTTATGATGGAATTATTCCGCACACAAAACCGATCCATGACAATTCGAAATGTTAGAAACGTAGAACATGCAAAGAGCTTCGTTTTGATAGGTTGCGGGCTCCCGTAACTTCAAACGAGTCAAAAGTTACGGACGTTTGGAGAAACGAAAGAAAGCGACGGACCTCTCGCTGATCCGATTCGACGGTATTGGTGAAAGTCTTCGATCTCCGCGAAACGCTTGAGCATGCTCACACTGTAGCACTCGATATTGAAGATATTATGGATTACCGAGGGAATAAATGAGGATATGGTTCAAAAGCTTTTCTAATGAGGCTATAGCGCAATAAATGTTCTTTTTAACGACCGTTCTGTCTTTCTCGTTTTCGGTACGTCATAGTTTTGTACATATCCATCAACACGGGCGGTCTTTTAACCAATATTACAACATCACGACAAAATGACTTCGAGGAGAATGTTAAATGCATTTGATACCTTAGAATTTCGAATGGCTGATGGTGTTTTATATGATTACTTAGCCTGCAAGTAATCTGCTTTTTCAGTCTGCGAATATCTTTCGGTTTCCTGTTTTATCCAATTTCAAATCCAATTTAATTCTTTTTAGGGGAATATTATCGTGGCCTATTTTGCTCTTCGTATATTTTTGTTTTTTTATCGTTCTTCTAGGTTTACGTCGTTGTAGTCCGACTACTTATACCACAAACTCCGTGGAATAAATTAATAAACGAAAACATCCGAGCTGTAGAAAAAACTTATGATGGAATTATTCTGCACACAATACCGATCTATGACAATTCGAAATGTTGGAAACGTAGAACATGGAAAGAGCTTCGTTTTGATAGGTTGTGGCTCCCGTAACTTCAAACGAGTCAAAAGTTATGGTCATCTGAAGAAACGAAAGAAAGCGACGGACCACCCGCTGATCCGATTCGACGGTATTGGCGAAAGTCTTCGATCTCCGCGAAACGCTCGAGCATGCTCACACTGTAGCACTCGATATTAAAGATATTATGGATTACCGAGGGAATAAATGAGGATATGGTTCAAAAGCTTGTCTACTGAGGCTATAGCGCAGTAAATGTTCCTTTTTAACGACCGTTCTGTCTTTCTCGTTTCCGGTACGTCATAGTTTTGCACATATCCATCAACACGGGTGGTCTTTTTTCCAATATTACAACATCATGACAAAATGAATTCGAGGAGAATGTTAAACGCATTTGATACCTTAGAATTTCGAACGGCTGATGGTGTTTTATATGATTACTTAGCCTGTATGTAATCTAGTTTTTCAGTCTGCGAATATATTTCGATTTCCTGTTTTATCCAATTTCAAATCCAATTAAATTCTTTTTAGGGGAATATTATCGTGGCCTATTTTGATCTTCGTATATTTTTGTTTTTTTGTCTTTCTTCGAGGTTTACATCGGTGTAGTCCGACTACTTATACCACAAACTTCGTGGAATAAATTTATGAACGAAAACATGCGAGCTGTAGAAAAAACTTATGATGGAATTATTCCGCACATAAAACCGATCCATGACAATTCGAAATGTTAGAAACGTATAACATGGAAAGAGCTTCGTTTTGATAGGTTGTGGCTCCCGTAACTTCAAACGAGTCAAAAGTTACGGACGTTTGGAGAAACGAAAGAAAGCGACGGACCTCTCGGTGATCCGATTCGACGGTATTGGTGAAAGTCCTCGATCTCCGCGAAACGCTCGAGCATGCTCACACTGTAGCACTCGATATTGAAGATATTATGGATTACCGAGGAAATAAATGAGGATATGGTTCAAAAGCTTGTCTACTGAGGCTATAGCGCAATAAATGTTCTTTTTTAACGACCGTTCTGTCTTTCTCGTTTCCGGTACGTCATACTTTTGCTCATATCCATCAGCACGGGCGGTCTTTTAACCAATATTACAACATCACGACAAAATGACTTCGAGGAGAATGTTAAACGCATTTGATACCTTAGAATTTCGAACGGCTGATGGTGTTTTATATGATTACTTAGCCTGCAAGTAATCTACTTTTTCAGTCTGCGAATATCTTTCGGTTTCCTGTTTTATCCAATTTCAAATCCAATTTAATTCTTTTTAGGGGAATATTATCGTGGCCTATTTTGCTCTTCGTATATGTTTTTTTTTTTGTCGTTCTTCTAGGTTTACATCGTTGTAATCCGACTACTTATACCACAAACTCCGTGGAATAAATTTATGAAAGAAAACATCCGAGCTGTAGAAAAAACTTATGATGGAATTATTCTGCACACAAAACCGATCCATGACAATTCGAAACGTTAGAAACGTAGAACGTGGACTGAGGTTCGTTTTGATAGGTTGTGGCTCCCGTAACTTCAAACGAGTCAAAAGTTATGGCCGTTTGAAGAAACGAAAGAAAGCGACGGACCGCTCGCTGATCCGATTCGACGGTATTGACGAAAGTCTTCGATCTCCGCGAAACACTCGAGCATGCTCACACTGTAGCACTCGATATTGAACATGTTATGGATTACCGAGGGAATAAATGAGGATATGGTTCAAAAGCTTGTCTATTGAGGCTATAGCGCAATAAATGTTCTTTTTTAACGACCGTTCTGTCTTTCTCGTTTCCGGTACGTCATAGTTTTGCACATATCCATCAACACGCGCGGTCTTTTTACCAATATTACAACATCACGACAAAATGACTTCGAGGAGAATGTTAAACGCATTTGATACCCTAGAATTTCGAACGGCTGATGGAGTTTTATATGATTACTTAGCCTGCAAGTAATCTACGTTTTCAGTCTGCGAATATCTTTCGGTTTCCTGTTTTATCCAATTTCAAATCCAATTTAACTCTTTTTAGGGGAATATTATCGTGGCCTATTTTGCTCTTCGTATACTTTTGTTTTTTTGTCGTTCTTCTAGGTTTACATCGGTGTAGTCCGACTACTTATACCACAAACTCCGTGGAATAAATTTATGAACGAAAACATCCGGGCTGTAGAAAAAACTTATGATGGAATTATTCTGCACAAAAAACCGATCCATGACAATTCGAAACGTTAGAAACGTAGAACATGGAAAAGCTTCGTTTTGATAGGTTGTGGCTCCCGTAACTTCAAACGAGCCAAAACTTATGGCCGTTTGAAGAAACGAAAGAATGCGACGGACCGCTCGCTGATCCGATTCGACGGTATTGGCGAAAGTCTTCGATCTCCGCGAAACGCTCGAGCATTCTCACACTGTAGCACTCGATATTAAAGATATTATGGATTACCGAGGGAATAAATGAGGATATGGTTCAAAAGCTTGTCTACTGAGGCTATAGCGCAATAAATGTTCTTTTTTAACGACCGTCCTGTCTTTCTCGTTTCCGGTATGTCATAGTTTTGCACATATCCATCAACACGGGCGGTCTTTTTACCAATATTACAACATCACGACAAAATGACTACGAGGAGAATGTTAAACGCATTTGATACCTTAGAATTTCGAACGGCTGATGGTGTTTTATATGATTACTTAGCCTGTAAGTAATCTATTTTTTCAGTCTGCGATTGTCTTTCGGTTTCCTGTTTTATCCAATTTCAAATCCAATTTAATTCTTTTAAGGGGAATATTATCGTGGCCTATTTTGCTCTTCTTATATTTTTGTTTTTTTGTCGTTCTTCTAGGTTTACATCGTTGTAGTCCGACTACTTATACCACAAACTCCGTGGAATAAATTTATGAACGAAAACATCCGAGCTGTAGAAAAAACTTATGATGGAATTACTCTGCACACAAAACCGGTCCATGACAATTCGAAACGTTAGAAACGTAGAACATGGAAAGAGCTTCGTTTTGATAGGTTGTGGCTCCCGTAACTTCAAACGAGTCAAAAGTTATGGTCATTTGAAGAAACGAAAGAAAGCGACGGACCACTCGCTAATCCGATTCGACGGTATTGGCGAAAGTCTTCGATCTCCGCGAAACGCTCGAGCATGCTCACACTGTAGCACTCGTTATTAAAGATATTATGGATTACCGAGGGAATAAATGAGGATATGGTTCAAAAGCTTGTCTACTGAGGCTATAGCGCAATAAATTTCTTTTTTAACGACCGTTCTGTCTTTCTCGTTTCCGGTACGTCATAGTTTTGCACATATCCATCAACACGCGCGGTCTTTTTACCAATATTACAACATCACGACAAAGTGACTTCGAGGAGAATGTTAAACGCATTTGATACCTTAGAATTTCGAACGGCTGATGGTGTTTTATATGATTACTTAGCCTGCAAGTAATCTACTTTTTCAGTTTGCGAATATCTTTCGGTTTCCTGTTTTATCCAATTTCAAATCAAATTTAATTCTTTTCGGGGAATATTATCGTGGCCTATTTTGCTCTTCGTATATTTTTGTTTTTTTGTCGTTCTTCTAGGTTTACATCGGTGTAGTCCGACTACTTATACCACAAACTCCGTGGAATAAATTTATGAACGAAAACATCCGAGCTGTAGAAAAAACTTATGATGGAATTATTCTGCACACAAAACCGATCCATGACAATTCGAAACGTTAGAAATGTAGAACATGGAAAGAGATTCGTTTTGATAGGTTGTGGCTCCCGTAACTTCAAACGAGCCAAAACTTATGGCCGTTTGAAGAAACGAAAGAAAGCGACGGACCGCTCGCTGATCCGATTCGACGGTATTGGCGAAAGTCTTCGATCTCCGTGAAACGCTCGAGCATGCTCACACTGTAGCACTCGATATTAATGATATTATGGATTACCGAGGGAATAAATGAGGATATGGTTCAAAAGCTTGTCTACTGAGGCCATAGCGCAACAAATGTTCTTTTTTAACGACCGTTCTCTCTTTCTCGTTTCCGGTACGTCATAGTTTTGCACATATCCATCAACACGGACGGTCTTTTTACCAATATTACAACATCACGACAAAATGACTTCGAGGAGAATGTTAAACGCATTTGATACCTTAGAATTTCGAACGGCTGATGGTGTTTTATATGATTACTTAGCCTGTAAGTAATCTATTTTTTCAGTCTGCGAATATCTTTCGGTTTCCTGTTTTATCCAATTTCAAATCCAATTTAATTCTTTTAAGGGGAATATTATCGTGGCCTATTTTGCTCTTCGTATATTTTTGTTTTTTTGTCGTTCTTCTAGGTTTACATCGTTGTAATCCGACTACTTATACCACAAACTCCGTGGAATAAATTTATGAAAGAAAACATCCGAGCTGTAGAAAAAACTTATGATGGAATTATTCTACACACAAAACCGATCCATGACAATTCGAAACGTTAGAAACGTAGAACGTGGACAGAGGTTCGTTTTGATAGGTTGTGGCTCCCGTAACTTCAAACGAGTCAAAAGTTATGGCCGTTTGAAGAAACGAAAGAAAGCAACGGACCGCTCGCTGATCCGATTCGACAGTATTGACGAAAGTCTTCGATCTCCTCGAAACACTCGAGCATGCTCACACTGTAGCAATCGATATTGAACATGTTATGGATTACCGAGGGAATAAATGAGGATATGGTTCAAAAGCTTGTCTATTGAGGCTATAGCGCAATAAATGTTCTTTTTTAACGACCGTTCTGTCTTTCTCGTTTCCGGTACGTCATAGTTTTGCACATATCCATCAACACGCGCGGTCTTTTTACCAATATTACAACATCACGACAAAATGACTTCGAGGAGAATGTTAAACGCATTTGATACCTTAGAATTTCGAACGACTGACGGAGTTTTATATGATTACTTTGCCTGCAAGTAATCTACGTTTTCAGTCTGCGAATATCTTTCGGTTTCCTGTTTTATCCAATTTCAAATCCAATTTAACTCTTTTTAGGGGAATATTATCGTGGCCTATTTTGCTCTTCGTATACTTTTGTTTTTTTGTCGTTCTTCTAGGTTTACATCGGTGTAGTCCGACTACTTATACCACAAACTCCGTGGAATAAATTTATGAACGAAAACATCCGGGCTGTAGAAAAAACTTATGATGGAATTATTCTGCACAAAAAAGCGATCCATGACAATTCGAAACGTTAGAAACGTAGAACATGGAAAGAGCTTCGTTTTGATAGGTTGTGGCTCCCGTAACTTCAAACGAGCCAAAACTTATGGCCGTTTGAAGAAACGAAAGAATGCGACGGACCGCTCGCTGATCCGATTCGACGGTATTGGCGAAAGTCTTCGATCTCCGCGAAACGCTCGAGCATTCTCACACTGTAGCACTCGATATTAAAGATATTATGGATTACCGAGGGAATAAATGAGGATATGGTTCAAAAGCTTGTCTACTGAGGCTATAGCGCAATAAATGTTCTTTTTTAACGACCGTTCTGTCTTTCTCGTTTCCGGTATGTCATAGTTTTGCACATATCCATCAACACGGGCGGTCTTTTTACCAATATTACAACATCACGACAAAATGACTTCGAGGAGAATGTTAAACGCATTATATACCTTAGAATTTCGAACGGCTGATGGTGTTTTATATGATTACTTAGCCTGTAAGTAATCTATTTTTTCAGTCTGCGATTGTCTTTCGGTTTCCTGTTTTATCCAATTTCAAATCCAATTTAATTCTTTTAAGGGGAATATTATCGTGGCCTATTTTGCTCTTCTTATATTTTTGTTTTTTTGTCGTTCTTCTAGGTTTACATCGTTGTAGTCCGACTACTTATACCACAAACTCCGTGGAATAAATTTATGAACGAAAACATCCGAGCTGTAGAAAAAACTTATGATGGAATTACTCTGCACACAAAACCGGTCCATGACAATTCGAAACGTTAGAAACGTAGAACATGGAAAGAGCTTCGTTTTGATAGGTTGTGGCTCCCGTAACTTCAAACGAGTCAAAAGTTATGGCCATTTGAAGAAACGAAAGAAAGCGGCGGACCACTCGCTAATCCGATTCGACGGTATTGGCGAAAGTCTTCGATCTCCGCGAAACGCTCGAGCATGCTCACACTGTAGCACTCGTTGTTAAAGATATTATGGATTACCGAGGGAATAAATGAGGATATGGTTCAAAAGCTTGTCTACTGAGGCTATAGCGCAATAAATTTCTTTTTTAACGACCGTTCTGTCTTTCTCGTTTCCGGTACGTCATAGTTTTGCACATATCCATCAACACGCGCGGTCTTTTTACCAATATTACAACATCACGACAAAGTGACTTCGAGGAGAATGTTAAACGCATTTGATACCTTAGAATTTCGAACGGCTGATGGTGTTTTATATGATTACTTAGCCTGCAAGTAATCTACTTTTTCAGTTTGCGAATATCTTTCGGTTTCCTGTTTTATCCAATTTCAAATCAAATTTAATTCTTTTCGGGGAATATTATCGTGGCCTATTTTGATCTTCGTATATTTTTGTTTTTTTGTCGTTCTTCTAGGTTTACATCGGTGTAGTCCGACTACTTATACCACAAACTCCGTGGAATAAATTTATGAACGAAAACATCCGAGCTGTAGAAAAAACTTATGATGGAATTATTCTGCACACAAAACCGATCCATGACAATTCGAAACGTAAGAAATGTAGAACATGGAAAGAGATTCGTTTTGATAGGTTGTGGCTCCCGTAACTTCAAACGAGCCAAAACTTATGGCCGTTTGAAGAAACGAAAGAAAGCGACGGACCGCTCGCTGATCCGATTCGACGGTATTGGCGAAAGTCTTCGATCTCCGTGAAACGCTCGAGCATGCTCACACTGTAGCACTCGATATTAATGATATTATGGATTACCGAGGGAATAAATGAGGATATGGTTCAAAAGCTTGTCTACTGAGGCCATAGCGCAACAAATGTTCTTTTTTAACGACCGTTCTCTCTTTCTCGTTTCCGGTACGTCATAGTTTTGCACATATCCATCAACACGGACGGTCTTTTTACCAATATTACAACATCACGAAAAAATGACTTCGAGGAGAATGTTAAACGCATTTGATACCTTAGAATTTCGAACGGCTGATGGTGTTTTATATGATTACTTAGCCTGTAAGTAATCTATTTTTTCAGTCTGCGAATATCTTTCGGTTTCCTGTTTTATCCAATTTCAAATCCAATTTAATTCTTTTAAAGGGAATATTATCGTGGCCTATTTTGCTCTTCGTATATTTTTGTTTTTTTGTCGTTCTTCTAGGTTTACATCGTTGTAATCCGACTACTTATACCACAAACTCCGTGGAATAAATTTATGAAAGAAAACATCCGAGCTGTAGAAAAAACTAATGATGGAATTATTCTACACACAAAACCGATCCATGACAATTCGAAACGTTAGAAACGTAGAACGTGGACAGAGGTTCGTTTTGATAGGTTGTGGCTCCCGTAACTTCAAACGAGTCAAAAGTTATGGCCGTTTGAAGAAACGAAAGAAAGCGACGGACCGCTCGC
The DNA here is from genome assembly GCA_030765085.1 of Allium cepa. Taxonomy (NCBI): domain Eukaryota; kingdom Viridiplantae; phylum Streptophyta; class Magnoliopsida; order Asparagales; family Amaryllidaceae; genus Allium; species Allium cepa. Next base: position 10,426,203 of record JASFAV010000020.1, read on the forward strand.
TGATCCGATTCGACGGTATTGACGAAAGTCTTCGATCTCCGCGAAACACTCGAGCATGCTCACACTGTAGCAATCGATATTGAACATGTTATGGATTACCGAGGGAATAAATGAGGATATGGTTCAAAAGCTTGTCTATTGAGGCTATAGCGCAATAAATGTTCTTTTTTAACGACCGTTCTGTCTTTCTCGTTTCCGGTACGTCATAGTTTTGCACATATCCATCAACACGCGCGGTCTTTTTACCAATATTACAACATCACGACAAAATGACTTCGAGGAGAATGTTAAACGCATTGATACCTTAGAATTTCGAACGGCTGACGGAGTTTTATATGATTACTTAGCCTGCAAGTAATCTACGTTTTCAGTCTGCGAATATCTTTCGGTTTCCTGTTTTATCCAATTTCAAATCCAATTTAACTCTTTTTAGGGGAATATTATCGTGGCCTATTTTGCTCTTCGTATACTTTTGTTTTTTTGTCGTTCTTCTAGGTTTACATCGGTGTAGTCTGACTACTTATACCACAAACTCCGTGGAATAAATTTGTGAACGAAAACATCCGGGCTGTAGAAAAAACATATGATGGAATTATTCTGCACAAAAAACCGATCCATGACAATTCGAAACGTTAGAAACGTAGAACATGGAAAGAGCTTCGTTTTGATAGGTTGTGGCTCCCGTAACTTCAAACGAGCCAAAACTTATGGCCGTTTGAAGAAACGAAAGAATGCGACGGACCGCTCGCTGATCCGATTCGACGGTATTGGCGAAAGTCTTCGATCTCCGCGAAACGCTCGAGCATTCTCACACTGTAGCACTCGATATTAAAGATATTATGGATTACCGAGGGAATAAATGAGGATATGGTTCAAAAGCTTGTCTACTGAGGCTATAGCGCAATAAATGTTCTTTTTTAACGACCGTTCTGTCTTTCTCGTTTCCGGTATGTCATAGTTTTGCACATATCCATCAGCACGGGCGGTCTTTTTACCAATATTACAACATCACGACAAAATGACTTCGAGGAGATTGTTAAACGCATTTGATACCTTCGAACGGCTGATGGTGTTTTATATGATTACTTAGCCTGTAAGTAATCTATTTTTTCAGTCTGCGATTGTCTTTCGGTTTCCTGTTTTATCCAATTTCAAATCCAATTTAATTCTTTTAAGGGGAATATTATCGTGGCCTATTTTGCTCTTCTTATATTTTTGTTTTTTTGTCGTTCTTCTAGGTTTACATCGTTGTAGTCCGACTACTTATACCACAAACTCCGTGGAATAAATTTATGAACGAAAACATCCGAGCTGTAGAAAAAACTTATGATGGAATTACTCTGCACACAAAACCGGTCCATGACAATTCGAAACGTTAGAAACGTAGAACATGGAAAGAGCTTCGTTTTGATAGGTTGTGGCTCCCGTAACTTCAAACGAGTCAAAAGTTATGGTCATTTGAAGAAACGAAAGAAAGCGGCGGACCACTCGCTAATCCGATTCGACGGTATTGGCGAAAGTCTTCGATCTCCGCGAAACGCTCGAGCATGCTCACACTGTAGCACTCGTTGTTAAAGATATTATGGATTACCGAGGGAATAAATGAGGATATGGTTCAAAAGCTTGTCTACTGAGGCTATAGCGCAATAAATTTCTTTTTTAACGACCGTTCTGTCTTTCTCGTTTCCGGTACGTCATAGTTTTGCACATATCCATCAACACGCGCGGTCTTTTTACCAATATTACAACATCACGACAAAGTGACTTCGAGGAGAATGTTAAACGCATTTGATACCTTAGAATTTCGAACGGCTGATGGTGTTTTATATGATTACTTAGCCTGCAAGTAATCTACTTTTTCAGTTTGCGAATATCTTTCGGTTTCCTGTTTTATCCAATTTCAAATCAAATTTAATTCTTTTCGGGGAATATTATCGTGGCCTATTTTGATCTTCGTATATTTTTGTTTTTTTGTCGTTCTTCTAGGTTTACATCGGTGTAGTCCGACTACTTATACCACAAACTCCGTGGAATAAATTTATGAACGAAAACATCCGAGCTGTAGAAAAAACTTATGATGGAATTATTCTGCACACAAAACCGATCCATGACAATTCGAAACGTAAGAAATGTAGAACATGGAAAGAGATTCGTTTTGATAGGTTGTGGCTCCCGTAACTTCAAACGAGCCAAAACTTATGGCCGTTTGAAGAAACGAAAGAAAGCGACGGACCGCTCGCTGATCCGATTCGACGGTATTGGCGAAAGTCTTCGATCTCCGTGAAACGCTCGAGCATGCTCACACTGTAGCACTCGATATTAATGATATTATGGATTACCGAGGGAATAAATGAGGATATGGTTCAAAAGCTTGTCTACTGAGGCCATAGCGCAACAAATGTTCTTTTTTAACGACCGTTCTCTCTTTCTCGTTTCCGGTACGTCATAGTTTTGCACATATCCATCAACACGGACGGTCTTTTTACCAATATTACAACATCACGAAAAAATGACTTCGAGGAGAATGTTAAACGCATTTGATACCTTAGAATTTCGAACGGCTGATGGTGTTTTATATGATTACTTAGCCTGTAAGTAATCTATTTTTTCAGTCTGCGAATATCTTTCGGTTTCCTGTTTTATCCAATTTCAAATCCAATTTAATTCTTTTAAAGGGAATATTATCGTGGCCTATTTTGCTCTTCGTATATTTTTGTTTTTTTTGTCGTTCTTCTAGGTTTACATCGTTGTAATCCGACTACTTATACCACAAACTCCGTGGAATAAATTTATGAAAGAAAACATCCGAGCTGTAGAAAAAACTTATGATGGAATTATTCTACACACAAAACCGATCCATGACAATTCGAAACGTTAGAAACGTAGAACGTGGACAGAGGTTCGTTTTGATAGGTTGTGGCTCCCGTAACTTCAAACGAGTCAAAAGTTATGGCCGTTTGAAGAAACGAAAGAAAGCGACGGACCGCTCGCTGATCCGATTCGACGGTATTGACGAAAGTCTTCGATCTCCGCGAAACACTCGAGCATGCTCACACTGTAGCACTCGATATTGAACATGTTATGGATTACCGAGGGAATAAATGAGGATATGGTTCAAAAGCTTGTCTATTGAGGCTATAGCGCAATAAATGTTCTTTTTTAACGACCGTTCTGTCTTTCTCGTTTCCGGTACGTCATAGTTTTGCACATATCCATCAACACGCGCGGTCTTTTTACCAATATTACAACATCACGACAAAATGACTTCGAGGAGAATGTTAAACGCATTTGATACCTTAGAATTTCGAACGGCTGACGGAGTTTTATATGATTACTTAGCCTGCAAGTAATCTACGTTTTCAGTCTGCGAATATCTTTCGGTTTCCTGTTTTATCCAATTTCAAATCCAATTTAACTCTTTTTAGGGGAATATTATCGTGGCCTATTTTGCTCTTCGTATACTTTTGTTTTTTTGTCGTTCTTCAAGGTTTACATCGGTGTAGTCCGACTACTTATACCACAAACTCCGTGGAATAAATTTACGAACGTAAACATCCAAGCTGTAGAAAAAACTTATGATTGAATTATTCTGCACACAAAACCGATCCATGACAATTCGAAACGTTAGAAACGTAGAACATGGAAAGAGCTTCGTTTTGATAGGTTGTGGCTCCCGTAACTTCAAACGAGCCAAAACTTATGGCCGTTTGAAGAAACGAAAGAATGCGACGGACCGCTCGCTGATCCGATTCGAAGGTATTGGCGAAAGTCTTCGATCTCCGCGAAACGCTCGAGCATTCTCACACTGTAGCACTCGATATTAAAGATATTATGGATTACCGAGGGAATAAATGAGGATATGGTTCAAAAGCTTGTCTACTGAGGCTATAGCGCAATAAATGTTCTTTTTTAACGACCGTTCTGTCTTTCTCGTTTCCGGTATGTCATAGTTTTGCACATATCCATCAGCACGGGCGGTCTTTTTACCAATATTACAACATCACGACAAAATGACTTCGAGGAGAATGTTAAACGCATTTGATACCTTCGAACGGCTGATGGTGTTTTATATGATTACTTAGCCTGTAAGTAATCTATTTTTTCAGTCTGCGATTGTCTTTCGGTTTCCTGTTTTATCCAATTTCAAATCCAATTTAATTCTTTTAAGGGGAATATTATCGTGGCCTATTTTGCTCTTCTTATATTTTTGTTTTTTTGTCGTTCTTCTAGGTTTACATCGTTGTAGTCCGACTACTTATACCACAAACTCCGTGGAATAAATTTATGAACGAAAACATCCGAGCTGTAGAAAAAACTTATGATGGAATTACTCTGCACACAAAACCGGTCCATGACAATTCGAAACGTTAGAAACGTAGAACATGGAAAGAGCTTCGTTTTGATAGGTTGTGGCTCCCGTAACTTCAAACGAGTCAAAAGTTATGGTCATTTGAAGAAACGAAAGAAAGCGGCGGACCACTCGCTAATCCGATTCGACGGTATTGGCGAAAGTCTTCGATCTCCGCGAAACGCTCGAGCATGCTCACACTGTAGCACTCGTTGTTAAAGATATTATGGATTACCGAGGGAATAAATGAGGATATGGTTCAAAAGCTTGTCTACTGAGGCTATAGCGCAATAAATTTCTTTTTTAACGACCGTTCTGTCTTTCTCGTTTCCGGTACGTCATAGTTTTGCACATATCCATCAACACGCGCGGTCTTTTTACCAATATTACAACATCACGACAAAGTGACTTCGAGGAGAATGTTAAACGCATTTGATACCTTAGAATTTCGAACGGCTGATGGTGTTTTATATGATTACTTAGCCTGCAAGTAATCTACTTTTTCAGTTTGCGAATATCTTTCGGTTTCCTGTTTTATCCAATTTCAAATCAAATTTATTTCTTTTTAGGGAATATTATCGTGGCCTATTTTGATCTTCGTATATTTTTGTTTTTTTGTCGTTCTTCTAGGTTTACATCGGTGTAGTCCGACTACTTATACCACAAACTCCGTGGAATAAATTTATGAACGAAAACATCCGAGCTGTAGAAAAAACTTATGATGGAATTATTCTGCACACAAAACCGATCCATGACAATTCGAAACGTTAGAAATGTAGAACATGGAAAGAGATTCGTTTTGATAGGTTGTGGCTCCCGTAACTTCAAACGAGCCAAAACTTATGGCCGTTTGAAGAAACGAAAGAAAGCGACGGACCGCTCGCTGATCCGATTCGACGGTATTGGCGAAAGTCTTCGATCTCCGTGAAACGCTCGAGCATGCTCACACTGTAGCACTCGATATTAATGATATTATGGATTACCGAGGGAATAAATGAGGATATGGTTCAAAAGCTTGTCTACTGAGGCCATAGCGCAACAAATGTTCTTTTTTAACGACCGTTCTCTCTTTCTCGTTTCCGGTACGTCATAGTTTTGCACATATCCATCAACACGGACGGTCTTTTTACCAATATTACAACATCACGACAAAATGACTTCGAGGAGAATGTTAAACGCATTTGATACCTTAGAATTTCGAACGGCTGATGGTGTTTTATATGATTACTTAGCCTGTAAGTAATCTATTTTTTCAGTCTGCGAATATCTTTCGGTTTCCTGTTTTATCCAATTTCAAATCCAATTTAATTCTTTTAAGGGGAATATTATCGTGGCCTATTTTGCTCTTCGTATATTTTTGTTTTTTTTGTCGTTCTTCTAGGTTTACATCGTTGTAATCCGACTACTTATACCACAAACTCCGTGGAATAAATTTATGAAAGAAAACATCCGAGCTGTAGAAAAAACTTATGATGGAATTATTCTACACACAAAACCGATCCATGACAATTCGAAACGTTAGAAACGTAGAACGTGGACAGAGGTTCGTTTTGATAGGTTGTGGCTCCCGTAACTTCAAACGAGTCAAAAGTTATGGCCGTTTGAAGAAACGAAGGAAAGCGACGGACCGCTCGCTGATCCGATTCGATGGTATTGACGAAAGTCTTCGATCTCCGCGAAACACTCGAGCATGCTCACACTGTAGCACTCGATATTGAACATGTTATGGATTACCGAGGGAATAAATGAGGATATGGTTCAAAAGCTTGTCTATTGAGGCTATAGCGCAATAAATGTTCTTTTTTAACGACCGTTCTGTCTTTCTCGTTTCCGGTACGTCATAGTTTTGCACATATCCATCAACATGCGCGGTCTTTTTACCAATATTACAACATCACGACAAAATGACTTCGAGGAGAATGTTAAACGCATTTGATACCTTAGAATTTCGAACGGCTGATGGAGTTTTATATGATTACTTAGCCTGCAAGTAATCTACGTTTTCAGTCTGCGAATATCTTTCGGTTTCCTGTTTTATCCAATTTCAAATCCAATTTAACTCTTTTTAGGGGAATATTATCGTGGCCTATTTTGCTCTTCGTATACTTTTGTTTTTTTGTCGTTCTTCTAGGTTTACATCGGTGTAGTCCGACTACTTATACCACAAACTCCGTGGAATAAATTTATGAACGAAAACATCCGGGCTGTAGAAAAAACTTATGATGGAATTATTCTGCACAAAAAACCGATCCATGACAATTCGAAACGTTAGAAATGTAGAACATGGAAAGAGCTTCGTTTTGATAGGTTGTGGCTCCCGTAACTTCAAACGAGCCAAAACTTATGGCCGTTTGAAGAAACGAAAGAATGCGACGGACCGCTCGCTGATCCGATTCGACGGTATGGGCGAAAGTCTTCGATCTCCGCGAAACGCTCGAGCATTCTCACACTGTAGCACTCGATATTAAAGATATTATGGATTACCGAGGGAATAAATGAGGATATGGTTCAAAAGCTTGTCTACTGAGGCTATAGCGCAATAAATGTTCTTTTTTAACGACCGTTCTGTCTTTCTCGTTTCCGGTACGTCATAGTTTTGCACATATCCATCAACACGGGCGGTCTTTTTACCAATATTACAACATCACGACAAAATGACTTCGAGGAGAATGTTAAACGCATTTGATACCTTAGAATTTCGAACGGCTGATGGTGTTTTATATGATTACTTAGCCTGTAAGTAATCTATTTTTTCAGTCTGCGATTGTCTTTCGGTTTCCTGTTTTATCCAATTTCAAATCCAATTTAATTCTTTTAAGGGGAATATTATCGTGGCCTATTTTGCTCTTCTTATATTTTTGTTTTTTTGTCGTTCTTCTAGGTTTACATCGTTGTAGTCCGACTACTTATACCACAAACTCCGTGGAATAAATTTATGAACGAAAACATCCGAGCTGTAGAAAAAACTTATGATGGAATTACTCTGCACACAAAACAGGTCCACGACAATTCGAAACGTTAGAAACGTAGAACATGGAAAGAGCTTCGTTTTGATAGGTTGTGGCTCCCGTAACTTCAAACGAGGCAAAAGTTATGGTCATTTGAAGAAACGAAAGAAAGCGACGGACCACTCGCAAATCCGATTCGACGGTATTGGCGAAAGTCTTCGATCTCCGCGAAACGCTCGAGCATGCTCACACTGTAGCACTTGTTATTAAAGATATTATGGATTACCGAGGGAATAAATGAGGATATGGTTCAAAAGCTTGTCTACTGAGGCTATAGCGCAATAAATTTCTTTTTTAACGACCGTTCTGTCTTTCTCGTTTCCGGTACGTCATAGTTTTGCACATATCCATCAACACGCGCGGTCTTTTTACCAATATTACAACATCACGACAAAGTGACTTCGAGGAGAATGTTAAACGCATTTGATACCTTAGAATTTCGAACGGCTGATGGTGTTTTATATGATTACTTAGCCTGTAAGTAATCTACTTTTTCAGTCTGCGAATATCTTTCGGTTTCCTGTTTTATCCAATTTCAAATCAAATTTAATTCTTTTCGGGGAATATTATCGTGGCCTATTTCGATCTTCGTATATTTTTGTTTTTTTGTCGTTCTTCTAGGTTTACATCGGTGTAGTCCGACTACTTATACCACAAACTCCGTGGAATAAATTTATGAACGAAAACATCCGAGCTGTAGAAAAAACTTATGATGGAATTATTCTGCACACAAAACCGATCCATGACAATTCGAAACGTTAGAAATGTAGAACATGGAAAGAGATTCGTTTTGATAGGTTGTGGCTCCCGTAACTTCAAACGAGCCAAAACTTATGGCCGTTTGAAGAAACGAAAGAACGCGACGGACCGCTCGCTGATCCGATTCGACGGTATTGGCGAAAGTCTTCGATCTCCGTGAAACGCTCGAGCATGCTCACACTGTAGCACTTGATATTAAAGATATTATGGATTACCGAGGGAATAAATGAGGATATGGTTCAAAAGCTTGTCTAGTGAGGCCATAGCGCAACAAATGTTCTTTTTTAACGACCGTTCTGTCTTTCTCGTTTCCGGTACGTCATAGTTTTGCACATATCCATCAACACGGGCGGTCTTTTTACCAATATTACAACATCACGACAAAATGACTTCGAGGAGAATGTTAAACGCATTTGATACCTTAGAATTTCGAACGGCTGATGGTGTTTTATATGATTACTTAGCCTGTAAGTAATCTATTTTTTCAGTCTGCGAATATCTTTCGGTTTCCTGTTTTATCCAATTTCAAATCCAATTTAATTCTTTTAAGGGGAATATTATCGTTGGCCTATTTTGATCTTCGTATATTTTTGTTTTTTTGTCGTTCTTCTAGGTTTACATCGTTGTAATCCGACTACTTATACCACAAACTCCGTGGAATAAATTTATGAAAGAAAACATCCGAGCTGTAGAAAAAACTTATGATGGAATTATTCTACACACAAAACCGATCCATGACAATTCGAAACGTTAGAAACGTAGAACGTGGACAGAGGTTCGTTTTGATAGGTTGTGGCTCCCGTAACTTCAAACGAGTCAAAAGTTATGGCCGTTTGAAGAAACGAAAGAAAGCGACGGACCGCTCGCTGATCCGATTCGACGGTATTGACGAAAGTCTTCGATCTCCGCGAAACACTCGAGCATGCTCACACTGTAGCACTCGATATTGAACATGTTATGGATTACCGAGGGAATAAATGAGGATATGGTTCAAAAGCTTGTCTATTGAGGCTATAGCGCAATAAATGTTCTTTTTTAACGACCGTTCTGTCTTTCTCGTTTCCGGTACGTCATAGTTTTGCACATATCCATCAACACGTGCGGTCTTTTTACCAATATTACAACATCACGACAAAATGACTTCGAGGAGAATGTTAAACGCATTTGATACCTTAGAATTTCGAACGGCTGATGGAGTTTTATATGATTACTTAGCCTGCAAGTAATCTACGTTTTCAGTCTGCGAATATCTTTCGGTTTCCTGTTTTATCCAATTTCAAATCCAATTTAACTCTTTTTAGGGGAATATTATCGTGGCCTATTTTGCTCTTCGTATACTTTTGTTTTTTTGTCGTTCTTCTAGGTTTACATCGGTGTAGTCCGACTACTTATACCACAAACTCCGTGGAATAAATTTATGAACGAAAACATCCGGGCTGTAGAAAAAACTTATGATGGAATTATTCTGCACAAAAAACCGATCCATGACAATTCGAAACGTTAGAAATGTAGAACATGGAAAGAGCTTCGTTTTGATAGGTTGTGGCTCCCGTAATTTCAAACGAGCCAAAACTTATGGCCGTTTGAAGAAACGAAAGAATGCGACGGACCGCTCGCTGATCCGATTCGACGGTATTGGCGAAAGTCTTCGATCTCCGCGAAACGCTCGAGCATTCTCACACTGTAGCACTCGATATTAAAGATATTATGGATTACCGAGGGAATGAGGATATGGTTCAAAAGCTTGTCTACTGAGGCTATAGCGCAATAAATGTTCTTTTTTAACGACCGTTCTGTCTTTCTCGTTTCCGGTACGTCATAGTTTTGCACATATCCATCAACACGGGCGGTCTTTTTACCAATATTACAACATCACGACAAAATGACTTCGAGGAGAATGTTAAACGCATTTGATACCTTAGAATTTCGAACGGCTGATGGTGTTTTATATGATTACTTAGCCTGTAAGTAATCTATTTTTTCAGTCTGCGATTGTCTTTCGGTTTCCTGTTTTATCCAATTTCAAATCCAATTTAATTCTTTTAAGGGGAATATTATCGTGGCCTATTTTGCTCTTCTTATATTTTTGTTTTTTTGTCGTTCTTCTAGGTTTACATCGTTGTAGTCCGACTACTTATACCACAAACTCCGTGGAATAAATTTATGAACGAAAACATCCGAGCTGTAGAAAAAACTTATGATGGAATTACTCTGCACACAAAACAGGTCCACGACAATTCGAAACGTTAGAAACGTAGAACATGGAAAGAGCTTCGTTTTGATAGGTTGTGGCTCCCGTAACTTCAAACGAGTCAAAAGTTATGGTCATTTGAAGAAACGAAAGAAAGCGACGGACCACTCGCAAATCCGATTCGACGGTATTGGCGAAAGTCTTCGATCTCCGCGAAACGCTCGAGCATGCTCACACTGTAGCACTTGTTATTAAAGATATTATGGATTACCGAGGGAATAAATGAGGATATGGTTCAAAAGCTTGTCTACTGAGGCTATAGCGCAATAAATTTCTTTTTTAACGACCGTTCTGTCTTTCTCGTTTCCGGTACGTCATAGTTTTGCACATATCCATCAACACGCGCGGTCTTTTTACCAATATTACAACATCACGACAAAGTGACTTCGAGGAGAATGTTAAACGCATTTGATACCTTAGAATTTCGAACGGCTGATGGTGTTTTATATGATTACTTAGCCTGTAAGTAATCTACTTTTTCAGTCTGCGAATATCTTTCGGTTTCCTGTTTTATCCAATTTCAAATCAAATTTAATTGTTTTCGGGGAATATTATCGTGGCCTATTTCGATCTTCGTATATTTTTGTTTTTTTGTCGTTCTTCTAGGTTTACATCGGTGTAGTCCGACTACTTATACCACAAACTCCGTGGAATAAATTTATGAACGAAAACATCCGAGCTGTAGAAAAAACTTATGATGGAATTATTCTGCACACAAAACCGATCCATGACAATTCGAAACGTTAGAAATGTAGAACATGGAAAGAGATTCGTTTTGATAGGTTGTGGCTCCCGTAACTTCAAACGAGCCAAAACTTATGGCCGTTTGAAGAAACGAAAGAACGCGACGGACCGCTCGCTGATCCGATTCGACGGTATTGGCGAAAGTCTTCGATCTCCGTGAAACGCTCGAGCATGCTCACACTGTAGCACTCGATATTAAAGATATTATGGATTACCGAGGGAATAAATGAGGATATGGTTCAAAAGCTTGTCTAGTGAGGCCATAGCGCAACAAATGTTCTTTTTTAACGACCGTTCTGTCTTTCTCGTTTCCGGTACGTCATAGTTTTGCACATATCCATCAACACGGGCGGTCTTTTTACCAATATTACAACATCACGACAAAATGACTTCGAGGAGAATGTTAAACGCATTTGATACCTTAGAATTTCGAACGGCTGATGGTGTTTTATATGATTACTTAGCCTGTAAGTAATCTATTTTTTCAGTCTGCGAATATCTTTCAGTTTCCTGTTTTATCCAATTTCAAATCCAATTTAAATCTTTTAAGGGGAATATTATCGTGGCCTATTTTGCTCTTCGCATATTTTTGTTTTTTTGTCGTTCTTCTAGGTTTACATCGTTGTACTCCGACTACTTATACCACAAACTCCGTGGAATAAATTTATGAACGAAAACATCCGAGCTGTAGAAAAAACTTATGATGGAATTATTCTGCACACAAAACTGATCCATGACAATTCGAAACGTTAGAAACGTAGAACATGGAAAGAGCTTCGTTTTGATAGGTCGTGTAACTTCAAACGAGTCAAAAGTTATGGTCATTTGAAGAAACGAAAGAAAGCGACGGACCACTCACTAATCCAATTCGACGGTATTGGCGAAAGTCTTCGATCTCCGCGAAACGCTCGAGCATGCTCACACTGTAGCACTCGATATTAAAGATATTATGGATTACCGAGGGAATAAATGAGGATATGGTTCAAAAGCTTGTCTACTGAGGCTATAGCGCAATAAATTTCTTTTTTAACGACCGTTCTGTCTTTCTCGTTTCCGGTACGTCATAGTTTTTCGCATATCTATCAACACGGGCGGTCTTTTTACCAATATTACAACATCACGACAAAGTGACTTCGAGGAGAATGTTAAACGCATTTGATACCTTAGAATTTCGAACGGCTGATGTTGTTTTATATGATTACTTAGCCTGCAAGTAATCTACTTTTTCAGTCTGCGAATATCTTTTGGTTTCCTGTTTTATCCAATTTCAAATCAAATTTAATTCTTTTTAGGGAATATTATCGTGGCCTATTTTGATCTTCGTATATTTTTGTTTTTTTGTCGTTCTTCTAGGTTTACATCGGTGTAGTCCGACTACTTATAACACAAACTCCGTGGAATAAATTTATGAACGAAAACATCCGAGCTGTAGAAAAAACTTATGATGGAATTATTCTGCACACAAAACCGATCCATGACAATTCAAAACGTTAGAAACGTAGAACATGGACAGAGATTCGTTTTGATAGGTTGTGGCTCCCGTAACTTCAAACGAGCCAAAACTTATGGCCGTTTGAAGAAACGAAAGAAAGCGACGGACCGCTCGCTGATCCGATTCGACGGTATTGGCGAAAGTCTTCGATCTCCGTGAAACGCTCGAGCATGCTCACATTGTAGCACTCGATATTAAAGATATTATGGATTACCGAGGGAATAAATGAGGATATGGTTCAAAAGCTTGTCTACTGAGGCCATAGCGCAACAAATGTTCTTTTTTAACGACCGTTCTATCTTTCCCGTTTCCGCTACGTCATAGTTTTGCACATATCCATCAACACGGGCGGCCTTTTTACCAATATTACAACATCACGACAAAATGACTTCGAGGAGAATGTTAAACGCATTTGATACCTTAGAATTTCGAACGGCTGATGGTGTTTTATATGATTACTTAGCCTGTAAGTAATCTATTTTTTCAGTCTGCGAATATCTTTCGGTTTCCTGTTTTATCCAATTTCAAATCCAATTTAATTCTTTTAAGGGGAATATTATCGTGGCCTATTTTGCTCTTCGTATATTTTTGTTTTTATGTCGTTCTTCTAGGTTTACATCGTTGTAATCCGACTACTTATACCACAAACTCCGTGGAATAAATTTATGAACGAAAACAACCGAGCTGTAGAAAAAACTTATGATGGAATTATTCTGCACACAAAACCGATCCATGACAATTCGAAACGTTAGAAACATAGAACATGGAAAGAGCTTCGTTTTGATAGGTTGTGGCTTCCGTAACTTCAAACGAGTCAAAAGTTATGGTCATTTGAAGAAACGAAAGAAAGCGCCGGACCACTCGCTAATCCGATTCGACGGTATTGGCGAAAGTCTTCGATCTCCGCGAAACGCTCAAGCATGCTCACACTGTAGCACTCGATATTAAAGATATTATGGATTATCGAGGGAATAAATGAGGATATGGTACAAAAGCTTGTCTACTGAGGCTATAGCGCAATAAATTTCTTTTTTAACGACCGTTCTGTCTTTCTCGTTTCCGGTACGTCATAGTTTTTCACATATCCATTAACACGGGCGGTCTTTTTACCAATATTACAACATCACGACAAAGTGACTTCGAGGAGAATGTTAAACGCATTTGATACCTTAGAATTTCGAACGGCTGATGGTGTTTTATATGATTACTTAGCCTGCAAGTAATCTACTTTTTCAGTCTGCGAATATCTTTCGGTTTCCTGTTTTATCCAATTTCAAATCAAATTTATTTCTTTTTAGGGAATATTATCGTGGCCTATTTTGATCTTCGTATATTTTTGTTTTTTTGTCGTTCTTCTAGGTTTACATCGGTGTAGTCCGACTACTTATACCACAAACTCCGTGGAATAAATTTATGAACGAAAACATCCGAGCTGTAGAAAAAACTTATGATGGAATTATTCTGCACACAAAACCGATCCATGACAATTCAAAACGTTAGAAATGTAGAACATGGACAGAGGTTCGTTTTGATCGGTTGTGGCTCCCGTCACTTCAAACGAGCCAAAACTTATGGCCGTTTGAAGAAACGAAAGAAAGCGACGGACCGCTCGCTGATCCGATTCGACGGCATTGGCGAAAGTCTTCGATCTCCGTGAAACGCTCGAGCATGCTCACACTGTAGCACTTGATATTAAAGATATTATGGATTACCGAGGGAATAAATGAGGATATGGTTCAAAAGCTTGTCTACTGAGGCTATAGGGCAACAAATGTTCTTTTTTAACGACCGTTCTGCCTTTCTCTTTTCCGGTACGTCATAGTTTTGCACGTATCCATCAACACGGGCGGTCTTTTTACCAGTATTACAACATCACAACAAAATGACTTCGAGGAGAATGTTAAACGCATTTGATACCTTAGAATTTCGAACGGCTGATGGTGTTTTATATGATTACTTAGCCTGTAAGTAATCAATTTTTTCAGTCTGCGAATATATTTCGGTTTCCTGTTTTATCCAATTTCAAATCCAATTTAATTCTTTTTAGGGGAATATTATCGTGTCCTATTTTGATCTTCGTATATTTTTGTTTTTTTGTCGTTCTTCGAGGTTTACATCGGTGTAGTCCGACTACTTATACCACAAACTACGTGGAATAAATTTATGAACGAAAACATGCGAGCTGTAGAAAAAACTTATGAGGGAATTATTCCGCACACAAAACCGATCCATGACAATTCGAAGAGTTAGAAACGTAGAACATGGAAAGAGCTTCGTTTTGATAGGTTGTGGCTCCTGTAACTTCAAACGAGTCAAAAGTTACGGACGTTTGGAGAAACGAAAGAAAGCGACGGATCACTCGCTGATCCGATTCGACGGTATTGGCGAAATTCTTCGATCTCCGCGAAACGCTCGAGCATGCTCACACTGTAGCACTCGATATTAAAGATATTATGGATTACCGAGGGAATAGTTCAAAAGCTTGTCTATTGAGGCTATAGCGCAATAAATGTTCTTTTTTAACGACCGTTCTGTCTTTCTCGTTTCCGGTACGTCATAGTTTTGCACATATCCATCAACACGGGCGGTCTTTTTTCCAATATTACAACATCACGACAAAATGACTTCGAGGAGAATGTTAAACGCATTTGATACCTTAGAATTTCGAACGGCTGATGGTGTTTTATATGATTACTTAGCCTGCAAGTAATCTACTTTTTCAGTCTGCGAATATCTTTCGGTTTCCTGTTTTATCCAATTTCAAATCCAATTTAATTCTTTTTAGTGGAATATTATCGTGGCCTATTTTGAACTTCGTATATTTTTGTTTTTTTTGTCGTTCTTCTAGGTTTACATCGGTGTAGTTCGACTACTTATACCACAAACTCCGTGGAATAAATTTATGAACGAAAACATCCGAGCTGTAGAAAAAATTTATGATGGAATTATACTGCACACAAAACCGATCCATGACAATTCGAAACGTTAGAAACGTAGAACGTGGAAAGAGGTTCGTTTTGATAGGTTGTGGCTCCCGTAACTTCAAACGAGTCAAAAGTTATGGCCGTTTGAAGAAAAGAAAGAAAGCGACGGACCGCTCGCTGATCCGATTCGACGGTATTGGCGAAAGTCTTCGATCTCCGCGAAACGCTTGAGCATGCTCACACTGTAGCACTCGATATTGAAGATATTATGGATTACCGAGGGAATAAATGAGGATATGGTTCAAAAGCTTGTCTACTGAGGCTATAGCGCAATAAATGTTCCTTTTTAACGACCGTTCTGTCTTTCTCGTTTCTGGTACGTCATAGTTTTGCACATATCCATCAACACGCGCGGTGTTTTTTCCAATATTACAACATCATGACAAAATGACTTTGAGGAGAATGTTAATCGCATTTGATACTTAAGAATTTCGAACGGCTGATGGTGTTTTATATGATTACTTAGCCTGCAAGTAATCTACTTTTTCAGTCTGCGAATATCTTTCGGTTTCCTGTTTTATCCAACTTCAAATCGAGTTTAACTCTTTTAAGGGGAATATTATCGTGGCCTATTTTGCTCTTCGTATACTTTTGTTTTTTTGTCGTTCTTCAAGGTTTACATCGGTGTAGTCCCACTACTTATACCACAAACTCCGTGGAATAAATTTATGAACGAAAACATCCGAGCTGTAGAAAAAACTTAAGATGGAATTATTCTGCACATAAAACCGATCCATGACAATTCGAAACGTTAGAAACGTAGAACATGGACAGAGGTTCGAATTGATAGGTTGTGGCTCTCGTAACTTCAAACGAGTCAAAAGTTATGGCGTTTGAAGAAACGAAAGAAAGCGACAGACCACTCGCTGATCCGATTCGACGGTATTGGCGAAATTCTTCGATCTCCGCGAAACGCTCGAGCATGCTCACACTGTAGCACTCGATATTGAAGATATTATGGATTACCGAGGGAATAAATGAGGATATGGTTCAAAAGCTTGTCTACTGAGGCTATAGCGCAATAAATGTTCTTTTTTAACGACCGTTCTGTCTTTCTCGTTTTCGGTACGTCATAGTTTTGCACATATCCATCAACACGGGCGGTCTATTTTCCAATATTACAACATCACGACAAAATGAATTCGAGGAGAATGTTAAACGCATTTGATACCTTAGAATTTCGAACGGCTGATGGTGTTTTATATGATTACGTAGCCTGTATGTAATCTAGTTTTTCAGTCTGCGAATATCTTTCGGTTTCCTGATTTATCCAATTTCAAATCCAATTTAATTCTTTTTAGGGGAATATTATCGTGGCATCTTTTTATCTTCGTATATTTTTGTTTTTTTGTCGTTCTTCTAGGTTTACATCGGTGTAGTCCGACAACTTATACCACAAACTCCGTGGAATAAATTTATGAACGAAAACATGCGAGCTGTAGAAAAAACTTATGATGGAATTATTCTGCACACAAAACCGATCCATGGCAATTCGAAACATTAGAAACGTAGACGGAAAGAGCTTCGTTTTGATAGGTTGTGGCTCCCATAAATTCAAACGAGCCAAAACTTATGGCCGTTTGAAGAAACGAAAGAATGCGACGGACCGCTCGCTGATCCGATTCGACGGTTTTGGCGAAAGACTTCGATCTCCGTGAAACGCTCGAGCATGCTCACACTGTAGCACTCGATATTAAAGATATTATGGATTACTGAGGGAATAAATGAGGATATGGTTCAAAAGCTTGTCTACTGAGGCTATAGCGCAATAAATATTCTTTTTTAACGACCGATCTGTCTTTCTCGTTTCCGGTACGTCATAGTTTTGCTTATATCCATCAACACGAGCGGTCTTTTTACCAATATTACAACATCACGACAAAGTGACTTCGAGGAGAATGTTAAACGCATTTGATACCTTAGAATTTCGAACGGCTGATGGTGTTTTATATGATTACTTAGCCTGCAAGTAATCTACTTTTTCTGTCTGCGAATGTCTTTCGGTTTCCTGTTTTATCCAATTTCAAATCCAATTTAATTCTTTTTAGGGAATATTATCGTGGCCTATTTTGATCTTCGTATATTTTTTTTTTGTCGTTCTTCTAGGTTTACATCGGTGTAGTCCGACTACTTATACCACAAACTCCGTGGAATAAATTTATGAACGAAAATATCCGAGCTGTAGAAAAAACTTATGATGGAATTATTCTGCACACAAAACCGATCCATGCCAATTCGAAACGTTAGAAATGTAGAACATGGAAAGAGCTTCGTTTTGATAGGTTGTGGCTCCCGTAACTTCAAACGAGTCAAAAGTTATGGTCATTTGAAGAAACGAAAGAAAGCGACGGACCGCTCGCTGATCCGATTCGACGGTATTGGCGAAATCTTCGATCTCCGCGAAAGGCTCCAGCATACTCATACTGTAGCACTCGATATTAAAGAAATTATGGATTACCATGGGAATAAATGAGGATATGATTCAAAAGCTTGTCTGGTGAGGCTATAGCGGAAAAAATGTTCTTGTTTAACGACCGTTCTGTCTTTCTCGTTTCCGGTACGTCATAGTTTTTCACATATCCATCAGCACGCGCGATCTTTTTACCAATATTACAACATCACGACAAAATGACTTCGAGGAGAATGTTAAACGCATTTGATACCTTAGAATTTTGAATGGCTGATGGTATTTTATATGATTACTTAGCCTGCAAGTAATCTACTTTTTCAGTCTGCGAATATCTTTCGGTTTCCTGTTTTATCCAATTTCAAATCCAATTTAATTCTTTTTAGGAGAATATTATCGTGGCCTATTTTATCTTCGTATGCTTTTGTTTTTTTGTCGTTCTTCTAGGTTTACATCGGTGTAATCCGACTACTTATACCACAAACTCCGTGGAATAAATTTATGAACGAAAACATCCGAGCTGTAGAAAAAACTTATGATGGAATTATTCTGCACACAAATCCGATCCATGCCAATTCGATACGTTAGGAACGTAGAACGTGGAAAGAGCTTAGTTTTGACAGGTTGTGGCTCCCGTAACTTCAAACGAGTCAAAAGTTATGGTCATTTGAAGAAACGAAAGAAAGCGACGGACCGCTCGCTGATCCGATTCGACGGTATTGGCGAAAGTCTTCGATCTCCGCGAAACGCTCGAGCATGCTCACACTGTAGCACTCGATATTAAAGATATTATGGATTACCGAGGGAATAAATAAGGATATGGTTCAAAAGCTTGTCTACTGAGGCTATAGCGGAAAAAATGTTCTTGTTTTATGACCGTTCTGTCTTTCTCCTTTCCGGTACGTCATAGTTTTGCACATATCCATCTACACGGGCGGTCTTTTTACCAATATTACAACATCACGACAAAATGACTTCGAGGAGAATGTTAAACGCATTTGATACCTTAGAATTTCGAACGGCTGATGGTGTTTTATATGATTACTTAGCCTGCAAGTAATCTACGTTTTTAGTCTGCGAATATCTTTCGGTTTCCTGTTTTATCCAATTTCAAATCCAATTTAATTCTTTTTAGGGGAATATTATCGTGGCCTATTTTATCTTCGTATATTTTTGTTTTTTTGTCGTTCTTCTAGGTTTACATCGGTGTAGTCCGACTACTTATACCACAAACTCCGTGGAATAAGTTTATGAACAAAAACATCCAAGCTGTAGAAAAAACTTATGATGGAATTATTCTGCACACAAAACCGATCCATGGAAATTTGAAACGTTAGAAACGTAGGACATGGAAAGAGCTTCGTTTTGATAGGTTGTGACTCCCGTAACTTCAAACGAGTCAAAAGTTATGGTCATTTGAAGAAACGAAAGAAAGCGACGGACCGCTCGCTGATCCGATTCGACGGTATTGGCGAAATCTTCGATCTCCGCGAAGCGCTCGAGCATGCTCACACTGTAGCACTCGATATTAAAGATATTATGGATTACCGAGGGAATAAATGAGGATATGGTTCAGAAGCTTGTCTACTGAGGCTATAGCGGAAAAAATGTTCTTGTTTAATGACCGTTCTGTCTTTCTCGTTTCCGGCACGTCATAGTTTTGCACATATCCATCAACACGCGCGGCCTTTTTACCAATATTACAACATCACGACAAAATGACTTCGAGGAGAATGTTAAACGCATTTGATACCTTAGAATTTCGAACGGCTGATGGTGTTTTATATGATTACTTAGCCTGCAAGTAATCTACTTTTTCAGTCTGCGAATATCTTTCGGTTTCCTGTTTTATCCAATTTCAAATCCAATTTAATTCTTTTTAGGGGAATATTATCGTGGCCTATTTTATCTTCGTATATTTTTTTTGTCGTTCTTCTAGGTTTACATCGGTGTAGTCCGACTACTTATACCACAAACTCCGTGGAATAAATTTATGAACGAAAACATCCGAGCTGTAGAAAAAACTTATGATGGAATTATTCCGCACACAAATCCGATCCATGCCAATTCGAAACGTTAGAAACGTAGAACATGGAAAGGGCTTCGTTTTGATAGGTTGTGGCTCCCGTAACTTCAAACGAGTCAAAAGTTATGGTCATTTGAAGAAACGAAAGAAAGCGACGGACCGCTCGCTGATCCGATTCGACGGTATGGGTGAAAGTCTTCGATCTCCGCAAAACGGTCGAGGATGCTCACACTGTAGCACTCGATATTAAAAATATTATGGATTACCGAGGGAATAAATGAGGATAAGGTTCAAAAGCTTGTCTACTGAGGCTATAGCGGAAAAAATGTTCTTGTTTAACGACCGTTCTGTCTTTCTCGTTTCCGGTACGTCATAGTTTTGCACATATCCATCAACACGGGCGGTCTTTTTACCAATATTACAACATCATGACAAAATGACTTCGAGGAGAATGTTAAATGCATTTGATACCTTAGAATTTCGAACGGCTGATGGTGTTTTATATGATTACTTAGCTTGCAAGTAATCTACTTTTTCAGTCTGCGAATATCCTTCGGTTTCCCGTTTTATCCAATTTCAAATCCAATTTAACTCTTTTTAGAGGAATATTATCATGGCCTATTTTGCTCTTCGTATACTTTTGTTTTTTTGTCGTTCTTCTTGGTTTACATCGGTGTAGTCCGACTACTTATACCACAAACTCCGTGTAATAAATTTATGAACGAAAACATCCGAGCTGTAGAAAAAAATTATGATAAAATTATTCTGCACACAAAACCGATCCATGACAACTCGAAATGTTAGAAACGTAGAATATGGAAAGTGCTTCGTTTTGATAGGTTGTGGCTCCCGTAACTTCAAACGAGCCAAAACTTATGGCCGTTTGAAGAAACGAAAGAATGCGACGGACCGCTCGCTGATCCGATTCGACGGTATTGGCGAAAGTCTTCGATCTCCGCGAAACGCTCGAGCATGCTCACACTGTAGCACTCGATATTAAAGATATTATGGATTACCGAGGGAATAAATGAGGATATGGTTCAAAAGCTTGTCTACTGCGGCTATAGAGCAATAAATGTTCTTTTTTAACGACCGTTCTGTCTTTCTTGTTTCCGGTACGTCATAGTTTTGCACATATCCATCAACACGCGCGGTCTTTTTACCAATATTACAACATCACGACAAAATGACTTCGAGGAGAATGTTAAACGCATTTGATACCTTAGAATTTCGAACAGCTGATGGTGTTTTATATGATTACTTAGCCTGCAAGTAATCTACTTTTTCAGTCTACGAATATCTTTCGGTTTCCTGTTTTATCCAATTTCAAATCCAACATAACTCTTTTTACGGGAATATTATCGTGGCCTATTTTGATCTTCGTATATTTTTGTTTTTTTGTCGTTCTTCTAGGTTTACATCGGTGTAGCCTGACTACTTATATGACAAGCTCCGTGGAATAAATTTATGAACGAAAACATCCGAGGTGTAGAAAAAACTTATAATGGAATTATTCTGCACACAAAACCGATCCATGACAATTCGAAACGTTAGAAACTTAGAACATGGAAAGAGCTTCGTTTTGATAGGTTGTGGCTCCCGTAACTTCAAACGAGCCAAAACTTAAGGCCGTTTGAAGAAACGAAAGAAAGCGACGGACCGCTCGCTGATCCGATTCGACGGTATTGGCGAAATTGTTCGATCTCCGTGAAACGCTCGAGCATGCTCACACTGTAGCACTCGATATTAAAGATATTATGGATTACCGAGGGAATAAATGAGGATATGGTTCAAAAGCTTGTCTACTGAGGCTATAGCGCAACAAATGTTCTTTTTTAACGACCGTTCTGTCTTTCTCGTTTCCGGTACGTCATAGTTTTGCACATATCCATCAACACGGGCGGTCTTTTAACCAATATTACAACATCACGACAAAATGACTTCGAGGAGAATGTTAAACGCATTTGATACCTTAAAATTTCGAACGGCTGATGGTGTTTTATATGATTACTTAGCCTGCAAGTAATCTACCTTTTCAGTCTGCGAATATCTTTTGGTTTCCTGTTTTATCCAATTTCAAATCCAATTTAATTCTTTTTAGGGGAATATTATCGTGGCCTATTTTTCTCTTCGTATATTTTTGTTTTTTTGTCGTTCTTCTAGATTTACATCGGTGTAGTCCGACAACTTATACCACAAACTCCGTGGAATAAATTTATGAAACGAGCCAAAACTTATGGCCGTTTGAAGAAACGAAAGAATGCGACGGACCGCTCGCTGATCCGATTCGACGGTTTTGGCGAAAGACTTCGATCTCCGTGAAACGCTCGAGCATGCTCACACTGTAGCACTCGATATTAAAGATATTATGGATTACTGAGGGAATAAATGAGGATATGGTTCAAAAGCTTGTCTACTGAGGCTATAGCGCAATAAATTTCTTTTTTAACGACCGATCTGTCTTTCTCGTTTCCGGTACGTCATAGTTTTGCTTATATCCATCAACACGAGCGGTCTTTTTACCAATATTACAACATCACGACAAAGTGACTTCGAGGAGAATGTTAAACGCATTTGATACCTTAGAATTTCGAACGGCTGATGGTGTTTTATATGATTACTTAGCCTGCAAGTAATCTACTTTTTCTGTCTGCGAATGTCTTTCGGTTTCCTGTTTTATCCAATTTCAAATCCAATTTAATTCTTTTTAGGGAATATTATCGTGGCCTATTTTGATCTTCGTATATTTTTTTTTGTCGTTCTTCTAGGTTTACATCGGTGTAGTCCGACTACTTATACCACAAACTCCGTGGAATAAATTTATGAACGAAAATATCCGAGCTGTAGAAAAAACTTATGATGGAATTATTCTGCACACAAAACCGATCCATGCCAATTCGAAACGTTAGAAATGTAGAACATGGAAAGAGCTTCGTTTTGATAGGTTGTGGCTCCCGTAACTTCAAACGAGTCAAAAGTTATGGTCATTTGAAGAAACGAAAGAAAGCGACGGACCGCTCGCTGATCCGATTCGACGGTATTGGCGAAATCTTCGATCTCCGCGAAAGGCTCCAGCATACTCATACTGTAGCACTCGATATTAAAGAAATTATGGATTACCATGGGAATAAATGAGGATATGATTCAAAAGCTTGTCTGGTGAGGCTATAGCGGAAAAAATGTTCTTGTTTAACGACCGTTCTGTCTTTCTCGTTTCCGGTACGTCATAGTTTTTCACATATCCATCAGCACGCGCGATCTTTTTACCAATATTACAACATCACGACAAAATGACTTCGAGGAGAATGTTAAACGCATTTGATACCTTAGAATTTTGAATGGCTGATGGTATTTTATATGATTACTTAGCCTGCAAGTAATCTACTTTTTCAGTCTGCGAATATCTTTCGGTTTCCTGTTTTATCCAATTTCAAATCCAATTTAATTCTTTTTAGGAGAATATTATCGTGGCCTATTTTATCTTCGTATGCTTTTGTTTTTTTGTCGTTCTTCTAGGTTTACATCGGTGTAATCCGACTACTTATACCACAAACTCCGTGGAATAAATTTATGAACGAAAACATCCGAGCTGTAGAAAAAACTTATGATGGAATTATTCTGCACACAAATCCGATCCATGCCAATTCGATACGTTAGGAACGTAGAACATGGAAAGAGCTTAGTTTTGACAGGTTGTGGCTCCCGTAACTTCAAACGAGTCAAAAGTTATGGTCATTTGAAGAAACGAAAGAAAGCGACGGACCGCTCGCTGATCCGATTCGACGGTATTGGCGAAAGTCTTCGATCTCCGCGAAACGCTCGAGCATGCTCACACTGTAGCACTCGATATTAAAGATATTATGGATTACCGAGGGAATAAATGAGGATATGGTTCAAAAGCTTGTCTACTGAGGCTATAGCGGAAAAAATGTTCTTGTTTTATGACCGTTCTGTCTTTCTCCTTTCCGGTACGTCATAGTTTTGCACATATCCATCTACACGGGCGGTCTTTTTACCAATATTACAACATCACGACAAAATGACTTCGAGGAGAATGTTAAACGCATTTGATACCTTAGAATTTCGAACGGATGATAGTGTTTTATATGATTACTTAGCCTGCAAGTAATCTACGTTTTTAGTCTGCGAATATCTTTCGGTTTCCTGTTTTATCCAATTTCAAATCCAATTTAATTCTTTTTAGGGGAATATTATCGTGGCCTATTTTATCTTCGTATATTTTTGTTTTTTTGTCGTTCTTCTAGGTTTACATCGGTGTAGTCCGACTACTTATACCACAAACTCCGTGGAATAAGTTTATGAACAAAAACATCCAAGCTGTAGAAAAAACTTATGATGGAATTATTCTGCACACAAAACCAATCCATGGAAATTTGAAACGTTAGAAACGTAGGACATGGAAAGAGCTTCGTTTTGATAGGTTGTGACTCCCGTAACTTCAAACGAGTCAAAAGTTATGGTCATTTGAAGAAACGAAAGAAAGCGACGGACCGCTCGCTGATCCGATTCGACGGTATTGGCGAAATCTTCGATCTCCGCGAAGCGCTCGAGCATGCTCACACTGTAGCACTCGATATTAAAGATATTATGGATTACCGAGGGAATAAATGAGGATATGGTTCAGAAGCTTGTCTACTGAGGCTATAGCGGAAAAAATGTTCTTGTTTAATGACCGTTCTGTCTTTCTCGTTTCCGGCACGTCATAGTTTTGCACATATCCATCAACACGCGCGGCCTTTTTACCAATATTACAACATCACGACAAAATGACTTCGAGGAGAATGTTAAACGCATTTGATACCTTAGAATTTCGAACGGCTGATGGTGTTTTATATGATTACTTAGCCTGCAAGTAATCTACTTTTTCAGTCTGCGAATATCTTTCGGTTTCCTGTTTTATCCAATTTCAAATCCAATTTAATTCTTTTTAGGGGAATATTATCGTGGCCTATTTTATCTTCGTATATTTTTTTTGTCGTTCTTCTAGGTTTACATCGGTGTAGTCCGACTACTTATACCACAAACTCCGTGGAATAAATTTATGAACGAAAACATCCGAGCTGTAGAAAAAACTTATGATGGAATTATTCCGCACACAAATCCGATCCATGCCAATTCGAAACGTTAGAAACGTAGAACATGGAAAGGGCTTCGTTTTGATAGGTTGTGGCTCCCGTAACTTCAAACGAGTCAAAAGTTATGGTCATTTGAAGAAACGAAAGAAAGCGACGGACCGCTCGCTGATCCGATTCGACGGTATGGGTGAAAGTCTTCGATCTCCGCAAAACGGTCGAGGATGCTCACACTGTAGCACTCGATATTAAAAATATTATGGATTACCGAGGGAATAAATGAGGATAAGGTTCAAAAGCTTGTCTACTGAGGCTATAGCGGAAAAAATGTTCTTGTTTAACGACCGTTCTGTCTTTCTCGTTTCCGGTACGTCATAGTTTTGCACATATCCATCAACACGGGCGGTCTTTTTACCAATATTACAACATCATGACAAAATGACTTCGAGGAGAATGTTAAATGCATTTGATACCTTAGAATTTCGAACGGCTGATGGTGTTTTATATGATTACTTAGCTTGCAAGTAATCTACTTTTTCAGTCTGCGAATATCCTTCGGTTTCCCGTTTTATCCAATTTCAAATCCAATTTAACTCTTTTTAGGGGAATATTATCATGGCCTATTTTGCTCTTCGTATACTTTTGTTTTTTTGTCGTTCTTCTTGGTTTACATCGGTGTAGTCCGACTACTTATACCACAAACTCCGTGTAATAAATTTATGAACGAAAACATCCGAGCTGTAGAAAAAAATTATGATAAAATTATTCTGCACACAAAACCGATCCATGACAACTCGAAATGTTAGAAACGTAGAATATGGAAAGTGCTTCGTTTTGATAGGTTGTGGCTCCCGTAACTTCAAACGAGCCAAAACTTATGGCCGTTTGAAGAAACGAAAGAATGCGACGGACCGCTCGCTGATCCGATTCGACGGTATTGGCGAAAGTCTTCGATCTCCGCGAAACACTCGAGCATGCTCACACTGTAGCACTCGATATTAAAGATATTATGGATTACCGAGGGAATAAATGAGGATATGGTTCAAAAGCTTGTCTACTGAGGCTATAGAGCAATAAATGTTCTTTTTTAACGACCGTTCTGTCTTTCTTGTTTCCGGTACGTCATAGTTTTGCACATATCCATCAACACGCGCGGTCTTTTTACCAATATTACAACATCACGACAAAATGACTTCGAGGAGAATGTTAAACGCATTTGATACCTTAGAATTTCGAACAGCTGATGGTGTTTTATATGATTACTTAGCCTGCAAGTAATCTACTTTTTCAGTCTACGAATATCTTTCGGTTTCCTGTTTTATCCAATTTCAAATCCAACATAACTCTTTTTACGGGAATATTATCGTGGCCTATTTTGATCTTCGTATATTTTTGTTTTTTTGTCGTTCTTCTAGGTTTACATCGGTGTAGCCTGACTACTTATATGACAAGCTCCGTGGAATAAATTTATGAACGAAAACATCCGAGCTGTAGAAAAAACTTATAATGGAATTATTCTGCACACAAAACCGATCCATGACAATTCGAAACGTTAGAAACTTAGAACATGGAAAGAGCTTCGTTTTTATAGGTTGTGGCTCCCGTAACTTCAAACGAGCCAAAACTTAAGGCCGTTTGAAGAAACGAAAGAAAGCGACGGACCGCTCGCTGATCCGATTCGACGGTATTGGCGAAAGTCTTCGATCTCCGTGAAACGCTCGAGCATGCTCACACTGTAGCACTCGATATTAAAGATATTATGGATTACCGAGGGAATAAATGAGGATATCGTTCAAAAGCTTGTCTACTGAGGCTATAGCGCAACAAATGTTCTTTTTTAACGACCGTTCTGTCTTTCTCGTTTCCGGTACGTCATAGTTTTGCACATATCCATCAACACGGGCGGTCTTTTAACCAATATTACAACATCACGACAAAATGACTTCGAGGAGAATGTTAAACGCATTTGATACCTTAAAATTTTGAACGGCTGATGGTGTTTTATATGATTACTTAGCCTGCAAGTAATCTACCTTTTCAGTCTGCGAATATCTTTTGGTTTCCTGTATTATCCAATTTCAAATCCAATTTAATTCTTTTTAGGGGAATATTATCGTGGCCTATTTTTCTCTTCGTATATTTTTGTTTTTTTGTCGTTCTTCTTGGTTTACATCGTTGTAGTCCGACTACTTATACCATAAACTCCGTGGAATAAATTTATGAACGAAAACATCCGAGCTGTAGAAAAAACTTATGATGGAATTATTCTGCACACAAAACCGATCCATGACAATTCGAAACATTAGAAACGTAGAACATGGAAAGAGCTTCGTTTTGATAGGTTGTGGCTCCCGTAACTTCAAACGAGTCAAAAGTTATGGTCGTTTGAAGAAACGAAACAAAGCGACGGACCAGTCGCTGATCCGATTCGAAGGTATTGGCGAAAGTCTTCGATCTCCGTGAAACGCTCGAGCATGCTCACACTGTAGCACTCGATATTAAAGATAGTATGGATTACCGAGGGAATAAATGAGGATATGGTTCAAAAGCTTGTCTACTGAGGCTATAGCGCAATAAATGTTCTTTTTTAACGACCGTTCTGTCTTTCTCGTTTCCGGTCCGTCATAGTTTTGCACAAATCCATCAACACGGGCGGTCTTTTTACCAATATTACAACATCACGACAAAGTGAATTCGAGGAGAATGTTAAACGCATTTGATACCTTAGAATTTCGAACGGCTGATGGTGTTTTATATGATTACTTAGCCTGCAAGTAATCTACTTTTTCAGTCTGCGAATATCTTTCCGTTTCCTGTTTTATCCAATTTCAAATCCAATTTAATTCTTTTTAGGGAATATTATCGTGGCCTATTTTGATCTTCGTATATTTTTGTTTTTTTGTCATTCTTCTAGGTTTACATCGGTGTAGTCCGACTACTTATACCACAAACTCCGTGGAATAAATTTATGAACGAAAACATCCGAGCTGTAGAAAAAACTTATGATGGAATTATTCTGCGCACAAAACCGATCCATGACAATTCGAAACATTGGAAACGTAGAACATGGACAGAGGTTCGAATTGATAGGTTGTGGCTCCCGTAACTTCAAACGAGTCAAAAGTTATGGCGTTTGAAGAAACAAAAGAAAGCGACAGACCACTCGCTGATCCGATTCGACGGTATTGGCGAAATTCTTCGATCTCCGCGAAACGCTCGAGCATGCTCACACTGTAGCACTCGATATTGAAGATATTATGGATTACCGAGGGAATAAATGAGGATATGGTTCAAAAGCTTGTCTACTGAGGCTATAGCGCAATAAATGTTCTTTTTTAACGACCGTTCTGTCTTTCTAGTTTCCGGTACGTCATAGTTTTGCACATATCCATCAACACGGGCGGTCTTTTTTCCAATATTACAACATCACGACAAAATGAATTCGAGGAGAATGTTAAACGCATTTGATACCTTAGAATTTCGAATGGCTGATGGTGTTTTATTTGATTACGTAGCCTGTATGTAATCTAGTTTTTCAGTCTGCGAATATCTTTCGGTTTCCTGTTTTATCCAATTTCAAATCCAATTTAATTCTTTTTAGGGGAATATTATCGTGGCCTCTTTTTATTTTCGTATATTTTTGTTTTTTTGTCGTTCTTCTAGGTTTACATCGGTGTAGTCCGACAACTTATACCACAAACTCCGTGGAATAAATTTATGAACGAAAACATGCGAGCTATAGAAAAAACTTATGATGGAATTATTCTGCACACAAAACCGATCCATGGCAATTCGAAACATTAGAAACGTAGAACATAAAAAGAGCTTCGTTTTGATAGGTTGTGGCTCCCATAAATTCAAACGAGCCAAAACTTATGGCCGTTTGAAGAAACGAAAGAATGCGACGGACCGCTCGCTGATCCGATTCGACGGTTTTGGCGAAAGACTTCGATCTCCGTGAAACGCTCGAGCATGCTCACACTGTAGCACTCGATATTAAAGATATTATGGATTACCGATGGAATAAATGAGGATATGGTTCAAAATCTTGTCTACTGAGGCTATAGCGCAATAAATGTTCTTTTTTAACGACCGTTCTGTCTTTCTCGTTTCCGGTACGTCATAGTTTTGCTCATATCCATCAACACGAGCGGTCTTTTTACCAATATTACAACATCACGACAAAGTGACTTCGAGGAGAATGTTAAACGCATTTGATACCTTAGAATTTCGAACGGCTGATGGTGTTTTATATGATTACTTAGCCTGCAAGTAATATACTTTTTCTGTCTGCGAATGTCTTTCGGTTTCCTATTTTATCCAATTTCAAATCCAATTTAATTCTTTTTAGGGGAATATTATCGTGGCCTATTTTGATCTTCGTATATTTTTGTTTTTTTGTCGTTCTTCTAGGTTTACATCGGTGTAGTCCGACTACTTATACCACAAACTCCGTGGAATAAATTTATGAACGAAAACATCCAAGCGGTAGAAAAAACTTATGATGGAATTATTCTGCACACAAAACCGATCCATGCCAATTCGAAACGTTAGAAATGTAGAACATGGAAAGAGCTTCGTTTTGATAGGTTGTGGCTCCCGTAACTTCAAACGAGTCAAAAGTTATGGTCATTTGAAGAAACGAAAGAAAGCGACGGACCGCTCGCTCATCCGATTCGACGGTATTGGCGAAATCTTCGATCTCCGCGAAACGCCCCAGCATGCTCATACTGTAGCACTCGATATTAAAGATATTATGGATTACCATGGGAATAAATGAGGATATGATTCAAAAGCTTGTCTAGTGAGGCTATAGCGGAAAAAATGTTCTTGTTTAACGACCGTTCTGTCTTTCTCGTTTCCAGTACGTCATAGTTTTTCACATATCCATCAACACGCGCGATCTTTTTACCAATATTACAACATCACGACAAAATGACTTCGAGGAGAATGTTAAACGCATTTGATACCTTAGAATTTTGAATGGCTGATGGTCTTTTATATGATTACTTAGCCTGCAAGTAATCTACTTTTTCAGTCTGCGAATATCTTTCGGTTTCCTGTTTTATCCAATTTCAAATCCAATTTAATTCTTTTTAGGAGAATATTATCGCGGCCTATTTTATCTTCGTATGCTTTTGTTTTTTTGTCGTTCTTCTAGGTTTACATCGGTGTAATCCAACTACTTATACCACAAACTCCGTGGAATAAATTTTTGAACGAAAACATCCGAGCTGTAGAAAAAACTTATGATGGAATTATTCTGCACACAAATCCGATCCATGCCAATTCGATACGTTAGGAACGTAGAACATGGAAAGAGCTTAGTTTTGATAGGTTGTGGCTCCCGTAACTTCAAACGAGTCAAAATTTATGGTCATTTGAAGAAACGAAAGAAAGCGACGGACCGCTCGCTGATCCGATTCGACGGTATTGGCGAAAGTCTTCGATCTCCGCGAAACGCTCGAGCATGCTCACATTGTAGCACTCGATATTAAAGATATTATGGATTACCGAGGGAATAAATGAGGATATGGTTCAAAAGCTTGTCTACTGAGGCTATAGCGGAAAAAATGTTCTTGTTTTATGACCGTTCTGTCTTTCTCCTTTCCGGTACGTCATAGTTTTGCACATATCCATCAACACGGGCGGTCTTTTTACCAATATTACAACATCACGACAAAATGACTTCGAGGAGAATGCTAAACGCATTTGATGCCTTAGAATTTCGAACGGCTGATGGTGTTTTATATGATTACTTAGCCTGCAAGTAATCTACGTTTTCAGTCTGCGAATATCCTTCGGTTTCCTGTTTTATCCAATTTCAAATCCAATTTAATTCTTTTTAGGGGAATATTATCGTGGCCTATTTTATCTTCGTATATTTTTGTTTTTTTGTCGTTCTTCTAGGTTTACATCGGTGTAGTCCGACTACTTATACCACAAACTCCGTGGAATAAATTTATGAACAAAAACATCCAAGCTGTAGAAAAAACTTATGATGGAATTATTCTGCACACAAAACCGATCCATGACAATTCGAAACGTTAGAAACGTAGAACATGGAAAGAGCTTTGTTTTGATAGGTTGTGGCTCCCGTAACTTCAAACGAGTCAAAAGTTATGGTCATTTGAAGAAACGAAAGAAAGCGACGGACCGCTCGCTGATCCGATTCGACGGTATTGGCGAAATCTTCGATCTCCGCGAAACGCTCGAGCATGCTTACACTGTAGCACTCGATATTAAAGATATTATGGATTACCGAGGGAATAAATGAGGATATGGTTCAAAAGCTTGTCTACTGAGGCTATAGCGGAAAAAATATTCTTGTTTAACGACCGTTCTGTCTTTCTCGTTTCCGGTACGTCATAGTTTTGCACATCAAACAAGTAAAAAGTTATGGCCGTTTGAAGAAACGAAAGAAAGCGACGGACCGCTCGCTGATCCGATTCGACGGTATTGGCGAAAGTCTTCGATCTCCGCGAAACGCTCGAGCATGCTCACACTGTAGCACTCGATATTAAAGATATTATGGATTACCGAGGGAATAAATGAGGATATGGTTCAAAAGCTTGTCCACTGAGGCTATAGTGCAATAAATGTTCTTTTTTAACGACCGTTCTGTCTTTCTCGTTTCCGGTACGTCATAGTTTTGCACATATCCATCAACACGCGCGGTCTTTTTACCAATATTACAACATCACGACAAAATGACTTCGAGGAGAATGTTAAACGCATTTGATACCTTTGAATTTCGAACGGCTGATGGTGTTTTATATGATTACTTAGCCTGCAAGTAGTCTACTTTTTTAGTCTGCGAATATCTTTCGGTTTCCTGTTTTATCCAATTTTAAATCCAATTCAATTCTTTTTAGGGGAATATTATCGTGGCCTATTTTGCACTTCGCATATTTTTGTTTTTTTGTCGTTCTTCTAGGTTTACATCGGTGTAGTCCGACTACTTATACCACAAACTCCGTGGTATAAATTTATGAACGAAAACATCCGAGCTGTAGAAAAAACTTAAGATGGAATTATTCCCCACACAAAACCGATCCATGACAATTCGAAACGTTAGAAACGTAGAACATGGAAAGAGCTTCGTTTTGATAGGTTGTGGCTCCCGTAACTTCAAATGAGTCAAAAGTTATGGCCGTTTGAAGAAACGAAAGAAAGCGACGGACCGCTCGCTGGTCCGATTCGACGGTATTGGCGAAAGTCTTCGATCTCCGCGAAGCGCTCGAGCATGCTCACATTGTAGCACTCGATATTAAAGATGTTATGGATTACGGAGGGAATAAATGAGGATATGGTTCAAAAGCTTGTCTATGAGGATATAGCACAATAAATGTTCTTTTTTAACGACCGTTCTGTCTTTCTCGTTTCCGGTATGTCATAGTTTTGCACATATCCATCAACACGCGCGGTCTTTTTACTAATATTACAACATCACGACAAAATGACTTCGAGGAGAATGTTAAACGCATTTGATACCTTAGAATTTCGAACGGCTGATGGTGTTTTATATGATTACTTAGCCTGCAAGTAATTTACTTTTTCAGTCTGCGAATATCTTTCGGTTTCCCGTTTTATCCTATTTCAAATCCAATTCAATTCTTTTTAGGAGAATATTATCGTGGCCTATTTTGCACTTCGTATATTTTTGTTTTTTTGTAGTTCTTCTAGGTTTACATCGGTGTAGTCCGACTACTTATACCACAGACTTCGTGGAATAAATTTATGAACGAAAACATCCGAGCTGTAGAAAAAACTTAAGATGGAATTATTCTGCAAACAAAACCGATCCATGACAATTCGAAACGTTAGAAACGTAGAACATGGAAAGAGCTTCGTTCTGATAGGTTGTGGCTCCCATCGCTTCAAACGAATCAAAAGTTATGGCCATTTGAAGAAACGAAAGAAAGCGACGGACCGCTCGCTGATCCGATTCGACGGTATTGGCGAAAGTATTCGATCTCCGCGAAACACTCGAGCATGCTCACACTGTAGCACTCGATATTAAAAATATTATGGATTACCGAGGGAATAAATGAGGATATTGTTCAAAAGCTTGTCTACTGAGGCTATAGCGCAATAAATGTTCTTTTTTAACGACCGTTCTGTCTTTCTCGTTTCCAGTACGTCATAGTTTTGCACATATCCATCAACACGCGCGGTCTTTTTTCCAATATTACAACATCATGACAAAATGACTTTGAGGAGAATGTTAATCGCATTTGATACTTAAGAATTTCGAACGGCTGATGGTGTTTTATATGATTACTTAGCCTGCAAGTAATCTACTTTTTCAGTCTGCGAATATCTTTCGGTTTCCTGTTTTATCCAACTTCAAATCGAGTTTAACTCTTTTAAGGGGAATATTATCGTGGCCTATTTTGCTCTTCGTATACTTTTGTTTTTTTGTCGTTCTTCTAGGTTTACATCGGTGTAGTCCCACTACTTATACCACAAACTCCGTGGAATAAATTTATGAACGAAAACATCCGAGCTGTAGAAAAAACTTAAGATGGAATTATTCTGCACATAAAACCGATCCATGACAATTCGAAACGTTAGAAACATAGAACATGGAAAGAGCTTCGTTTTGATAGGTTGTGGCTCCCGTAACTTCAAACGAGCCAAAACTTATGGCCGTTTGAAGAAACGAAAGAATGCGATGGACCGCTCGCTGATCCGATTCGACGGTATTGGCGAAAGTCTTCGATCTCCGCGAAACACTCGAGCATGCTCACACTGTAGCACTCGATATTAAAGATATTATGGATTACCGAGGGAATAAATGAGGATATGGTTCAAAAGCTTGTCTACTGAGGCTATAGAGCAATAAATGTTCTTTTTTAACGACCGTTCTGTCTTTCTTGTTTCCGGTACGTCATAGTTTTGCACATATCCATCAACACGCGCGGTCTTTTTACCAATATTACAACATCACGACAAAATGACTTCGAGGAGAATGTTAAACGCATTTGATACCTTAGAATTTCGAACAGCTGATGGTGTTTTATATGATTACTTAGCCTGCAAGTAATCTACTTTTTCAGTCTACGAATATCTTTCGGTTTCCTGTTTTATCCAATTTCAAATCCAACATAACTCTTTTTACGGGAATATTATCGTGGCCTATTTTGATCTTCGTATATTTTTGTTTTTTTGTCGTTCTTCTAGGTTTACATCGGTGTAGCCTGACTACTTATATGACAAGCTCCGTGGAATAAATTTATGAACGAAAACATCCGAGCTGTAGAAAAAACTTATAATGGAATTATTCTGCACACAAAACCGATCCATGACAATTCGAAACGTTAGAAACTTAGAACATGGAAAGAACTTCGTTTTTATAGGTTGTGGCTCCCGTAACTTCAAACGAGCCAAAACTTAAGGCCGTTTGAAGAAACGAAAGAAAGCGACGGACCGCTCGCTGATCCGATTCGACGGTATTGGCGAAAGTCTTCGATCTCCGTGAAACGCTCGAGCATGCTCACACTGTAGCACTCGATATTAAAGATATTATGGATTACCGAGGGAATAAATGAGGATATCGTTCAAAAGCTTGTCTACTGAGGCTATAGCGCAACAAATGTTCTTTTTTAACGACCGTTCTGTCTTTCTCGTTTCCGGTACGTCATAGTTTTGCACATATCCATCAACACGGGCGGTCTTTTAACCAATATTACAACATCACGACAAAATGACTTCGAGGAGAATGTTAAACGCATTTGATACCTTAAAATTTTGAACGGCTGATGGTGTTTTATATGATTACTTAGCCTGCAAGTAATCTACCTTTTCAGTCTGCGAATATCTTTTGGTTTCCTGTATTATCCAATTTCAAATCCAATTTAATTCTTTTTAGGGGAATATTATCGTGGCCTATTTTTCTCTTCGTATATTTTTGTTTTTTTGTCGTTCTTCTTGGTTTACATCGTTGTAGTCCGACTACTTATACCATAAACTCCGTGGAATAAATTTATGAACGAAAACATCCGAGCTGTAGAAAAAACTTATGATGGAATTATTCTGCACACAAAACCGATCCATGACAATTCGAAACATTAGAAACGTAGAACATGGAAAGAGCTTCGTTTTGATAGGTTGTGGCTCCCGTAACTTCAAACGAGTCAAAAGTTATGGTCGTTTGAAGAAACGAAACAAAGCGACGGACCAGTCGCTGATCCGATTCGAAGGTATTGGCGAAAGTCTTCGATCTCCGTGAAACGCTCGAGCATGCTCACACTGTAGCACTCGATATTAAAGATAGTATGGATTACCGAGGGAATAAATGAGGATATGGTTCAAAAGCTTGTCTACTGAGGCTATAGCGCAATAAATGTTCTTTTTTAACGACCGTTCTGTCTTTCTCGTTTCCGGTCCGTCATAGTTTTGCACAAATCCATCAACACGGGCGGTCTTTTTACCAATATTACAACATCACGACAAAGTGAATTCGAGGAGAATGTTAAACGCATTTGATACCTTAGAATTTCGAACGGCTGATAGTGTTTTATATGATTACTTAGCCTGCAAGTAATCTACTTTTTCAGTCTGCGAATATCTTTCCGTTTCCTGTTTTATCCAATTTCAAATCCAATTTAATTCTTTTTAGGGAATATTATCGTGGCCTATTTTGATCTTCGTATATTTTTGTTTTTTTGTCATTCTTCTAGGTTTACATCGGTGTAGTCCGACTACTTATACCACAAACTCCGTGGAATAAATTTATGAACGAAAACATCCGAGCTGTAGAAAAAACTTATGATGGAATTATTCTGCGCACAAAACCGATCCATGACAATTCGAAACATTGGAAACGTAGAACATGGACAGAGGTTCGAATTGATAGGTTGTGGCTCCCGTAACTTCAAACGAGTCAAAAGTTATGGCGTTTGAAGAAACAAAAGAAAGCGACAGACCACTCGCTGATCCGATTCGACGGTATTGGCGAAATTCTTCGATCTCCGCGAAACGCTCGAGCATGCTCACACTGTAGCACTCGATATTGAAGATATTATGGATTACCGAGGGAATAAATGAGGATATGGTTCAAAAGCTTGTCTACTGAGGCTATAGCGCAATAAATGTTCTTTTTTAACGACCGTTCTGTCTTTCTAGTTTCCGGTACGTCATAGTTTTGCACATATCCATCAACACGGGCGGTCTTTTTTCCAATATTACAACATCACGACAAAATGAATTCGAGGAGAATGTTAAACGCATTTGATACCTTAGAATTTCGAATGGCTGATGGTGTTTTATTTGATTACGTAGCCTGTATGTAATCTAGTTTTTCAGTCTGCGAATATCTTTCGGTTTCCTGTTTTATCCAATTTCAAATCCAATTTAATTCTTTTTAGGGGAATATTATCGTGGCCTCTTTTTATCTTCGTATATTTTTGTTTTTTTGTCGTTCTTCTAGGTTTACATCGGTGTAGTCCGACAACTTATACCACAAACTCCGTGGAATAAATTTATGAACGAAAACATGCGAGCTGTAGAAAAAACTTATGATGGAATTATTCTGCACACAAAACCGATCCATGGCAATTCGAAACATTAGAAACGTAGAACATGGAAAGAGCTTCGTTTTGATAGGTTGTGGCTCCCATAAATTCAAACGAGCCAAAACTTATGGCCGTTTGAAGAAACGAAAGAATGCGACGGACCGCTCGCTGATCCGATTCGACGGTTTTGGCGAAAGACTTCGATCTCCGTGAAACGCTCGAGCATGCTCACACTGTAGCACTCGATATTAAAGATATTATGGATTACCGAGGGAATAAATGAGGATATGGTTCAAAATCTTGTCTACTGAGGCTATAGCGCAATAAATGTTCTTTTTTAACGACCGTTCTGTCTTTCTCGTTTCCGGTACGTCATAGTTTTGCTCATATCCATCAACACGAGCGGTCTTTTTACCAATATTACAACATCACGACAAAGTGACTTCGAGGAGAATGTTAAACGCATTTGATACCTTAGAATTTCGAACGGCTGATGGTGTTTTATATGATTACTTAGCCTGCAAGTAATCTACTTTTTCTGTCTGCGAATGTCTTTCGGTTTCCTATTTTATCTAATTTCAAATCCAATTTAATTCTTTTTAGGGGAATATTATCGTGGCCTATTTTGATCTTCGTATATTTTTGTTTTTTTGTCGTTCTTCTAGGTTTACATCGGTGTAGTCCGACTACTTATACCACAAACTCCGTGGAATAAATTTATGAACGAAAACATCCAAGCGGTAGAAAAAACTTATGATGGAATTATTCTGCACACAAAACCGATCCATGCCAATTCGAAACGTTAGAAATGTAGAACATGGAAAGAGCTTCGTTTTGATAGGTTGTGGCTCCCGTAACTTCAAACGAGTCAAAAGTTATGGTCATTTGAAGAAACGAAAGAAAGCGACGGACCGCTCGCTCATCCGATTCGACGGTATTGGCGAAATCTTCGATCTCCGCGAAACGCCCCAGCATGCTCATACTGTAGCACTCGATATTAAAGATATTATGGATTACCATGGGAATAAATGAGGATATGATTCAAAAGCTTGTCTAGTGAGGCTATAGCGGAAAAAATGTTCTTGTTTAACGACCGTTCTGTCTTTCTCGTTTCCAGTACGTCATAGTTTTTCACATATCCATCAACACGCGCGATCTTTTTACCAATATTACAACATCACGACAAAATGACTTCGAGGAGAATGTTAAACGCATTTGATACCTTAGAATTTTGAATGGCTGATGGTCTTTTATATGATTACTTAGCCTGCAAGTAATCTACTTTTTCAGTCTGCGAATATCTTTCGGTTTCCTGTTTTATCCAATTTCAAATCCAATTTAATTCTTTTTAGGAGAATATTATCGCGGCCTATTTTATCTTCGTATGCTTTTGTTTTTTTGTCGTTCTTCTAGGTTTACATCGGTGTAATCCAACTACTTATACCACAAACTCCGTGGAATAAATTTTTGAACGAAAACATCCGAGCTGTAGAAAAAACTTATGATGGAATTATTCTGCACACAAATCCGATCCATGCCAATTCGATACGTTAGGAACGTAGAACATGGAAAGAGCTTAGTTTTGATAGGTTGTGGCTCCCGTAACTTCAAACGAGTCAAAATTTATGGTCATTTGAAGAAACGAAAGAAAGCGACGGACCGCTCGCTGATCCGATTCGACGGTATTGGCGAAAGTCTTCGATCTCCGCGAAACGCTCGAGCATGCTCACATTGTAGCACTCGATATTAAAGATATTATGGATTACCGAGGGAATAAATGAGGATATGGTTCAAAAGCTTGTCTACTGAGGCTATAGCGGAAAAAATGTTCTTGTTTTATGACCGTTCTGTCTTTCTCCTTTCCGGTACGTCATAGTTTTGCACATATCCATCAACACGGGCGGTCTTTTTACCAATATTACAACATCACGACAAAATGACTTCGAGGAGAATGCTAAACGCATTTGATGCCTTAGAATTTCGAACGGCTGATGGTGTTTTATATGATTACTTAGCCTGCAAGTAATCTACGTTTTCAGTCTGCGAATATCCTTCGGTTTCCTGTTTTATCCAATTTCAAATCCAATTTAATTCTTTTTAGGGGAATATTATCGTGGCCTATTTTATCTTCGTATATTTTTGTTTTTTGTCGTTCTTCTAGGTTTACATCGGTGTAGTCCGACTACTTATACCACAAACTCCGTGGAATAAATTTATGAACAAAAACATCCAAGCTGTAGAAAAAACTTATGATGGAATTATTCTGCACACAAAACCGATCCATGGCAATTCGAAACATTAGAAACGTAGAACATGGAAAGAGCTTCGTTTTGATAGGTTGTGACTCCCGTAACTTCAAACGAGTCAAAAGTTATGGTCATTTGAAGAAACGAAAGAAAGCGACGGACCGCTCGCTGATCCGATTCGACGGTATTGGCGAAATCTTCGATCTCCGCGAAACGCTCGAGCATGCTTACACTGTAGCACTCGATATTAAAGATATTATGGATTACCGAGGGAATAAATGAGGATATGGTTCAAAAGCTTGTCTACTGAGGCTATAGCGGAAAAAATATTCTTGTTTAACGACCGTTCTATCTTTCTCGTTTCCGGTACGTCATAGTTTTGCACATCAAACAAGTAAAAAGTTATGGCCGTTTGAAGAAACGAAAGAAAGCGACGGACCGCTCGCTGATCCGATTCGACGGTATTGGCGAAAGTCTTCGATCTCCGCGAAACGCTCGAGCATGCTCACACTGTAGCACTCGATATTAAAGATATTATGGATTACCGAGGGAATAAATGAGGATATGGTTCAAAAGCTTGTCCACTGAGGCTATAGTGCAATAAATGTTCTTTTTTAACGACCGTTCTGTCTTTCTCGTTTCCGGTACGTCATAGTTTTGCACATATCCATCAACACGCGCGGTCTTTTTACCAATATTACAACATCACGACAAAATGACTTCGAGGAGAATGTTAAACGCATTTGATACCTTTGAATTTCGAACGGCTGATGGTGTTTTATATGATTACTTAGCCTGCAAGTAGTCTACTTTTTTAGTCTGCGAATATCTTTCGGTTTCCTGTTTTATCCAATTTTAAATCCAATTCAATTCTTTTTAGGGGAATATTATCGTGGCCTATTTTGCACTTCGCATATTTTTGTTTTTTTGTCGTTCTTCTAGGTTTACATCGGTGTAGTCCGACTACTTATACCACAAACTCCGTGGTATAAATTTATGAACGAAAACATCCGAGCTGTAGAAAAAACTTAAGATGGAATTATTCCCCACACAAAACCGATCCATGACAATTCGAAACGTTAGAAACGTAGAACATGGAAAGAGCTTCGTTTTGATAGGTTGTGGCTCCCGTAACTTCAAATGAGTCAAAAGTTATGGCCGTTTGAAGAAACGAAAGAAAGCGACGGACCGCTCGCTGGTCCGATTCGACGGTATTGGCGAAAGTCTTCGATCTCCGCGAAGCGCTCGAGCATGCTCACATTGTAGCACTCGATATTAAAGATGTTATGGATTACGGAGGGAATAAATGAGGATATGGTTCAAAAGCTTGTCTATGAGGATATAGCACAATAAATGTTCTTTTTTAACGACCGTTCTGTCTTTCTCGTTTCCGGTATGTCATAGTTTTGCACATATCCATCAACACGCGCGGTCTTTTTACTAATATTACAACATCACGACAAAATGACTTCGAGGAGAATGTTAAACGCATTTGATACCTTAGAATTTCGAACGGCTGATGGTGTTTTATATGATTACTTAGCCTGCAAGTAATTTACTTTTTCAGTCTGCGAATATCTTTCGGTTTCCCGTTTTATCCTATTTCAAATCCAATTCAATTCTTTTTAGGAGA
This sequence comes from Allium cepa, assembly GCA_030765085.1. Classification (NCBI taxonomy): domain Eukaryota; kingdom Viridiplantae; phylum Streptophyta; class Magnoliopsida; order Asparagales; family Amaryllidaceae; genus Allium; species Allium cepa. The sequence continues at coordinate 10,466,713 of JASFAV010000020.1, forward strand.
ATATTATCGTGGCCTATTTTGCACTTCGTATATTTTTGTTTTTTTGTAGTTCTTCTAGGTTTACATCGGTGTAGTCCGACTACTTATACCACAGACTTCGTGGAATAAATTTATGAACGAAAACATTCGAGCTGTAGAAAAAACTTAAGATGGAATTATTCTGCAAACAAAACCGATCCATGACAATTCGAAACGTTAGAAACGTAGAACATGGAAAGAGCTTCGTTCTGATAGGTTGTGGCTCCCATCGCTTCAAACGAATCAAAAGTTATGGCCATTTGAAGAAACGAAAGAAAGCGACGGACCGCTCGCTGATCCGATTCGACGGTATTGGCGAAAGTATTCGATCTCCGCGAAACACTCGAGCATGCTCACACTGTAGCACTCGATATTAAAAATATTATGGATTACCGAGGGAATAAATGAGGATATTGTTCAAAAGCTTGTCTACTGAGGCTATAGCGCAATAAATGTTCTTTTTTAACGACCGTTCTGTCTTTCTCGTTTCCAGTACGTCATAGTTTTGCACATATCCATCAACACGCGCGGTCTTTTTTCCAATATTACAACATCATGACAAAATGACTTTGAGGAGAATGTTAATCGCATTTGATACTTAAGAATTTCGAACGGCTGATGGTGTTTTATATGATTACTTAGCCTGCAAGTAATCTACTTTTTCAGTCTGCGAATATCTTTCGGTTTCCTGTTTTATCCAACTTCAAATCGAGTTTAACTCTTTTAAGGGGAATATTATCGTGGCCTATTTTGCTCTTCGTATACTTTTGTTTTTTTGTCGTTCTTCTAGGTTTACATCGGTGTAGTCCCACTACTTATACCACAAACTCCGTGGAATAAATTTATGAACGAAAACATCCGAGCTGTAGAAAAAACTTAAGATGGAATTATTCTGCACATAAAACCGATCCATGACAATTCGAAACGTTAGAAACATAGAACATGGAAAGAGCTTCGTTTTGATAGGTTGTGGCTCCCGTAACTTCAAACGAGTCAAAAGTTATGGCCGTTTGAAGAAACGAAAGAAAGCGACGGACCGCTCGCTGATCCGATTCGACGGTATTGGTGAAAGTCTTCGATCTCCGCGAAACGCTCGAGCATGCTCGCACTGTAGCACTCGATATTAAAGATATTATGGATTACCGAGGGAATAAATGAGGATATGGTTCAAAAGCTTGCCTATGAGGCCATAGCGCAATAAATGTTCTTTTTTAACGACCGTTCTGTCTTTCTCGTTTCCGGTACGTCATAGTTTTGCACATATCCATCAACACGGGCGGTCTTTTTACCAATATTACCACATCACGACAAAATGACTTCGAGGAGAATGTTAAACGCATTTTATACCTTAGAATTTCGAACGGCTGATGGTGTTTTATATGATTACTTAGCCTGCAGGTAATCTACTTTTTCAGTCTGCGAATATCTTTCGGTTTCCTGTTTTATCCAATTTCAAATCCAGTTTAACTCTTTTTAGGGGAATATTATCGTGGCCTATTTTGCTCTTCGTATATTTTTGTTTTTTTGTCGTTCTTCTAGGTTTACATCGGTGTAGTCCGACTACTTATACCACAAACTCCGTGGAATAAATTTATGAACGAAAACATCCGAGCTGTAGAAAAAACTTATGATGGAATTATTCTGCACACAAAACCGATCCATGACAATTCGAAATGTTAGAAACGTAGAACATGGAAAGAGCTTCGTTTTGATAGGTTGTGGCTCCCGTAACTTCAAACGAGTAAAAAGTTATGGCCGTTTGAAGAAACGAAAGAAAGCGACGGACCGCTCGCTGATCCGATTCGACGGTATTGGCGAAATTCTTCGATCTCCGCAAACGCTCGAGCATGCTCACACTTGAGCACTCGATATTAAAGATATTATGGATTACCGAGGGAATAAATGAGGATATGGTTCAAAAGCTTGTCTATGAGGCTATAGCGCAATAATGTTCTTTTTTAATGACCGTTCTGTCTTTCTCGTTTCCGGTACGTCATAGTTTTGCACATATCAATCAACACGCGCGGTCTTTTTACTAATATTACAACATCACGACAAAATGACTTCGAGGAGAATGTTAATCGCATTTGATACCTTAGAATTTCGAACGGCTGATGGTGTTTTATATGATTACTTAGCCTGCAAGTAATCTACTTTTTCAGTCTGCGACTATCTTTCGGTTTCCTGTTTTATCCAATTTCTAATTCAGTTTAACTCTTTTTAGGGGAATATTATCGTGGCCTATTTTTCTCTTCGTATACTTTTGTTTTTTTGTCGTTCTTCTATGTAACGACCCAGAATTTTTAGTAATTTAAATTTGAGTATTTAATTAATTTTAAATGTTTATAAGTGAAAATTTTAAGTTAAATAATTTATTTCTTGAATATTGGATTTAATTGGTCATTTAAATCGATTAATTAATAGTGAAATTCCGTAGATAATTGAATATTGGGTTAGATATGATTGAAAATGGTTTGGAAAATTTTGTTATATCATATTAAAGTTATAGGAATATTTTAGAACTTGTAAAATTGAATTTGGAGTTAATTCGTAAAAATTGAATATTTTAATATTTAATTATCGACTGAAAAATAGCCAATTTTTGAACAGTCTCAGAATTGAACGAAACGAGTTCCATTGGATCCGTAATAGTTAGTTATTATCGGATTTCAATTTTCGTAGCAAACGGAGTTGTCGTTTGACCGTGGCAGCTCGAAACGCATCAATATCGTTTTAATATAAATTCGGCGAGTTAAAATAGCCATTTTTCAAACGGTCTCGGATTTCGACGAAACCAGTTTCATCGGATCCGTAATGTGATATTATTGCAAGATTTCAAATTTCAAGTCGATTGGATTTGTCGTTTGTCCAGTACAAGCCAAAACGCCTAGAAATCGCTTAAATCGGTTTAAATTTAAATTGAGCGTTTATTACCGTATCTCACACATATGATGGAATTAGCTTCCGAAACTTGTTCCATTGTGTCCGGAACGTGGAAAAACCTTAGGATCGCCTGGCGGCACGCGTCGTTTGGAGTTCGTTTGCAAAAGTGTTAAATTGGGCATTTTATTATTAAAATAATATTAACATATATGTTATCTTCTTTTCCAAAACCCTAATCACTATCACCAGCCGCCTCCTATAGGTCCAATGGCCGAAATCATCCCATTTTCCCCTCTCAAAATCTCCAAATCCGCTCATCGAATCGAGAAACTTACAACATGAAAGTTGTAGAGCATGGTGTGGACTACAGATCCAACGGTGGATCTCAGCTATCATCGCCGTTTGGAGGGCATGGGGAGCCGCGTTCGTGCTTGCGTTTGGCACGTTTTCCTAGGGGATATGCTGACCGAGCTCTGCAAGCTCCTGGCCGAAGGTGGCTCTTGTCGTGGGCTACGAGGTGGTGCTCTCTGATCGATGCATAGGCGAGTGTGGTGGTCGCGAATTCAAGCCCTAGATTTGTGCATATGGGTTCATGTACGTGTTTCTTAGCCTGGGGAGAGTTGCGTGCGTGATCTTGGTGAAGGAGAAGGGGGACGCGGGGCCCGTTGGGTTGGTATTTGTAAATTAATTTAAAAGGAATTGTTTCGAAATTCAATTCAAACTTTAAAAATCAATATCTTTTTGCTGCGAGGTCCGATTTGGGCGAATCAAAGTGCGTTGGAATCGTATGGTCGTGCTCTTCGCAATGCAACCAGTTTGGAGTCGATTGGAGCTCGTTTGAATTTCGGGTAAAATTAAACGTTCGTTTAATTTTATTCGAAACGAACGCGAAAACCGGAAATAAAACCAAGGTGAGAACTCCTCACTCAATCGAAAGGTTTTGTTTAAAATTTTAAATAGTTAATATTGATTGATAATTGTTGATTGATTGTGGTAGTAGATATAATAGGACATATACTATATATAGCGATATATATATATTGGCATATGTATATATCGGATTTGATTTCCCGCCTCGTATAGCGGATGAGACCCTATTGCGCCGTTATTAAGCGGAATATTTATAAAATCCCATATACCGCGATATTCCACCTTGAAGTGGAATTGGTATTGTGCTAACGTCTGTGGTTGCAGGGTAACAGGTTGGAGGGATCCAACTGGATTCCTCGCATATTTATTTGTTTATAAATATTATGTTGATTGTTGATAATCATATTGATATATGACACTTATTCCCGTGATTGACCATCTGATGTTGTTGCATCATCGGATTCAAATTTTTAAAAATTAAAATAACGGTTTTGAATTTAAAAGGGGTTTTAAATCGATTTTTCAAAGAATATGGTTTATTAAAATTTTGAATTGATTAAATTTTAAAATAAATAGATGGATAAAATTTTATGTTTTAAAATTTTATATTTTTATAAAATATAACTTAAAAGAAATTTTTAACAATAATAGGTTTTTATAAAATAGTTAAATTTGGTTTTTTGGGGAGTTATTATTATTAATGGTTTATATAAAGGATTTTATAAATGGATGTTTTTAAATAAAAAATTATTGAAGTTATAGAATAAATTTATAAAGTGTTAAGTTGATGTATAACATGCATTTCACTAGGATTTATAGATTAATAAATGTGAAATTTATAAAACGAATGGTTATTGGAAAATTTTAAGTTTATAAGTTATTCACTTATAAAAATGAATTTGGGGCATAAAAAGGGGAATTTTATAGAAATTGTTAATAAATGAAGATTTCATTAGTTGAAATTATTATAAACCATAAAGAAATCTTGTAAGTGATAAGATTTTAAATTGGTGAAGTTCAAAGGAACGATTTGGTAAATAAATAATATTATAAGTATTTAACTTACAATATGGCTTTTGGGTATGAAATTGGGTTATGTAAAATTGCATCGGATTAATAAAGGAATTTATAAAATTGGGGTTTATAATAGAAATGGAATTTATAAACTATGTTTATAAATTTGAAATTCATCGAATTTGATAAATTGAAATATGGGAATTTGTTAAGTGGGCTATATTCACTATTTTGAATATTGAATAGATTATTAAATAAAATGGGTTTGTTTTTGGGAAAGGAATGTTTTAAATGGAATTTAAAACGAATTAAAGGTGTTTTAAAATGTATTGAGTATTGAAAACATAGATTTCAACATTGATTGTTGAAATAGACGTTTTCGAGAAACAGAAGGGGATAATTTGTATAGTATTGGATTTATATATCTATTTTTAATTTCAAATCCATATACTAGTGTTTTTGGGTTGTCGTAACGATGTTTTACGCAACATTCGTTTTTAACCCAAATAAATGTGAATAAAGGAATGTTTTCTTAAAGAGAATGGAATAAAATACTTAACGGTAACTTAAGTATATTGAATATTTCCAAATTGTTGAAAATAAATAAATTTGTGAATTACTTATTTTTAAAATAAGCATGGGAATGGTTTTCTAATATGAAATGGAACGGTTTTTGTGAATTCACCTTTAAGGTAATTGAAAGCAAATAACTTGAAATCGATTTGGGAATCGTATGCTAGTAGATGCTTGGAATTTAAATCCACTTTGGAATTTATATATATGAAGGGAATTTGTTTAAAAATAAATATTGATTTATTTTGAAGTATGAAAATGAATTTACGGATTTGGGACGTAAATTTAAATTAAATCGGTAAAGATTTATTTGATGATTTGAAATTTGTTTTCAAAGGGTATAAAGGATGAAAAGTAATTTGAAATTAGTTTTCAAATGGTTAAGGTGATTTGAAATTAGTTTTCAAATGGTTAAGGTGATTTGAAATTGGTTTGCAAATGGTTAATGTAATTTGAAAATTTGTTTTCAAATGGTAAAGGTAAATTGGAAATTGGTTTTTCAATTGGTTAAGTGTGGAAAATTTTATCGTGAAGTGGTTTTGGTAAAACAAATAACTGGGGCAGTTATTTGGAAATGGTGTATATATGTATATATCTCTCGTAAGATATTTTGGGACTTAATAATTTTGGAAAAATTATTTGGAATCTGATGATGTGGCGCATCCTTATTGATAGTTAAATAACCGACTATCAATATTTACCCTTGGATGGTATTGATTGTGTTTGTTTAAAATTGAATGCACACTTTTTATTTTTTTAAAATAAGCGCTCGCTATTCGGTTTAGCCGGGAGAGGACCTTTGTGTCATATATCCCATTCCGAATATGCGATACGTCGTTGGATTGCATTTGAAGACCGGTGTTGAAGACCGGGTATCTGTGAGAACGATAGGATGACCTATCGATTGTCTCCGCATCGTTAGCTACGATATGGAGATTTCCTTTGTGATGGGAAATTTTATCGGGATTGTGAATACCCGGATTGCAAGGGCTTCTTTGGAAGTGCCTTCGGTTCTGTTCGAACCCGGAACAGACTTGTATGGTTACGTGTCTGACATTACATTTTGAGAGATAGAGCAGATTTCTTTCAAATACATTTCTGTTGGTGGCGGAGAATTTATTCTCTTAGCTTAACACCCTTCTCTGAGACGTACGAGCTCAGAGGTTATGTAGTTGAAGGTTATCAGCGATATTTCCCAATCTGGTAATGTGGCATGCTGAGTGCTGCTGTGTGATGATCATTGGTTGATCGTTTGGATATGATCATTTGTTTGATCATTTATCTTTGTGATTATTGCTTTGGTCATCTGTGGACCCAAAGCATGGCTTTGTTGCACAAAGCGTAGCTTTGTGGACGAGACTTCGTCAGGACCTCACTCCCCGGAAATGGTCGAAACAGGAATATGCGGCAAGGTTATGAGGGTCGCGCCCTTTAGGGTATGTCATTCCCTTCTGGAAAAGGGTGGTATCATGGTATGGAGCCCAGATATTTACTCATGTGGAAAACACTATATCTATTTCTGTGTGGTGTTGTTGGTATCGAGCGCTCGGATAAAGGTCCCAAAGGACCGGGGGATGACATATTCGTGTAGTAGTTACCTAGTTACAGAGGTAACCCGGCCTTGTGTTGGCAGAGATCTAACCGTAACGTTAGTTTCTCGGGACGTCCCGCCAGAGGCGATCCCATGTGGCAGTAGGAAGTTCCTTAGCCTGACCATTTGTTGGAAATCCATTCCTCCAATACGCGCCTTGTACGGTTTTAGTTGTATTACCTGCCATTCACTTATGGTGGTCACCACTGTTTGGATGGTAGCTATAGTAGGCATAGTTCGGAATGTCTATGCTGGCTAGGATTTATATTCTACTTTCGAAATTGTTTTCTACACTATGCACTAGTAATAATATCAAAAATGATTTGATTTTCGCGTAGTAAGCATCTTTGACTATCATAAGGGGAAATCTCCTCCAATTCTGCGTTTGCATTGTGTGTGTGGCGGGAGGCCTTATGGTAGTTTCATTTTCAAAAAAAAGCATTGCGGATTTAAAAATTCAAATTTTCTTATTGCTTGTTTAAAGATAAACTATTTTTGAGTTCTCACACCAGTCCCATGACTGACCTGGAGTTTATTGTTCCTTTCCTAAACTCTGGGTGCCCACTATTTTCCACACGGGCAGTCTAGAGTTAGGTTATCAGGTTATTCTGGATTCTGGAGTTGCTGTGCAGATGTTGGAGGCGAGCTTGGATAGCGTAGTCTATTATCTATTGGATATAGTATTCTTTCCGCTGTTTTATTGTTGTACACTCTGATGATATGATGTATTGTGATGTATATATAAAATGTATAGTTCTTTGTTTTAAATGAATGTACATTTATCTATTATATATTGTTCCGCTGCGATTGTGAGATTCTGATATTGTTTCTCGTTCTGTTACTTGTTTTCTGTTTTCTCCTCTCTTTCTTTCCTTTCTTCTTCTACCTCTTTCTTCTTCTAAAACCCTAACGGTTCGATTTTTCGGCAACGAAAAATCCCGATCGTTACATTTGGTATCAGAGCATATGGTTAAGCGACAACCTGCTCTGTTGGGTATTACTCATTAGAGATAGAGTCAGTAGTACTCTAGAATGAGTGTGAGTGTAATAATAGATATGAGTGCGTATTTGTTAGTGAATATAAAATTGTTTTATATTGTGATGATTGGTTTGTTGAGTGGTATATGAACCTTCGTCGGCGCAGCCTCGAAAACTGAATCGAAGGGGTTCCTAAACACTTGAATAGAACAATTCGACACAATATTGTTTTAAATTGGGTAAATGAAATAATTTTACCTCGATTATATTTTATATATAAAAAGAAAATAATTTTTCAAGAATTATTGAAGTGTGTATATAATTGATTGCTTGGTTGTTGTAAATGATATATATATATATATAAAATAATTAAAAGTTGTTTGAATAAGCTAATAAAAGCAACTATTGTAAAAAGAATAATGGTATAAACCAATGAATCATAAGATGAAATAATAATTAATGATGATTTACAATTGTAAGATAAGCATGTATGTATATAAGAAGTAAAATTATATAAGTAAAAGGTTTATAAAAGTGATTTATGAATAGAAAGAAAACTTTTTGAAAGAATAATTAGCATTGATTTCACTATTGTCACTGGGAAATAATAAGGGTGATGACTGCAGCATCATCAGTATCATTTTCGAGTTTCTATGTGATGGATTTGCTACAAAAATGAATTTAAAAATTGAAGTTTTGTTGTAATAAATCAATTTGAAATTAAAATTCAACTTGAAGTTGTTAAGTATAAGTGAAAAAGGTTTTGAACTTATAATATAAGTTAGAAGTTGAATAATAAGTTTTATAACTTATAGAATGGGAAAATGTAAGTGAAACCAGTTATTGAAGTGGTTAAACAATTAAGTTAAGTAAAATGGAATATGAATTTGAATATTGATATGAATTTGGCTTAAGTAAAAGTTAAATAGGATTTACTTTGGAATTTAAAATCCGAATTGAATTGATAAGTAGAACTTAAGTTTAATTAACAAATGATGTTTAAATGGAATAACTTAAGTGAAGTTGAATAAAAAAATCGATCTTTGCATCAAAGTTAAATAATCAAGTGAATTAAATGATGTAAATAAAGTTGAAATGGAATGCAAGTTAAGTAATGTTGAAAGAATTGATGTTAATATCAAAGTAAGTGAATAAAGTGAGTAAATGAAATTGTTAAAGAGGTGAACTTAAGTTATATAAATGAAATTCAATTTTATTTGTAAAAAGAACTAGCAATTGAGTTAAAGTATGAATTGAATGTTAATCAATAGAATATGAATAAGTTGATATGAAATGATGCATGCAAGTGTAAATTCATTTGAAAATAGTTGAATAGTAGAATGAAAATCAATTGAATGTTAAACCAATTGAAATTAAAACAGTTGAACCAAATTGAATGTAAGAAAAATGGATAAAATTTGGTTGTATTGGATGTGCATTGGTCGTTATTTGCTTGTTGGTGGGTTGTATGTAAATTCATTAAGTGTTAATGAAAATTGAATTAGTAAAATTTGAAAGCTATGTAATTGAATTCAAATGAAAATTGAAATGCAAAGTTGAATGAAAATGAATATGCAACTTTAATAGTAAACTAAAAGTGGTATAAGAAGCATGTATTGGAAATTTTATAATTGAATTGGCAAATTTGTTTGAATATTATAATTAGATATTATGCTAGCAAGATATACAGGTTATAATGGAATTGGGATTTTGATTTCAAAGTTAAAAATTTGTAACGCTCGACAAAAAGGTACGTATTTCAATTTTTATATGAGATTTGATGATTTCCTTCTCCAGCCACTTGGCTTTCTCTTTTCTTTTTGATTCTGAGGGGCCGTAGTGCCGTTTTGTAGTCGTACCGATCTAGCCGCGCAAAGGAGACTCTGGCGAAATTTTTCGAAAATTTAGGGAGTTAGAAAATTTTTGAGAAATTTTGAAAGTTTGAAATTTGAATTTAAATTTAAATTTGAATTGTTGAGTAAACAATGTTGTTTGAAACCTATAATTGAGTTTGGAAAGCTAATTGAAATGATAGTAGATCTTTAATAAAAAGATTTGTTTGAAAAGTTGATAAAACTGATTAGCTTTGGAAAAATAATAAACGGATTAGGATCGTTCTCCTTAACTTGCAATTTCGAGGACGAAATTCTTTTAAGGGGGGAAGATTGTAACGACCCAGAATTTTTAGTAATTTAAATTTGAGTATTTAATTAATTTTAAATGTTTATAAGTGAAAATTTTAAGTTAAATGATTTATTTCTTGAATATTGGATTTAATTGGTCATTTAAATCGATTAATTAATAGTGAAATTCCGTAGATAATTGAATATTGGGTTAGATATGATTGAAAATGGTTTGGAAAATTTTGTTATATCATATTAAAGTTATAGGAATATTTTAGAACTTGTAAAATTGAATTTGGAGTTAATTCGTAAAAATTGAATATTTTAATATTTAATTATCGACTGAAAAATAGCCAATTTTTGAACAGTCTCAGAATTGAACGAAACGAGTTCCATTGGATCCGTAATAGTTAGTTATTATCGGATTTCAATTTTCGTAGCAAACGGAGTTGTCGTTTGACCGTGGCAGCTCGAAACGCATCAATATCGTTTTAATATAAATTCGGCGAGTTAAAATAGCCATTTTTCAAACGGTCTCGGATTTCGACGAAACAAGTTTCATCGGATCCGTAATGTGATATTATTGCAAGATTTCAAATTTCAAGTCGATTGGATTTGTCGTTTGTCCAGTACAAGCCAAAACGCCTAGAAATCGCTTAAATCGGTTTAAATTTAAATTGAGCGTTTATTACCGTATCTCACACATATGATGGAATTAGCTTCCGAAACTTGTTCCATTGTGTCCGGAACGTGGAAAAACCTTAGGATCGCCTGGCGGCACGCGTCGTTTGGAGTTCGTTTGCAAAAGTGTTAAATTGGGCATTTTATTATTAAAATAATATTAACATATATGTTATCTTCTTTTCCAAAACCCTAATCACTATCACCAGCCGCCTCCTATAGGTCCAATGGCCGAAATCATCCCATTTTCCCCTCTCAAAATCTCCAAATCCGCTCATCGAATCGAGAAACTTACAACATGAAAGTTGTAGAGCATGGTGTGGACTACAGATCCAACGGTGGATCTCAGCTATCATCGCCGTTTGGAGGGCATGGGGAGCCGCGTTCGTGCTTGCGTTTGGCACGTTTTCCTAGGGGATATGCTGACCGAGCTCTGCAAGCTCCTGGCCGAAGGTGGCTCTTGTCGTGGGCTACGAGGTGGTGCTCTCTGATCGATGCATAGGCGAGTGTGGTGGTCGCGAATTCAAGCCCTAGATTTGTGCATATGGGTTCATGTACGTGTTTCTTAGCCTGGGGAGAGTTGCGTGCGTGATCTTGGTGAAGGAGAAGGGGGACGCGGGGCCCGTTGGGTTGGTATTTGTAAATTAATTTAAAAGGAATTGTTTCGAAATTCAATTCAAACTTTAAAAATCAATATCTTTTTGCTGCGAGGTCCGATTTGGGCGAATCAAAGTGCGTTGGAATCGTATGGTCGTGCTCTTCGCAATGCAACCAGTTTGGAGTCGATTGGAGCTCGTTTGAATTTCGGGTAAAATTAAACGTTCGTTTAATTTTATTCGAAACGAACGCGAAAACCGGAAATAAAACCAAGGTGAGAACTCCTCACTCAATCGAAAGGTTTTGTTTAAAATTTTAAATAGTTAATATTGATTGATAATTGTTGATTGATTGTGGTAGTAGATATAATAGGACATATACTATATATAGCGATATATATATATTGGCATATGTATATATCGGATTTGATTTCCCGCCTCGTATAGCGGATGAGACCCTATTGCGCCGTTATTAAGCGGAATATTTATAAAATCCCATATACCGCGATATTCCACCTTGAAGTGGAATTGGTATTGTGCTAACGTCTGTGGTTGCAGGGTAACAGGTTGGAGGGATCCAACTGGATTCCTCGCATATTTATTTGTTTATAAATATTATGTTGATTGTTGATAATCATATTGATATATGACACTTATTCCCGTGATTGACCATCTGATGTTGTTGCATCATCGGATTCAAATTTTTAAAAATTAAAATAACGGTTTTGAATTTAAAAGGGGTTTTAAATCGATTTTTCAAAGAATATGGTTTATTAAAATTTTGAATTGATTAAATTTTAAAATAAATAGATGGATAAAATTTTATGTTTTAAAATTTTATATTTTTATAAAATATAACTTAAAAGAAATTTTTAACAATAATAGGTTTTTATAAAATAGTTAAATTTGGTTTTTTGGGGAGTTATTATTATTAATGGTTTATATAAAGGATTTTATAAATGGATGTTTTTAAATAAAAAATTATTGAAGTTATAGAATAAATTTATAAAGTGTTAAGTTGATGTATAACATGCATTTCACTAGGATTTATAGATTAATAAATGTGAAATTTATAAAACGAATGGTTATTGGAAAATTTTAAGTTTATAAGTTATTCACTTATAAAAATGAATTTGGGGCATAAAAAGGGGAATTTTATAGAAATTGTTAATAAATGAAGATTTCATTAGTTGAAATTATTATAAACCATAAAGAAATCTTGTAAGTGATAAGATTTTAAATTGGTGAAGTTCAAAGGAACGATTTGGTAAATAAATAATATTATAAGTATTTAACTTACAATATGGCTTTTGGGTATGAAATTGGGTTATGTAAAATTGCATCGGATTAATAAAGGAATTTATAAAATTGGGGTTTATAATAGAAATGGAATTTATAAACTATGTTTATAAATTTGAAATTCATCGAATTTGATAAATTGAAATATGGGAATTTGTTAAGTGGGCTATATTCACTATTTTGAATATTGAATAGATTATTAAATAAAATGGGTTTGTTTTTGGGAAAGGAATGTTTTAAATGGAATTTAAAACGAATTAAAGGTGTTTTAAAATGTATTGAGTATTGAAAACATAGATTTCAACATTGATTGTTGAAATAGACGTTTTCGAGAAACAGAAGGGGATAATTTGTATAGTATTGGATTTATATATCTATTTTTAATTTCAAATCCATATACTAGTGTTTTTGGGTTGTCGTAACGATGTTTTACGCAACATTCGTTTTTAACCCAAATAAATGTGAATAAAGGAATGTTTTCTTAAAGAGAATGGAATAAAATACTTAACGGTAACTTAAGTATATTGAATATTTCCAAATTGTTGAAAATAAATAAATTTGTGAATTACTTATTTTTAAAATAAGCATGGGAATGGTTTTCTAATATGAAATGGAACGGTTTTTGTGAATTCACCTTTAAGGTAATTGAAAGCAAATAACTTGAAATCGATTTGGGAATCGTATGCTAGTAGATGCTTGGAATTTAAATCCACTTTGGAATTTATATATATGAAGGGAATTTGTTTAAAAATAAATATTGATTTATTTTGAAGTATGAAAATGAATTTACGGATTTGGGACGTAAATTTAAATTAAATCGGTAAAGATTTATTTGATGATTTGAAATTTGTTTTCAAAGGGTATAAAGGATGAAAAGTAATTTGAAATTAGTTTTCAAATGGTTAAGGTGATTTGAAATTAGTTTTCAAATGGTTAAGGTGATTTGAAATTGGTTTGCAAATGGTTAATGTAATTTGAAAATTTGTTTTCAAATGGTAAAGGTAAATTGGAAATTGGTTTTTCAATTGGTTAAGTGTGGAAAATTTTATCGTGAAGTGGTTTTGGTAAAACAAATAACTGGGGCAGTTATTTGGAAATGGTGTATATATGTATATATCTCTCGTAAGATATTTTGGGACTTAATAATTTTGGAAAAATTATTTGGAATCTGATGATGTGGCGCATCCTTATTGATAGTTAAATAACCGACTATCAATATTTACCCTTGGATGGTATTGATTGTGTTTGTTTAAAATTGAATGCACACTTTTTATTTTTTTAAAATAAGCGCTCGCTATTCGGTTTAGCCGGGAGAGGACCTTTGTGTCATATATCCCATTCCGAATATGCGATACGTCGTTGGATTGCATTTGAAGACCGGTGTTGAAGACCGGGTATCTGTGAGAACGATAGGATGACCTATCGATTGTCTCCGCATCGTTAGCTACGATATGGAGATTTCCTTTGTGATGGGAAATTTTATCGGGATTGTGAATACCCGGATTGCAAGGGCTTCTTTGGAAGTGCCTTCGGTTCTGTTCGAACCCGGAACAGACTTGTATGGTTACGTGTCTGACATTACATTTTGAGAGATAGAGCAGATTTCTTTCAAATACATTTCTGTTGGTGGCGGAGAATTTATTCTCTTAGCTTAACACCCTTCTCTGAGACGTACGAGCTCAGAGGTTATGTAGTTGAAGGTTATCAGCGATATTTCCCAATCTGGTAATGTGGCATGCTGAGTGCTGCTGTGTGATGATCATTGGTTGATCGTTTGGATATGATCATTTGTTTGATCATTTATCTTTGTGATTATTGCTTTGGTCATCTGTGGACCCAAAGCATGGCTTTGTTGCACAAAGCGTAGCTTTGTGGACGAGACTTCGTCAGGACCTCACTCCCCGGAAATGGTCGAAACAGGAATATGCGGCAAGGTTATGAGGGTCGCGCCCTTTAGGGTATGTCATTCCCTTCTGGAAAAGGGTGGTATCATGGTATGGAGCCCAGATATTTACTCATGTGGAAAACACTATATCTATTTCTGTGTGGTGTTGTTGGTATCGAGCGCTCGGATAAAGGTCCCAAAGGACCGGGGGATGACATATTCGTGTAGTAGTTACCTAGTTACAGAGGTAACCCGGCCTTGTGTTGGCAGAGATCTAACCGTAACGTTAGTTTCTCGGGACGTCCCGCCAGAGGCGATCCCATGTGGCAGTAGGAAGTTCCTTAGCCTGACCATTTGTTGGAAATCCATTCCTCCAATACGCGCCTTGTACGGTTTTAGTTGTATTACCTGCCATTCACTTATGGTGGTCACCACTGTTTGGATGGTAGCTATAGTAGGCATAGTTCGGAATGTCTATGCTGGCTAGGATTTATATTCTACTTTCGAAATTGTTTTCTACACTATGCACTAGTAATAATATCAAAAATGATTTGATTTTCGCGTAGTAAGCATCTTTGACTATCATAAGGGGAAATCTCCTCCAATTCTGCGTTTGCATTGTGTGTGTGGCGGGAGGCCTTATGGTAGTTTCATTTTCAAAAAAAAGCATTGCGGATTTAAAAATTTAAATTTTCTTATTGCTTGTTTAAAGATAAACTATTTTTGAGTTCTCACACCAGTCCCATGACTGACCTGGAGTTTATTGTTCCTTTCCTAAACTCTGGGTGCCCACTATTTTCCACACGGGCAGTCTAGAGTTAGGTTAT
Organism: Allium cepa; assembly: GCA_030765085.1. Taxonomy (NCBI): domain Eukaryota; kingdom Viridiplantae; phylum Streptophyta; class Magnoliopsida; order Asparagales; family Amaryllidaceae; genus Allium; species Allium cepa. The sequence continues at coordinate 10,482,051 of JASFAV010000020.1, forward strand.
CAGGTTATTCTGGATTCTGGAGTTGCTGTGCAGATGTTGGAGGCGAGCTTGGATAGCGTAGTCTATTATCTATTGGATATAGTATTCTTTCCGCTGTTTTATTGTTGTACACTCTGATGATATGATGTATTGTGATGTATATATAAAATGTATAGTTCTTTGTTTTAAATGAATGTACATTTATCTATTATATATTGTTCCGCTGCGATTGTGAGATTCTGATATTGTTTCTCGTTCTGTTACTTGTTTTCTGTTTTCTCCTCTCTTTCTTTCCTTTCTTCTTCTACCTCTTTCTTCTTCTAAAACCCTAACGGTTCGATTTTTCGGCAACGAAAAATCCCGATCGTTACATTCTAGGTTTACATCTGTTGGGTGAGTTTCGTCCGGCCCCTTCCCTACCACCGAACCTACACCCACCGAACCGACTCCACCATGTCCCACCGAACCACACAGCTCCGAGCTCGTACCGAACCACGCACCAGCCGAACAAAAGAAGAACCAAGTGCCTGCCGAACCAACATAACTCCAACAACCACCGAACCAAACCTCCCCATATGACTGCCGATTCAACTTTCCACACTTCAATACCAAACTAAACCAATTCCCCCCACTACCGAACCATCCATCACCGGACCAAACCACCACCGGTTCAAGACCACGCCGAACCAACCTCCTCACCTCTACAACCGAATCAAACTCCACCCAGCTACGGCCGAACCAAGCTTCGCCGAACCAGATATGCCAGACCAGATTGCTTCAGCCCAGGCCCACCAGCAGCTATATACATCCAAGACCCCTGCCCCCAGCCTCACTCTATAAATAGAGGGGCAGGGGTACAACAATGGCAGACAAGTTTGAGAGCTCAAGCAAGGAAGGAAATTTCAAACAACTTTCTTATACTTGTACTTAAAGCTTTGTACTTGTAATCTGAAAGAAAAGAGAGAATAACATATAAAGTGGACGTAGGCACGTTCTGGCCGAACCACTATAAATCTGCGTGTCTTTTACAGTTTAGCCCCTGCTTTTTACATATTTGCATAAGTAACCTAAAAACTTGAAAATAACATATAATCAACTAAATCATACGGATTGGAGGTGTTTGTCCATTTTTTGTGCAAACATTTTTGGTGCTTTCACTAAGAACTTGGAACTCGAAGTTTCAGCTTCCCTTATTCAACCTTTTTTCCGAATAGCATCCTTCATTGCCTAGGAAACATGACTTCCAGGCCGAGAAAAGACGCCAACAAGGGAAAGAACGTTGCAACCAGCAGCGCTCCAGACCCAGTGGATCCAGATCAAGAGAACCATCCCACTACGACAGCAGTGCCAAATGTAGATCAGGCAAATCCGACAGCCCCTGCCGCGGAACAACCAGCAGCAATCACTAGGGAAGATCTAGACAGAGTTGTGGCTGAAGTAACTAACAGCTTTGCATCCCAACAAGAAGCTTTGGTGAACCAACTCATGTCACGCTTGAGGGATGCCGAAGAATCCAACCGCAACACTGAATCGTGGGGTGAGTCCCAATCTGGATGATCTCGGAGACAACAAAGGTCTTCCTTTTTCGAAGAAGCTATCAACAGGAACAACAATGATAGGGGCCGCGCCCGGACTCAGCCCGAACTCCGACTCGAGGAAGCGCTTGGAACCGAACCCAATGGGGGAGGCACCAGGCGAGGGTCGGATTTAGCTGAGCCGGTCATGCCGCCTAATCATAGAAACTCTGCTGAGCAGAGCCGTGCTAGAACCCAGCCCGAAGTTGACGGTCAACCCTTTAACCCAACCCTTTTAAGACAACCCTTTAACCCAACCCTTTTAACCCATTTTTAACAGGGTTGGGTTTAAACAAATTCAATTATAATTTACATTGGGTCGATACCCTTTCAGCCCACTTAAAAACAATACAACCCTGATACCCGCTTCCTGATCCAAAACCCTAAATTTCTAAAATTTCCTTTCTTAAACATACGATGTCTGCATCTCTAAATCCATAATTCCACAATCTGCTCGATTCCCTTCAAACAATCGCTTTCGCCCTCACTCAAAATTGCGTGGATCTATCTTTCGCGTTTCTTCGAAATGATTTAACCTTCAAAGTTGAAGCTCTAACCAATCAAAGGTACTATTTTTCGTTCAATTTTTTTTATTTATGGTTGATAATTAAATAGATCGAGAGATAAAATCTTAAGTCTATTGCATTTGCAGTAAACCCTATCTCTTGCTGCAATTTCTGGATCTGCACATGAATCTGATAATTTAGACCAGGGATCAAACGCTTGTCCATCGCTTCGAAACAGATATCCATGCCCGTTTTGTTTTGGATATATATAAACCAGACATAATATATGCTTAGAAAGTAATCTATGATGTTAGAATATAAGGTTTATCAATGTAAAAAAAATGCTTTTGCATTATAATGTGATAATTATCATGGTTTATGGTTTGCTAGCTTGTAGGTAGTAACCGTAACCTATTGTCACAAAGAGTTGCAAAGAAGTAAAGACTTAGTTGCCTTCATCATTGTTTAAGGATAATGGCAGAATTGATAGAGGAGAAAGGTACACCCTTTTCGTTTTGGATATATATAAACCACATATAATATATGCATAGAAAGTAATCTACGATGTCAGGATATAAGGTTTTTCAATTCAAAAAAAAAATTCTTTTCATTATGATGTGATAATTATCGTAGTTTATGGTTTGCTGGCTTCCAGGTAGTAACCGTAACCTATTGCTGGCTTCCAGGTAGTTGTTTGTAAGTGTAACTTTATCTTGACTAAATGGGGAAAATTACTTTTTATAGAATGAAGTTTATTGACAACTTGCAAAATGATGTAATAGCTTCATTTTTCCAACAGCTTGCAGGCTTGCTGTTTTGACACATTTTATGCTATTGCACATGAGCATAAACTGTAATTCTGGATGCTAGTTTGTGACATATTAAGATTATTAGAAAAAAATAATGCCTATGATAAGAATGGATAAATTTTAAATTATTGGAAGAAAAATAAGAGTCGCTATGAATATCATTTTCTGTACTTTGTAAGCTAGTCAATTTGCATGTTACATGATATGAAGTCGTTCAAATAATTTATAGTCGAGTGTGTGTCAACAAAAAGAAGTAGTTCGAAAAATAAAAGCAAGGCATTCTACACCTGAAGCTATCTATAAACATATATGTTTCATATATTTTATTTGGAGTTTTACTCGAGCAAGGCATACTTTTTCATTGCTATCCTCTTCAATAGCCCTGATTGAATCATACAAGTGGCTAGCTACCCATGTGTACGTATATATCATTTATTCATTCAATTATATGTATGTATTCATTTATCATGGTATAGCTTGTATGCTTACCGGGGTCATATTATCAAATGCAGTTTTAGATTACACAGTTCTATAGGTAGGAAGCATTACTTAAAAAAAGGGTCGAATGAATGGCATAAGTGATAAACTATGGTAAAGAAAATTTTATGCTTACATCAGTTATGATTTTTTTTCTTTAAGCTATCATGTCATTTTTTTTTCACTTGCAGATTAAAGTATAATTTTACTATCAATCATGGATTTGAAGATATAATCTCTTGCCTAATTGTGTTAATAAATGCAGGTTGTTCCTCTCAGTACAAGAAAATTAATCTGAGGAAACTTAGAAGGAATAACATCATTTTTGCAGCTTCAACACTTTAGTGAAACAGCTGTGAAGAAGGCTGCAAGAAAGGTTAGTTAATTCTATCAATATTTTAACATTCCGCTGCATATCCATGATTTTCATTCATTTGGTGTCACAATAAACTTAAAATTAGGCCATCCTCAGGTTGAAGCTAATTAACATCAGTTAGGAAAAAAATTACATGCTGTTGACATATCATTCATCTCCTTCCAAGGGCTATTGATCTTTAATTGCATCTCATTTTTGACATTTGATCTGAACAACTTCTTTAATACAATTTTTTTATCCATAACGTAGTTTTTAGTCTGCCTCAAATTTTATTTTATTTCTTTGATAGTTCTCAAAACCTGTAAAATTTCCACATTTTTTAAGCAGTAAGGTATGCACAAGCCCATATTTATTGTAAATTCCATTGGATCTGCACTACGAACGTGAGATCACTTTAATCTGTCGTTTTATGTTCTAACTATTGCAAAGTGTACTACATTCAATTATTAAATCTACTCAATATAAAATGTCATAACTTATTGTGATATAGGCATCTTCATATTCACTAAAGTGGCTACAAAATATTAACCACTAGAACTATTTTTTTTTCACTGTACATTTTTTTCCTTTTTTTTCCTGTAATGCAATTCTATACTCTTGTTGGTTCATGTTTATATACTGTAACCTTTTATTTGTATGTACAGGTATTTCTGGGTGACTGAAAAAGTGTATCGTATGTGCATGATTCAGTTTCAGTAATTTTGAAGGCCATTTTTTAGTCTACATCTTTGTTTTTTATTTTTGGTTTTTATATTTGATGTACTGATATACCGCAATGTTATATCGGTATCAGTCGCAGTGTTATATAGGTATTATTTATTGTAGTTCTATCACATTTTGCAGTTTCAAAGTTATATTCATGTACTTTCATCCAGCTTTATGTATGATATTTCATGTTATTCTTGTTATCTTAGTGCATTTTTAGTGCTATAGTGTTTTTATTTGATGTAGTTTCATACAGTCAGTTTAGATTAATGTTATATGACTATACATAACGCATTTCCACTCTTGTATGCAGCTGCAATTTTACATTTTATGTATATCTTGTGATATTTGATGTTTCAAGTGTTAATGTTTTAAACGGGTTAAATGGGTTGACCCTTAAAACAAGTGGTTTGGGTCTAATTTTTCAATTAATAAACATGAAAAATGGGTTAGGGTCAGAAAAGGGTCTACTCAAATTTGATGTGACCCATTATGATCCGATCTGACCCATTTGACAGGTCTAAGTTGACCCCATGGAAATGCTCGAAACAGAACCTAACGGGGGAAGATCAAGGCAGGGGCCAACTGTAGCTGGTCCTAGCATGCATCCGAGCAACCAAAGACAGCCACTGGATAACGTCAGAAGTGATAGACTATACCATCCCTACAGGTCAACTGGACGAGATCGATCCCGCAGGGAAGAACCAAGCTCATTTTTGTCCGCTCCAAATTCTGATGAAAGAATGGCACGATTATTCAGGGAATGCGTCCGACGGGAGCAAAGGGATCGAGGGATAGGCGCTAGGGTAACCAGCCCTTTCACCCGCGACATCGAAACCGCCATCACCCCTCGAGAATGGAAAATGCCAACGATGGAACCGTACAAGGGAACTTCCGACCCCGTTGTACACTTGCAGAGATACACGCAGCATATGCTCATGAGCGGAGCAAAGGAAGGAGTGTTGTGTAAATGCTTTCCGCTATTCCTAGCAGACCTAGCTACCTCCTGGTTTTGCCATCTACCCAAAGGATCTATCAGCTCATGGGAGATGTTGAAAGAAAAGTTCATTAGCCAGTTCCACATTCATGTGGAACAACCCAAGGATGCTAATTCTCTATCTACTGTCAAACAGAAATCCGGAGAGACACTGCAACAATATCTAACCCGGTTCAACGCCGCAGCGGCCGCAGTCCAAGATGCCGATGAGAAACTCACCCTAATGGCCATCTGTAGTGGTGTGCACCCAGATACCAAGTTTGCTAGAAGACTAACTAAAGAAAAACCAGCTACCTTGCCCGATTTCTTCCATGAAGCTGGGAAGTACATGAGACTCGAAGAGGCTGCCACTGAAAGGCAGGCAGGACCACAGGCTAAGACGGCCCATGGGAACGCCCCGCCACAGCGAAGGACATTCGGAGAAATGACTCCAGAGACAATGCAGGGGGCAAGAAGGGAGAAAAGCGAGGACCGAGATTCGATGCTTACACTCCCTTGAATGAAACAGTCGAGAACATCTTCCTAGCCACGCAGGACGAACTTACATACAAGCGCCCCCCGTACCAGAAAGAGTCAGATCGCGCAATCCAGTCCGAAAAATTCTGCCGCTTCCACGAGTCTCATGGGCATAATACCAATGAATGCCGCCATCTCCGAGACCTAATTGAAGAACACATCAGGAGAAAGAAGCTGGAATGCTATGTAAAGGGCCAGGACAGGACTCCAGCTCCCGCTAAGGAAAACCCAGGGCAGCTCCACCCAGAAACAGGCAGAGGAAACTGCAACACCAGCAGTTCCAGCCGAGAGAAGATAGTGGTTCATACAATATCTGGGGGCCACACATCGCCGACAAAAGATGGGCAGAAATGGAAAGATATGGAAACTCTCTCAGAAGCGAGGGAGACTGCGTCAATTCTGTTATGGAAGAACGCCACCCTAAGCGGAAGGAAGATAATGACATCACATTCAGTGGGCGCGACCTAGAAGGAAGGCAATACCCTCATATGGATCCTATGGTCATCTCTGCCTGGTTCGGCCCAGCTGAAGTTTTTCGAATCCAAGTAGACACTGGAAGCTCAGTGAATATTCTGTTCAAGCATGCTTTCGACAAAATGAAGCTGTCAATGAAGGACGTGTCTCCCTGCGACAAACCGCTACACGGTTTCACTGGAGAAGCAAAGATGCCCCTCGGACAATTGGATCTCTTTGTTGAATTGGGAAGTCATCCCCGCTCCGCCGTTCGGAAACAAACATTCGTACTAATAGACAACCACTCGGCCTACAATGCCTTTTTAGGAAGACCAGCCTTGTCCGACTTCCAAATTGTCCTTTCCCCATGGTGCCTGAAGATGAAGTTCCCAACGGATAATGTAGTGGGAGAAGTAGAAGGTGATCAAGACACCGCTCGGGACTGCTATGTAACCGAACTTCGCAATAATCGCAGGAGAGATAAAGGGAAGAATGCAGAGACTATTCTCCGCATGAAAAGCTTGGAAGCATAGCAACTAAAGAAAGCCCCTCCTCTTCGATATACAAGTGATCCCTTCAACGAACTAGATCCCAGGGACGGAGAGGAGGAGGCTACCGCCGAGCCTGCAGAGGCTACCGCCGAGCCTGCAGAGGCTATGTAGTTTGTATCTGTAGACAAACACGACTCAAGTAAACTATTGAAAATCGGATCTCAGTTAAAAGCAGAACTAAAGGATCAACTCATTGATTTTCTCCGCCACAACCAAGATGTATTTGCGTGGATGCATGCTGACATGACTGGAATCTCCCCGGATATAGCATGCCACGCATTGAACATCGACCCTACCAAGACACCAGTGAAACAGAAAAAGAGAAGCATGGGGGCGGAACGATCAGCAGCCCTCGAGGAAGAAGTAAAGAACTTACTTGCCAATGACCTCATACGTGAGGCCATCTACCCGGAATGGATCGCCAACCCGGTACTGGTAAAGGAAGCTAATGGGAAGTGGCGAACATGCATCGACTTCTCCAGACTAAACGACGCTTGCCCAAAGGATTGCTTCCCGCTTCCCCGAATCGACCAACTTGTGGACAGTACCGCCGGGCACGAGCTCTTATCTTTCATGGATGCCTACTCCGGATATAACCAAATCCCTATGCACGCCCCCGATCAAGACCACATTAGCTTCATCACTGACCGAGGATTGTACTGCTACAAGGTAATGCCATTTGGACTTAAAAACGCCGGAGCTACTTATCAGCGCCTCGTCAACAAGATGTTTGCAGAACTGATAGGACGAACTATGGAAGTTTATGTGGATGACATGCTGATAAAATCGAGGAAAGCCAACAGTCATGTAAGCCACTTGGGTGAGATGTTTCAAGTACTTCGCCAATATGGAATGAGGCTGAATCCTCTCAAGTGCTCCTTTGGAGTATCGTCTGGAAAATTCCTGGGATTCATCGTCCATGCCAGAGGAATTGAAGCAAACCCCGAACAAGTCCAAGCTTTGAAGAACATCAAGATACCTTCCACTCGAAGGGAAATGCAAAGCCTAAAAGGGAAGGTGGCTGCCCTAAGCCGATTCATCTCTAAGGCAACCGACAAATGCATTCCCTTCTTTGAAGCCCTGAAGAGAGACAAAAGAAAATTCGAGTGGACCGACGAATGTTCAGCAGCTTTCCTTAACCTAATCGAGCACCTCCAACGGCCACCAGTACTCTCGACGCCGAATGAAGGCGAAGAACTATACCTATATCTTGCTGTGTCATCCCATGCTCTAAGCGCCGCTTTGGTAAGAGAAGAAAACCGCACACAACGGCCAGTGTACTTCATAAGCAAAAGGTTCACGGGAGCAGAAGCCCGGTATCCCAAACTCGAGAAACTGGCGTACTGTTTACTAATCACATCAAGGAAGCTACGACACTATTTCCAATCTCATCCCATCAGAGTCCTAACTGACCAGCCATTGAGGTAAGTGCTCCATCGTCCCGACACCTCTGGGCGACTGCTCAAGTGGTGCATCGAGCTAAGCCAATATGACATCACTTACCATCCTTGCACCGCTATCAAGGGACAAGCCATAGCTGATTTCATTGCCGAATTCACTATTAGCGAAGGTAAGGACCAATCTGAAATAGCAGAAGATATCAAGTGGAATCTCTTCGTAGATGGAGCGTCGAACGAACGAGGCTCGGGGGCAGGTGTTGTGATAATCACCCCCAGGGGAAAGAAGCTGCACTACGCCCTAAGATTGGAATTCGCTGCCACCAACAATGACGCAGAATACGAAGCAGTGGTAGCCGGATTAGAACTTGCACTGGAAATTGGAGTCAGTTCTTTATGTCTCCATAGTGATTCTCAACTTATTGTGAATCAAATACTAGGAGAGTTCCAGACTCGGGGAGAACGACTCATAGCATACCTAAAGAGGACCAAGCTGCTACTTAACCAACTGGATCACTATTTGATCAAACACATTCCTCGAGAAGAAAACCAAAAGGCCGACGAGCTGGCAAAGCAAGCTAGCATGGGAGATGATACCACTTCTGGAGCGATGACTGTCTCAAGGCTACTAACCCCGAGTTTCAAACAAGTAAATCTGATAGCTGCAAACGAAGAAGAAACATGGATGACCCCTATCCGAGAATACTTACAAAATGGCACCCTACCCGACGGGCGAAATGAAATTAAGAAAATTCTAAGGACGGCTTCCCGCTACACAATGCAAGAAGGCATCCTCTATCGGCGCAGCTTCTCTAACCCCTTATTGAGGTGCGTTGCTGGAAGAGAAGCCAAGGAAATTCTATCCAATACCCATCAGGGAAGTTGTGGAGACCACCCCGGAGGGCAGACCCTAGCGAAAAAGATACTCCGATATGGGTATTTCTGGCCCACTTTAAACAAAGATGCCTTGGACTTCGTCAAGAAATGCGACAGATGTCAGAAATTTGCCAAGATTCCTCGACTACCCACAAATGAGATTACTCAAATGACCAGCCCTTGGCCCTTTGCAGTATGTGGAATTGACTTAATTGGCGAACTGCCAACGGGCCGAGGCGGAGCCAGACATGCTATAGTGGCAGTTGACTATTTCACCAAATGGGTGGAAGCGGAGCCTCTGAATAAAATATCTTCAACTAAAGTTATCAACTTCTTGATCAAAAACGTTCTGTGCAGGTACGGCGTTCCACTCAGAATCATATCAGACAACGGGCTTCAATTTGATAGCGAGGAATTCACCAACTGGTGCCAAGGGCACGGGATTCACAGAAGCTTCTCATCCATGGCTTATCCCCAGGAAAACGGCCAAGTAGAAGCTGTCAACAAAATTCTCAAAAGACTGATCAAGAAGAAGCTTGAAAAGTCAAAGGGCGCTTGGGTGGATCAACTTCCTACGGCACTTTGGGCCTACCGCACATCTTTCAGAACATCAACAGGACATACTCCTTTCTCTTTGGCATACGGATTGGAGGCAATGCTCCCAGTTGAGACTATTGTGCCTTCCCACCGTAGGATCCACTACAACCCCGAAGAAAACGAAGAACTCCTCCGCATGTCTATGGATCTAATTGAGGAGAGAAGAAATGATGCAGCACTCAAAGCAGCAGCTCACAGAAAAAAAGTGGCAGCACTATACAACTCCAAGGTCAAACATCACAGCTTACAAGAAGGAGATCTTGTCCTCAAGCGAATCTTTCCGCGCCCAGGAGCGCTGGATCCAATCTGGGACTGACCATATGTAATTCATAAAGATCTCCACAACGGAGCTTATATTTTGTCAACAGTGGACGGAGAGGTGTTCCAGAGGGCATGGAACATCCGACACCACCGTCAATACTTTCCTTAACTTGTACTGCCCATATGAAGTGAATTAACGAAGAGAATCAGTGGACGTAGGCATTTTCGTGCCGAACCACTTTAAAAACTTGGCTCTTGTTAACTTGCTCCTTTATATCTTGGCTACTTGTTAAGCTTTATCCTTTGCTGTTGAACAAAATCCTTTGCAGGTGACGTTTCAATTCAGAGCTTCACAACACAACTCCACCTGAACAAAACCTAACAGGTACACTACGATCCTATGCCCTCGCCAATGAGACACTTTGCTCCGGTATCCCTCTACCGCGAGTTAACTCATTGTTTGCCTCGGCCCTTAAAGCCGACTGTAATAAGCCGAGTATAAGCCACCGAGAAGGCCGATTATGCCATGGCAGCTCATTACAGCGATTCGGCTTGCCGGCAACTGTGAACCGATCATAATCCCCAATATAAGGTGTGGCCAGCCAGGGGCAGTTCACAGTTGACGATCGGCCCCCACGCTAGCCGGCCACAGTAAATCGAATAATACCCGCGATTATGGGCCATAATGGCCCGGGTAGTTACTGTGCGCGATCGGCTCCGATGTGTCTTAAGTGCGGCTGTGGTAAAAAAGAGAACTCCCCGCAGTAGGCGTAAGATGGGTGACAAATGTCTCCAAGACCCACAGCTAGGGAAAATGACTACAAAACCCGTTTGCCACGAACTTAAGCACATCGACGGCCTTCCGTGACTGGAAGTTTTACTTTTCCTATGTTTCCATTTCATTTAAAACTTTTCCCCTATTCTCCGTAACGGTGCTTGAAAGTACAGGACATGAAATAGGGGACGCTCGCTAATGGGAACAGAAACTTACAATCGGATGACGAGACGCTCAACAGCATTCCGTGCTTAGTCTTACAAGACACACGAAGTTGCCGTCCACAGCCGAAACATGGAGGGCGGTACCTTCTACTTTTTGTACATTAATGCGTAGCTGCAGTTCATATTCACACATCACATTTACGTTGCAAAATGAGAAAATTATACTTTAAGCAAAAAACTTGGCATCAGGAACAGTCAAGTCACTAGTAACATGCATAGTTACATCACTTACACAGCACAGCAAAATAGAGATAACATTCCAACATAAAGGAATCAGCTTATATTATGAAATTACATAAAGTCATTCATCACAAACAATATTATTACAGTTACATCAATGTTTTGGACTAACATAAACAGCAATAAAAAGAAATCAAAAGGTGACCGAATCCGGACAAGGAACCAGCTGCGTTCACGCTTCGCCCTCATCCGACCAACTCTCCAAGCCTACTTAGCCCCAGGGTCGGAGCTCCCAGCATGTTGATCGGAAGTCCCACCTGTCCAATTCAAAAGAGGAATTCATTAAACGAACAGTGAGCGATCAAGTTATGAAAATCTAAAAAGAAAAGAGAAAGAGAAGAGAGACTCACCAGCGTCCGCCGCTTGATCCTCATCCGCCAATTGCACACCCGCTTCCTCCGCAGCAAGCAGCCGCATCCCCTCCTTCACCGCCGCCTGCTCCTCCTTCGAAAACTGAGCGGTGACTACATCCAGACTAAAGGCCGCTCCACCTTTCTTACCCGCATCAACCCTGGCCTCCTCTAAAGCTCGAAGATATACCTTGGCCATAACCCGGGGATAGTCATCCATCCAGGATAAGCTGCCCTCCTTCCAAGTGCGGAAGTACATGTCCTGCAACATATCGTCCATCATCCCCTCATCCTCTTCGAACCTCTTCACCCGGGCCTCGGAAATTCGCAACTTAGTGGCAGCAGCATCCCTCTCCCGCCGGTATCTCGAGCACACAGCCTGGAGGGATCTTCTCATCTCCTCCATCTCCTCTTTCAACTTGGCTTGAGCAAGTTCTGCGGCTTCAAGCCTCCCAGATATCTCTTCAACACTCTCGAGATCCGTCCTCCTAACCTCATCAATCATGGTAATGGCCATGTCAATGCGTTTCTTGCAAGCGGCCTCCATTTTCCGCAACTCAGCTCTGCTAGCCTCTTCCATGGCCTTCTTCAGTCGTTGGGAGTCGGCTTCATGCTGCGAAATCTGAATAGCCTGGTCGTCAAGTTGTTTGGCCTGATCAGCAACCACTAACCGCAACCTTATATTGGCACTCCCTATCTCCTCCCCGGCCTTTGCCAATAGGGCGTGATGCTCCATTAACTTCTTGACCCCCTCCACGACCTGGTCGATGTTGGCCTTGGCTTCGTCCCCCATAGCAGCTATCCGAGTAGTGAGCAGATCCAGATCTAGGGACGTAGCCTCATCAAGAACCCGAACCATGGGATTGCGGGGGAGAAGATGCTCGCCCGTGGCCTCATCAAATAAAATATCCTGAGAGCTTGGGTCCAAATCCGGGTGGCCGGCAAAGGGATTGCAAGGCACGTCGGGACGTTTTATGCGGATAACAGTAGGATTCTCGGAAGGAGGCGGAGAGGGGACAAACTCCGTGGTCTCCTCCGTGGTATCTCGAGAAGGCTGAGTAGGAGGCTGAGGACCAGGTGGTGAATCAAACAAGGAACGCCTCCTCTTCCTCTGCTGAATACCTTCTCAATGACTCCAAGAAGAGGGCGATATCTAACTACATCCCCTGAACGGCCAGTTGGCGGCTTCGGCTTAGTAGAAGCTCTCATCAACTTGAATTGTTCAAGGCGGTGTCGAACGTCTGAAGTTTTGGCCACCTCGCCTACCCCTGTAATAAAGAACAAGTGTTACGAACATACAATGGTCCATAATTCGAGAAATATGTTAAGTCAAAAAGAATGAGAAGGCACATCTATTATACAAACCCTGCGGAAGAGTAGGATCCTGCAATAAGTCCTGAATTTCATCCCAGGACGGGAGCGAGCCATAAAATATTCCTAAGTCCCTATCATAAATGGAATCTGCAGAAGTCAAAAGATCACCTTGCACCGCCGGAGTCACCCTAGCCGAGGAGCTCTTGGGGGATGGATCGACGCCAGCCCCAGCCTTGTCAACCTCCTTTGCCTTCTTCACCAAGGCTGATCCTTCCTCCAACCCTTCAAAAGCCTGGCGGAAGCACCGAGGCTGATCCTTCCTCCAACCCTTCAAAAGCCTGGCGGAAGGCATCACCCGTCCACTCCTGGATCTCCCCTGCCTGCTCAGAAGACAAAGCCCCGGCACCACTACCACCCTGTCCTTCACCTTCTCCATCTCCTCCGCTCTCCTCTTCGTCTCTTTCCTCCTCTCCACCTTCCTCCTCCGGAATATCTGGACATGTACTGGGAGAGGGTCCATCAGACTTCTTAAGCTTCTTTCCCCCAACGGCTGGAGGTACCGAGAAAGGTCTCCTCTTGCTACTCTTTGCAGTAGCCCCATCCTTAGCTTTAGCGGCCCTCTCCTCGGCTGTATCTCTCTGTTTAACCACAGATTGACGTGGCAGAATCAAGTTATACTCCAGGAGAGTGGCATTCCTGATCAGGTAAGAAGCCGACCTATCCCTTCCCGAAATGACCTTTATTTCAGTAGCCATCTGAGCCAAGGAATCATTCTCCACGACCGCAAAGCCACCTGTCGCTAGCAAGAAATAAAAGCATATAAGAAGAAGCATTGTGATCGGGACAAGGAAAATATAAATGAAGTTCAACTTACAGCCGGAAGTGAAAAGGCGGAAAGAAACAGAGTCATCCCTAATGAAAAACCATTCCTTCTTGAACATATTAAACTTCGAGTACAAATCCAGAACAGGCTTGAAGGGCACGGCCGCTTCCAAACTGATATATGGAGACCCCTTCTTGTAGCCTCTCAAGTTGTATAGATACCGGATCTCTCGGTTGGAAGGGGGACGCCCATATTTCCTCTGAAAGATGACGAAAAGACTCACCAGAATGGCGTAGGAGTTAGGCTGAAGCTGGAATGGAGCCACCTTCAGATATGTGATAAAGCTAACTATCCAAGCGTTGAGAGGCGGGATAGCACCACACATGCAATGATATCTGCTGTAAGCAAAGTAGCCTTCGGGGGGGTCATACGGCATCACTCCTTCCCCCGGCAATAGCATGCGCGCTCTATCTATTCCGAAGGAACGAGATATAACATCGAGTTGCTCCTCCTTAAGGGATCTAGGAAAGCAATCGGGAGGGGAGACCAGAAGTTCCTGGGGACCATACCCATCCACTAACGACCTCGGGGCAGGTCCATGTCGCGCCGGTCCTGGTTGGGCTGGGGGCACGGAAGAAGTCTCTTCTCTATCCTTGGACTTCTTTCTATCTGATCGTGTTTCTGCTTTGCCAGACATTTATCTGCGGCATAAGAAAAACATGGTATTAGAACAAGGAGTATGGAAATATAAACAAATAGGTCCAAGTTTCATTCGGTATTGAAGGTCCAAGTTTCATTCGGTATTGAAGGTCCAAGTCTCATTCTGTATTGAAGGTCCAAGTTTCATTCGGTATTGAAGGTCCAAGTTTCATTCGGTATTGAAGGCCCAAGTTTCATTCGGTAATTGAAAATAAAGTTCGGCCTAGTAGCTCCCCACCTGATTCGGCAGAGACTTTGATTCGGCAGAGATAACTCTTTGATTCGGCAAACGCAAGGAGATGGTTCGGCTGATAAGAAATAACGAAGGCGTATAGCCCCTATTTATAGACAAATGTAGGACACCGGACCAATTGGTTCGGCACTCAGGGACCGAATGAAGACCACCTGGCTAAAACAAAGCACGACATATACTAGCATATGCCCTGCTTTGGGGGGCAAGTGTTGGGTGAGTTTCGTTCGGCCCCTTCCCTACCACCGAACCTACACTCACCGAACCGACTCCACCATGTCCCACCGAATCACACAGCTCCGAGCTCCTACCGAACCACGCGCCAGCCGAACCAAAGAAGAACCAAGTGCCTGCCAAACCAACATAACTCCAACAACCACCGAACCAAACCTCCCCATATGACTGCCGAATCAACTTTCTCCACTTCAATACCAAACTAAACTAATTCCCCCCACTACCGAACCATCCATCACCGGACCAAACCACCACCGGACCAATCCCCTTCACACACCACTGGTTCAAGACCACGCCGAACCAACCTCCTCACCTCTACAACCGAATCAAACTCCACCCAGCTACGGCCGAACCAAGCTTCGCCGAACCAGATATGCCAGACCAGATTGCTTCAGCCCAGGCCCACCAGCAGCTATATACATCCAAGACCCCTGCCCCCAGCCTCACTTTATAAATAGAGGGGCAGGGGTACAACAATGGCAGACAAGTTTGAGAGCTCAAGCAAGGAAGGAACTTTCAAACAACTTTCTTATACTTGTACTTAAAGCTTTGTACTTGTAATCTGAAAGAAAAGAGAGAATAACATATAAAGTGGACGTAGGCACGCTCTGGGGACTTGGAGGTTTTGAATTGTTTATACTTGAGTCTGCACTCCGGGGATTTAGAGTGCTCCAGTCCGCGCTCCTGGGACTTGGAGGTTTTGAATTGTTTATACTCGAGTCCGCACTCCGGGGACTTAGAGTACTCCAGTCCGCACTCCGGGGATTTGGAGTTTTTAATCGTTTATACTCGAGTCCGCACTCCGGGGACTTAGAGTACTCCAGTCCGCACTCCGGGGACTTGGAGATTTTGAATCGTTTATACTCGAGTCCGCATTCCGGGGACTTAGAGTACTCCAGTCCGCACTCTGAGGACTTGGAGATTTTTAATCGTTTATACTCGAGTCCGCACTCCGGGGAATTAGAGTACTCCAGTCCGCACTACGGGGACTTGGAGATTTTGAATCGTTTATACTCGAGTCCGCATTCCGGGGACTTAGAGTACTCCAGTCCGCACTCCGGGGACATGGAGATTTTTTGTCATTTATTATAAGCGTTCGTACGCCAGCCAGGATATCATAATCTTTAATTGCGCGTCATAGGAATATCATACGAAGAGACATTGGTCATTCATGGAAAAGATGGCTTCAAGCCTTTATTGATGAAAACAAGCTAGATTATCTTATTACATGCCAAGAAGAAAACATACTGGAAATAAATGCAACTACCGCATAAAGGAAATAGACTAAGTGTAATAACGCCGCAAATGCTCGCTGTTCCATGCTCGAGGGAGTGTCGGACCATCGACGGTCGTTAGCTTGAAAGTTCCTTCTCCAAGCCTCCGTTCGATGACGTATGGACCTTCCCATGCGGGATTCATGTGCGAAGGGGTTGGAAAGACTCGTTTCAAAACGAGATCTCCCACACTAAAGGTTCTTGGCTGGACTTTTCCATTATAATATTTAGCGACTCGGTGTCTGTATGAGGCTGCTCTCAAATCAGCTTCTTCGCGTTTCTCATCAATGAAGTCTAATGATTCCAATAGGAGATCCTGGTTTGACGCAGGATCATAATAGGTTACCCGGTGTGACGGAACTTCAAGTTCTACGGGTATGACGGCTTCCGTGCCGTACGCCAGTGCGAATGGTGTGTGGCCAGTCGCGGTCTTGTGGGTAGTTCTATAGGCCCAAAGCGCTGTTGGGAGTTCATCCACCCACTTGCCTCTAGCCTTTTCCAAATGCTTCTTCAATATGGACTCGATGATTTTGTTGACGGCTTCTACCTGCCCATTCGCCTTCGGGTGAGCAACTGTTGCGAACCTTTTCTCAATGCCATACCTCTGACAGAACTCTTTGAATTCCTTGCTTTCGAATTGAATTCCGTTGTCCGTTATGATGGTCTGTGGGAGGCCAAAACGACATATGATATTTCGTACAATGAAATTAATGACTTTCTTAGTGGTGATTGTGGCCATTGGCTCTACTTCCGCCTACTTGGTGAAATAATCGACTGCCACTATTGCATATTTCGCGCCTCCTTTGGCTATGGGCAGAGATCCAATTAGGTCGATTCCCCACATTGCAAATGGCCAGGGACTAACCATTTGTGTGAGTTCCGTTGGCGGAGCTCTCGGAATCTTTGCATATATCTGGCATTTGTCGCATCTTCTCGCATAGTCTGCAGCATCTCGATTTACACTCGGCCAATAATATCCATAGCGGAGGATTTTCCTCGCCAGAGTTTGCCTCCCGGTATGATCACCACATTCTCCCTCATGGACTTCTTTCAACACCCGTTTTACCTCGTCATGGGCCACGCACCGGAGTAAGGGGGTCGAGAATCCCCTCCGATACATTATCCCGTCTTGCATTACATAACGCGAAGCCTTACGAAGGACTTGGCGTCTTTCGCTTCTTCTCTCAGGTAAGTCTCCGTATAGCAAGTATTACTTGATCGGGGTCAGCCATGATCCCCTTTCGAGTTCGGTTTCCAAGACGAGATCTATCTCCATCATGTCTATACTTGGAGCAAGCAGAGTCTCGACAGGGAACAACCCCATCTGCTGTGCATCGCCAGTACTTGCGAATTTAGCCAACGAGTCGGCCTCCCTGTTCTGTTCGCGCGGGACATGCGAAATGTCATAATACTCCAGGTTTACTAGTAGCTCCCGGACCCGAGCAAGGTAAGGAGCCAGTCTCTGTCCTTTCGCTCGGTAGTCTCCCCGTACCTGATATACCACCAGCTGTGAGTCACAGAAGATTTCGATGGACTTTACCCTCAGTTCATTGGCAAGTCTTAAGCCAACAATTAGTGCTTCGTATTCGGCTTCGTTATTTGTCGCTGTGAATTCGAGCTTCAAAGCGTAGCAAATCGATCGGTTTTCGGGAGTTACCAGAACTATCCCAGCTCCCGACCAACGGTCGTTAGATGCCCCGTCAGTGAACATCTTCCATCGGACAGGAGGGATTACTTTGTGATTTTCAGTCGGTTCATCCGGAATGGTGAACTCAGCAATGAAGTCAGCTAATGCTTGCCCTTGGATGGTCCTTCGCGGCAGGTAGGTGATATCAAACTGGCTTAACTCGATGTTCCACTTTAGCATCCTATCGGAAGTTTCCGGTCGTTGGAGTACCTGTCGCAAGGGTTGGTCAGTGTAAACACCGATTGAGTGCGCCTGAAAGTAGGGACGAAGCTTGCGTGATGCAATCACCAGGCAATAGGCAAGTTTCTCGATCTTTGGATAATTCTTTTCTTCCCCCGTCAGTCGTTTACTAACATAGTACACCGACCTTTGAACCTTGTCTTCTTCGCGAACCAGGGCTGTACTGATAGCGTGTTGAGACACAGCCAAATATACGTACAACGTCTCGTGGTCTACCGGTTTTGACAGCACTGGAGGACTTTCCAAGTGTCTCACCAGGGCTCGGAATGCTTCCTCGCAATCAGTCGTCCATTCGAAGTTTCTCTTTCCTTTCTTTATGACATCGAAGAAAGGAACACACTTATCTGTGGCTCTGGATATGAATCGACTGAGCGCAGCTACTTTTCCGTTCAAGCTCTGTACCTGTTATGGTTCTAGGTGCCTTTATTTCTCGGATGGCCTGGATCTTTTCCGGGTTAGCTTCAATTCCTCGTGCATTCACAATGAATCCCAAGAACTTCCCTGATGCCACGCCGAATGAACACTTTGAAGGATTGATCTTCATCCCATAGTGCCTTAGTATATTGAACATTTCCGCCAAGTCTCGAATGTGGTCATTTGATTGCCGTGACTTCACAAGCATGTCATCCACATAGACTTCCATTGTTTTCCCGATCTGATCTTTGAACATTCGATTTACCAAACGCTGGTAAGTTGCTCCGGCGTTCTTCAGTCCGAAGGGCATCACTACATAGCAGTATAACCCAACATTTGTGGCAAAGCTGGTGTGTTCTTGGTCTGGGATGTGCATAGGAATTTGGTTGTATCCAGAGTATGCATCCATAAATGACAATAACTCGTGCCCTGCCGTTGAATCGACCAGTTGATCAATTCGTGGTAGCGGGAAGCTATCCTTCGGGCATGCTTTGTTTAAATCAGAATAGTCAACGCAGGTTCTCCATTTCCCGTTAGCTTTCTTTACCAACACAGGGTTGGACACCCATTCCGGGTAAAGGGCATCGCGGACAAACCCATTGGCTTTGAGTTTATCCACCTCCTCTTTGAGAGCTGTAGACCTCTCCGGGTCCATGCCTCTCCTTTTTTGCTTCACAGGTACGTGTTGCAGGTCTATATTCAACATATGGCTCGCAATTGTAGGGGAAATCCCACGCATATCAGAGTGTGTCCAGGCGAAGACATCAAGATTCGCTTGGAGGAAATCAGATAAATTTTCTGCCATTAGGGGATCGAGCTGTGACCCAATTTTAAGAACTCGTGTCGGGTCGCTGCGGCTAACTGGAATATCAATTGTTAGTTCGGCCGGTGCTGCATCTGGTTCCCCGGGTTCCCCTTTGTCATCTCTTGGATCTATGTCTCCAACGATCAGAGAATGTCGCCCGAGCCAGGGCTCAGGCGCTAATTGTCAATCATCAGAATTCGGGATGCGGACGATGCCATCCGCAGTCTTCCCCTTTTCTCTGCGCTGGGCCTCTCTCAGCTCAGCCACGTAACATGCACGTCTAGTTGCTTGGTCGCCATGTACTACGCCAACTCCTTTGTCCGTCGGGAATTTTAGTGTGAGACACCACGGGGCCAAGGCTGCCCTGAAATCTGCGAGGGCTGGTCGTCCCAAAAACACGTTGTATGGTGAATCAAGATCCAACACTATGAATGGTAGGATTCGCACTCTCCTGCGTTCACCTTGTCTTAGTTCAACTGGTAACTCCACATATCCTACTGCGTCGGTGGCTGCGCCGTTAAAGCCATGGATTCGGGCTTTAGATGGCTTCAAATCCTTAGTCTCTAGCTTCATTTGGTCATACTCTTTCTTGAAGATGATGTTAACGGAACTTCCGCAATCAATTAGGATTCTCCTTACAAATGCCGGTCCGATGGTTGCGGATATGACCAATGGATCGATGGTGGGAGCTTCCACCTTATCCGCGTCTCTATTCCTGAATACAACATCGTCGTGCATCGTGCGCTGCTGCTTTGCGGGAGTTCCATCCTCCACATTTGAATAGCACTCATGCTCTGTATGTCTCAAGGAATTAGCATATCGCTCCATTTCCTGCCAATTTTTATCCGCAGGATGAGGTCCACCAGCAATTGTGTTAATAATCAATCTTCCCACAGTTTGAGTAGGTTGCTCTGGTTGGTGTAGAGCTGGGCCATGTCCGGGGTCTGAGGTCCCTTGTCTTCCTTCTGGCGTATCTTTGACGAATTCCTGCAGCTTCTTCTGCCTAATCAATTTTTCAATAGCGTCATGGAGATGCCTACATTCGTCTGTGTTGTGCCCATAAGACTCGTGAAAGCGGCAATGCTTTCCAGTTCGTTTTTTCTCCTCTGTTGATTCCTTAGGGCGTGGTTTTCTGTATTGAAAAGTGTTGCAGGTCGATAAGTAGATGTTTTCAAGAGACACATTCAGTGGAGTGTATTCGTTGTAGGATGGGATCCTTGACTTCCATCTCCACGCTTCCTTCTTCTTTCCAGGATTTCCACTTCCAGCTCCCTTAAGCTGCCCGGGCTTATTTTGGACGTCGGCCTGAGTCTTTCCAGGGTTATCGCCGGTTGCTTTCATGGCGGTGTTGCCCTTTACAGACTCCTGGACGGACCCTGGTGCCTTGTCTTTCCTTATCCACCGAGCTTCTTCCCTCCTTATGAACTGGTGGGCTTTCGAATAGAAACGTTCCAACGTAGCTGGTGGCTTTCCCGCCAACCAATCCCCAAATTCAGAGTCTGGATCCACTCCACGCATTACTGCCATCAAAATCGCATGGTCGTTTGGATTGCTTACTTCAGTAGCGGCAACATGAAATCTCTACAAGTATGCTTTCAGCGATTCTCCAGGAGCTTGGGTCACGCTTGATAAAGACATCACATCCTTGGGTCGAGTGGCGTGTATCCTGAATTGTTCTATGAATTTCCTTGCTAATTCGTCGAAGTTTGAGATTGACCGTGGAGGAAGTCGAGTGAACCACATGGTGGCGATTCCGGACAGAGTTATTGGAAAGCACCTGCACTTAGTTGCGTCGTTGGCCCTTGCGGAATCCATCATCCATCCATACCTCATTACATGTTGTTGAGGGTCAGTTTTTCCTTCATAGGCGGGTATGGTGGGCATGTTAAACTTCCCTGGGTATTCAGCCTGTAGAATGGTATCCGTGAAGGGAGTATGACTCTTAGACATTCCCCAATCTTCATTAGTCAAACCTTGATTCTCCCTCATCAACTGTCTGACCATAGCCGTCAAATCCGGGGCTTGTATGGTAGGAGGAAGGTTGGGTTCCGTTCCATGAGCTTGATCTCTAGCAGAGCGATCAGTGGCACCTGCTTGGTCATCGTACGCTTGGGAGGTTCATCAGCTGAAGTTGAGCTATCATCCTCAGAGTAGGGGACAGGGCTACCTCCAGCATTCTGATGCTGCTGTTGAGCAAGTTGGGCCAGGAGGTCAGCATTAACTTGCATTTTCTCAGCGAGTTGCCTTCTGCTTTCCGTAAGCTCTTTTATCAAGTCATTCAATTCTGCTCGTGAAACAGCTTCCGCTTGGTTTTGGCTGGAGGGCCCCGTGCCTCGAACTGCTTGTTGATCGTTAGGTCCGAGTTGTTGAACGCTAGCGGTTTCGCAGGCATCTACATTTTGAGAGTTCGATCTTGTTCGTGGCCTTCCCATGGTAGAGTCGTTAGTTGTAACTCTGAGTAGAATCAACAGATGCCTTATGGATAATTATGGATCTTCTTCGGGGGATTTATGCAATCCAGTAACTACAAAGTATATCCTAATAGCCTGAGAATTCAGTTCTCAGTGAAAGCACCAAAATGTTAGCGCCAAAATTGGTCACTAACACCCTTAGAGAGTTTGTGTAGAGAGATTAATGAAGAAGATAAATTAAAATAGAGAAGATAATATCAATTAAAAATGCGAGAGACGAGAACACAGAATTTATAGTGGTTCGGCGTTGTAGCCTACGTCCACTTTGAAGTTGATCCTTTATTTCTTCACTTTAAACTTGATTACATATACAATCCGTTTTTGAGTATTTGAATACCATTGTGAAATAAACAGTGAAGTTTTTGTCTGAGGGTTGAAAGTGGCAGAGTTTCCCCAGTGCTCTCTAAAATCTGATCCCTTTTTTCTGCGCCCCTGCCCCTCTATTTATAGACGAATGTGGACTGGACTTCCCTGGTGGGCCAGATGGCTAGACAGCTCGGTCCAGATAGGACGCGCCCTGTATGCCGAGTGAAACAGGCCGAACGGTCGGCATGCCGAGCCCTCCTTTCCAAGTCGATGGATCTCTCTGTTGAATGGAGGAAGCGGGCCGAACGATGTTGGGATGCCGAGTGAAACGTGGATGCCGGATGAGGAGCATGCCGAGTGGAAGACATGCCATGTGAAGGGTTTGCCGTGTGAAGCGCTGGGTGAAGTGCTAAACGGTCTTATGCCGAGTGTAATCTTGGACAGCCGAACGTCTCTCAATGCCGACTGTCCACTTACGCCGAGTACAACCCTGCACCGCCGAGTGTCCGCTTATGCCGAGTACAACCCTGCACCGCCGAGTGTCCGCTTATGCCGAGTACAACCCTGCATGCCCAGTGTCCACTTACTCCGAGTACAACTCTGCATGCCGAGTGTCCCCTTATGCCGAGTACAACTCTGCATGCCGAGTGTGCGCTTATGCCGAGTACAACTCTGCATGCCGAGTGTCCGCTTACGCCGAGTACAACCCTGCATGCCGAGTGTCCCCTTACGCCGAGTACAACTCTGCGTGCCGAGTGTCCACTTATGCCGAGTACAACTCTGCATGTCGAGTGTCCACTTATGCCGAACGCTGTGATTGCCTGTTCGATTTTCCAGGTAACAGGTACGTCATAGTTTTGCACATATCCATCAACACGGGCAGCCTTTTTACCAATATCACAACATCACGACAAAATGACTTCGAGGAGAATGTTAAACGCATTTGATACCTTAGAATTTCGAACGGCTGATGGTGTTTTATATGATTACTTAGCCTGCAAGTAATCTACTTTTTCAGTCTGCGAATATCTTTCGGTTTCCTGTTTTATCCAATTTCAAATCCAGTTTAACTCTTTTTAGGGGAATATTATCGTGGCCTATTTTGCTCTTCGTATACTTTTGTTTTTTTGTCGTTCTTCTAGGTTTACATTGATGTAGTCCGACTACTTATACCACAAACTCCGTGCAATAAATTTATGAACGAAAACATCCGAGCTGTAGAAAAAACTTGTGATGGAATTATTCTGCACACAAAAGCGATCCATGCCAATTTGAAATGTTAGAAACGTAGAACATGGAAAGAGCTTCGTTTTGATAGGTTGTGGCTCCCGTAACTTCAAACGAGTCAAAAGTTATGGTCATTTGAAGAAACGAAAGAAAGCGACGGACCGCTCGCTGATCCGATTCGACGGTATTGGCGAAAGTCTTCGATCTCCGCGAAACGCTCGAGCATGCTCACAATGTAGCACTCGATATTAAAGATATTATGGATTACCGAGGGAATAAATGAGGATATGGTTCAAAAGCTTGTCTACTGAGGCTATAGCGCAATAAATGTTCTTTTTTAATGACTTCGAGGAGAATGTTAATCGCATTTGATACCTTAGAATTTCGAACGGCTGATGGTGTTTTATATGATTACTTAGCCTGCAAGTAATCTACTTTTTCAGTCTGCGAATATCTTTCGGTTTTCTATTTTATCCAATTTCAAATCCAATTTAACTCTTTTTAGGGGAATATTATCATGGCCTATTTTGCGCTTCGTATACTTTTGTTATTTTGTCGTTCTTCTAGGTTTACATCGGTGCAGTCCGACTACTTATACCACAAACTCCGTGGAATAAATTTATGAACGAAAACATTCGAGCTGTAAAAAAAACTTATGATGGAATTATTCTGCACACAAAACGATCCATGATAATTCGAAACGTTAGAAACGTAGAACATGGAAAGAGCTTCGTTTTGATAGGTTGTGGCTCCCGTAACTTCAAACGAGTAAAAAGTTATGGACGTTCGAAGAAACGAAAAAAGCGACGGACCGCTCGCTGATCCGATTCGACGGTATTGGCGAAAGTCTTCGATCTTCGCGAAACGCTCAAGCATGCTCACACTGTAGCACTCGATATTGAAGATATTATGGATTACCGAGGGAATAAATGAGGATATGGTTCAAAAGCTTGTCTACTGAGGCTATAGCGCAATAAATGTTCTTTTTTAACGACCGTTCTGTCTTTCTCGTTTTCGGTACGTCATAGTTTTGCACATATCCATCAACACGGGCGGTCTTTTTACCAATATTACAACATCACGACAAAATGACTTCGAGGAGAATGTTAAACGCATTTGATACCTTAGAATTTAGAACGGCTGATGGTGTTTTATATGATTACTTAGCCTGCAAGTAATCTACATTTTCAGTCTGCGAATATCTTTCGGTTTCCTGTTTTATCCAATTTCAAATCCAGTTTAACTCTTTTTAGGGGAATATTATCGTGGCCTATTTTGCTCTTCGTAACCTTTTGTTTTTTTTTCGTTCTTCTAGGTTTATATCGGTGTAGTCCGACTACTTATACCACAAACTCCGTGGAATAAATTTATGAACGAAAACATCCGAGCTGTAGAAAAAACTTATGATGGAATTATTCTGCATTCAAAACCGATCCATGCCAATTCAAAATGTTAGAAACGTAGAACATGGAAAGAGCTTCGTTTTGATAGGTTGTGGCTCCCGTAACTTCAAACGAGTCAAAAGTTATGGTCATTTGAAGAAACGAAAAAAAGCGACAGACCGCCCGCTGATCCGATTCGACGGTATTGGCGTAAGTCTTCGATCTCCGCGAAACGCTCGAGCATGCTCACACTGTAGCACTCGATATTAAAGATATTATGGATTACCGAGGGAATAAATGAGGATATGGTTCAAAAGCTTGTCTACTGAGGCTATAGCGCAATAAATGTTCTTTTTTAATGACTTCGAGGAGAATGTTAATCGCATTTGATACCTTAGAATTTCGAACGGCTGATGGTGTTTTATATGATTACTTAGCCTGCAAGTAATCTACTTTTTCAGTCTGCGAATATCTCTCGGTTTCCTGTTTTATCCAATTTCAAATCCAATTTAACTCTTTTTAGGGGAATATTATCGTGGCCTATTTTGCTCTTCGTATACTTTTGTTTTTTTGTCGTTCTTCTAGGTTTACATCGGTGTAGTCCAACTACTTATACCACAAACTCCGTGGAATAAATTTATGAACGAAAGCATCCGAGCTGTAAAAAAAACTTATGATGGAATTATTCTGCAAACAAAACCGATCCATGACAATTCGAAACGTTAGAAACGTAGAACATGGAAAGAGCTTCGTTTTGATAGGTTGTGGCTCCCGTAACTTCAAACGAGTAAAAAGTTATGGCCGTTTGAAGCAACGATAGAAAGCGACGGACCGCTCGCTGATCCGATTCGACGGTATTGGCGAAAGTCTTCGATCTTTACGAAACGCTCGAGCATGCTCACGCAGCAGCACTCGATATTGAATATATTATGGATTACCGAGGGAATAAATGAGGATATGGTTCAAAAGCTTGTCTACTGAGGCTATAGCGTAATAAATAATCTTTTTTAACGACCGTTCTGTCTTTCTCATTTCCGGTCACGGACGGTCTTTTTACCAATATTACAACATCACGACAAAATTACTTCGAGGAGAATGTTAAATGCATTTGATACCTTAGAATTTCGAACGGCTGATGGTGTTTTATATGATTACTTAGCCTGCAAGTAATCTACATTTTCAGTCTGCGAATATCTTTCGGTTTCCTGTTTTATCCAATTTCAAATCCAATTTAACTCTTTTTAGGGGAATATTATCGTGGCCTATTTTGCTCTTCGTATACTTTTGTTTTTTTGTCGTTCTTCTAGGTTTACAACGGTGTAGTCCGACAACTTATACCACAAACTCCGTGGAATAAATTTATGAACGAAAACATCCGAGCTGTAGAAAAAACTTATGATGGAATTATTCTGCACACAAAACCGATCCATGACAATTCGAAACGTTAGAAACGTAGAACATGGAAAGAGCATCGTTTTGATAAGTTGTGGCTCCCGTAACTTCAAGCGAGTCAAAAGTTATGGCCGTTTGAAGAAACGAAAGAAAGCGACGGACCGCTCGCTGATACGAATCGACGGTATTGGCGAAAGTCTTCGATCTCC
This sequence comes from Allium cepa, assembly GCA_030765085.1. Classification (NCBI taxonomy): domain Eukaryota; kingdom Viridiplantae; phylum Streptophyta; class Magnoliopsida; order Asparagales; family Amaryllidaceae; genus Allium; species Allium cepa. The sequence continues at coordinate 10,508,441 of JASFAV010000020.1, forward strand.
GCGAAACGCTCGAGCATGCTCACACTATAGCACTCGATATTAAAGATATTATGGATTACCGTGGGAATAAACGAGGATATGGTTCAAAAGCTTGTCTACTGAGGCTATATCGCAATAAATGTTCTTTTTTAACGACCGTTCTGTCTTTCTCGTTTCCGGTACGTCATAGTTTTGCACATATCCATCAACACGGGCGGTATTTTTACCAACATTACAATATCACGACAAAGTGACTTCGAGGAGAATGTTAAACGCATTTGATACCTTAGAATTTCGAACGGCTGATGGTGTTTTATATGATTACTTAGCCTGCAAGTAATCTACTTTTTCAGTCTGCGAATATCTTTCTGTTTCCTGTTTTATCCAATTTCAAATTCAATTTAACTTTTTTTAGGGGAATATTATCGTGGCCTATTTTGCTCTTCGTATACTTTTGTTTTCTTCACGTTCTTCTAGGTTTACATCGGTGTAGTCCGACTACTTATACCACAAACTCTGTGGAATAAATTTATGAACGAAAACATCCGTGTTGTAGAAAAAACTTATGATGGTATTATTCTACACACAAAACCGATCCATGCAAATTCGAAACATTAGAAACGTATAACATGGAAAGAGCTTCGTTTTGATTGGCTGTGGCTCCCGTAACTTCAAACGAGTCAAAAGTTATGGCCGTTTGAAGAAAAGAAAGAAAGCGACGGACCGCTCGCTGATCCGATTCGACGGTATTGGCGAAAGTCTTCGATCTCCGCGAAACGCTCGAGCATGCTCACACTGTAGCACTCGATATTAAAGATATTGTGGATTACCAAGGGAATAAACGAGGATATGGTGCAAAAGCTTGTCTACTGAGGCTATAGCGCAATAAATGTTCTTTTTTAACGACCGTTCTGTCTTTCTCGTTTCCGGTACGTAATAGTTTTACACCTATCCATCAACACGGGCGGTCTTTTACCAATATTACAACACCACGACAAAATGACTTCGAGGAGAATGTTAAACGCATTTGATACCTTAGAATTTCGAACGGCTGATGGTGTTTTATATGATTACTTAGCCTGCAAGTAATCTACTTTTTCAGTCTGCGAATATCTTTAGGTTTCCTGTTTTATCCAATTTCAAATCCAATTTAACTCTTTTTAAGGGAATATTATCGTGGCCTATTTTGCTCTTCGTATACTTTTGTTTTCTTGACGTTCTTCTAGGTTTACATCGGTGTAGTCCGACTGCTTATACCACAAACTCCATGGAATAAATTTATGAACGAAAGCATCCGAGCTGTAGAAAAAACTTATGATGGTATTATTCTGCACACAAAACCGATCCATGCCAATTCGAAATGTTAGAAACGTAGAACATGGAAAGAGCTTCGTTTTGACAGGTTCTGGCTCCCGTAACTTCAAACGAGTCAAAAGTTATGGTCATTTGAAGAAACGAAAGAAAGCGACGGACCGCTCGCTGATCCGATTCGACGATATTGGCGAAAGTCTTCGATCTCCGCGAAACGCTCGAGCATGCTCACACTGTAGCACTCGATATTAAAGATATTATGGATTACCGAGGGAATAAATGAGGATATGGTTCAAAAGCTTGTCTACTGAGGCTATAGCGCAATAAATGTTCTTTTTCAATGACTTCGAGGAGAATGTTAATCGCATTTGATACCTTAGAATTTCGAACGGCTGATGGTGTTTTATATGATTACTTAGCCTGCAAGTAATCTACTTTTTCAGTCTGCGAATATCTTTCGGTTTCCTGTTTTATCCAATTTCAAATCCAATTTAACTCTTTTTAGGGGAATATTATCGTGGCCTATTTTGCTCTTCGTATACTTTTTTTTTGTCGTTCTTCTAGGTTTACATCGGTGTAGTCCGACTACTTATACCTCAAACTCCGTGGAATAAATTTATGAACGAAAACATCCGAGCTGTAGAAAAAACTTATGATGGAATTATTCTGCACACAAAACCGATCCATGACAATTCGAAAAGTTAGAAACGTAGAACATGGAAAGAGCTTCGTTTTGATAGGCTGTGGCTCTCGTAACTTCAAACGAGTAAAAAGTTATGGCCGTTTGAAGAAACGAAAGAAAGCGACGGACCGCTCGCTGATCCGATTCGACGGTATTGGCGAAAGTCTTCGATCTCCGCGAAACGCTCGAGCATGCTCACACTGTAGCACTCGATATTAAAGATATTATGGATTTCCGAGGTAATAAATGAGGATATGGTTTAAAAGCTTGTCTACTGAGGCTATAGTGCAATAAATGTTCTTTTTTAACGACCGTTCTGTCTTTCTCGTTTCCGGTACGTCATAGTTTTGCACATATCCATCAACACGGACGGTCTTTTTACCAATATTACAACATCATGACAAAATGACTTCGAGGAGAATGTTAAACGCATTTGATACCTTAGAATTTCGAACGGCTGATGGTGTTTTATATGATTACTTAGCCTGCAAGTAATCTACTTTTTCAGTCTGCGAATATCTTTCGGTTTCCTATTTTATCCAAGTTCAAATCCAATTTAACTCTTTTTAGGGGAATATTATCGTGGCCTATTTTGCTCTTTGTATACTTTTGTTTTTTGTCGTTCTTCTAGGTTTACATGGGTGTAGTCCGACTACTTATACCACAAACTCCGTGGAATAAATTTATGAACGGAAGCATCCGAGCTATAGAAAAAACTTATGATGGAATTATTCTGCACACAAAACTGATCCATGAAAATTCAAAATGTTAGAAACGTAGAACGTGGAAAGAGCTTCGTTTTGATAGGTTGTGGCTCGCGTAACTTCAAACGAGTAAAAAGTTATGGCCGTTTGAAGAAACGAAAGAAAGCAACGGACCGCTCGCTGATCCGATTCGACGGTATTGGCGAAAGTCTTCGATCTCCGTGAAACGCTCGAGCATGCTCGCACTGTAGCACTCGATATTAAAGATATTATGGATTACCGAGGGAATAAATGAGGATATGGTGCAAAAGCTTGTCTACTGAGGCTGTAGCGCAATAAATGTTCTTTTTTAACGACCGTTCTGTCTTTCTCGTTTCCGGTACGTAATAGTTTTGCACCTGTCCATCAACACGGGCGGTCTTTTTACCAATATTACAACATCACGACAAAATGACTTCGAGGAGAATGTTAAACGCATTTGATACCTTAGAATTTCGAATGGCTGATGGTGTTTTATATGATTACTTAGCCTGCAAGTAATCTACTTTTTCAATCTGCGAATATCTTTCGGTTTCCTGTTTTATCCAATTTCAAATCCAATTTAACTCTTTTTAAGGGAATATTATCATGGACTATTTTTCTCTTCGTATACTTTTGTTTTCTTGACGTTCTTCTAGGTTTACATCGGTGTAGTCCGACTGCTTATACCACAAACTCCGTGGAATAAATTTATGAACGAAAGCATCCGAGCTGTAGAAAAAACTTATGATGGAATTATTATGCACACAAAACCGATCCATAAAAATTCGAAATCTTAGAAACGTAGAACATGTAAAGAGCTTCGTTTTGATAGGTTGTAGCTCGCGTAACTTCAGACGAGTAAAAAGTTATGGCCGTTTGAAGAAACGAAAGAAAGTGACGGACCGCTCGCTGATCCGATTCGACGGTATTGGCGAAAGTCTTCGATCTCCGCGAAACGCTCGAGCATGCTCACACTGTAGCACTCGATATTAAATATATTATGGATTACCGAGGGAATAAATGAGGATATGGTTCAAAAGCTTGTCTACTGAGGCCATAGCGCAATAAATGTTCTTTTCTAACGACCGTTCTATCTTTCTCGTTTCCGGTACGTCATAGTTTTGCACATATCCATCAACACGGGCGGTCTTTTTACCAATATTACAACATCACGACAAAATGACTTCGAGGAGAATGTTAAACGCATTTGATACCTTAGAATTTCGAACGGCTGATGGTGTTTTATATGATTACTTAGCCTGCAAGTAATCTACTTTTTCAGTCTGCGAATATCTTTCGGTTTCCTGTTTTATCCTATTTCAAATCCAATTTAACTCTTTTTAGGGGAATATTATCGTGGCCTATTTTGCTCTTCGTATACTTTTGTTTTTTTGTCGTTCTTCTAGGTTTACATTGGTGTAGTCCGACTACTTATACCACAAACTCCGTGGAATAAATTTATGAACGAAAACATCCGTGCTGTAGAAAAAATTTATGATGGAATTATTCTGCACACAAAACCAATCCATGACAATTCGAAAAGTTAGAAACGTAGAACATGGAAAGAGCTTCGTTTTGATAGGCTGTGGCTCTCGTAACTTCAAACGAGTCAAAAGTTATGGCCGTTTGAAGAAACGAAAGAAAGCGACGGACCGCTCGCTGATCCGATTCGACGGTATTGGCGAAAGTCTTTGATCTCCACGAAACGCTCGAGCATGCTCACACTGTAGCACTCGATATTAAAGATATTATGGATTACCGAGGGAATAAATGAGGATATGGTGCAAAAGCTTGTCTACTGAGGCTGTAGCGCAATAAATGTTCTTTTTTAACGACCGTTCTGTCTTTCTCGTTTCCGGTATGTAATAGTTTTGCACCTATCCATCAACACGGGCGGTCTTTTTACCAATATTACAACATCACGACCAAATGACTTCGAGGAGAATGTTAAACGCATTTGATACCTTAGAATTTCGAACGGCTGATGGTGTTTTATATGATTACTTAGCCTGCAAGTAATCTACTTTTTTCAGTCTGCGAATATCTTTCGGTTTCCTGTTTTATCCAATTTCAAATCCAATTTAACTCTTTTTAAGGGAATATTATCATGGCCTATTTTGCTCTTCGTATACTTTTGTTTTTTTGTCGTTCTTCTAGGTTTACATCGGTGTAGTCCGACTGCTTATACCACAAACTCCGTGTAATAAATTTATGAACGAAAGCATCCGAGCTGTAGAAAAAACTTATGATGGAATTATTATGCACACAAAACCGATCCATGAAAATTCGAAATATTAGAAACGTAGAACATGGAAAGAGCTTCGTTTTGATTGGTTGTGGCTCGCGTAACTTCAAACGAGTAAAATGTTATGGCCGTTTGAAGAAACGAAAGAAAGCGACGGACCGCTCGCTGATCCGATTCGACGGTATTGGCGAAAGTCTTCGATCTCCGCGAAACGCTCGAGCATGCTCACACTGCAGCACTCGATATTAAAGATATTATGGATTACCGAGGAAATAAATGAGGATATGGTTCAAAAGCTTGTCTACTGAGGCTATAGCGCAATAAATGTTCTTTTTTAACGACCGTTCTGTCTTTCTCGTTTCCGGTACGTCATAGTTTTGCACATATCCATCAACACGGGTGGTCTTTTTACCAATATTACAACATCACGACAAAATGACTTCGAGGAGAATGTTAAACGCATTTGATACCTTCGAATTTCGAATGGCTGATGGTATTTTATATGATTACTTAGCCTGCAAGTAATCTACTTTTTCAGTCTGCGAATATCTTTCGATTTCCTGTTTTATCCAATTTCAAATCCAGTTTAACTCTTTTTAGGGGAGTATTATCGTGGCCTATTTTGCTCTGCGTAAACTTTTGTTTTTTTGTCGTTCTTCTAGGTTTACATCGGTCTAGTCCGACTACTTATACCACAAACTCCGTGGAATAAATTTATGAACGAAAACATCCGAGCTGTAGAAAAAACTTATGATGGAATTATTCTGCATAGAAAACCTATCCATGCCAATTCGAAATGTTAGAAACGTAGAACATGGAAAGAGCTTCGTTTTGATAGGTTGTGGCTCCCGTAACTTCAAACGAGTCAAAAGTTATGGTCATTTGAAGAAACGAAAGAAAGCGACGGACCGCTCGCTGATCCGATTCGACGGTATTGGCGAAAGTCTTCGATCTCCGCGAAACACTCGAGCATGCTCACACTGTAGCACTCGATATTAAAGATATTACGGATTACCGAGGGAATAAATGAGGATATGGTTCAAAAGCTTGTCTACTGAGGCTATAGCGCAATAAATGTTCTTTTTTAATGACTTCGAGGAGAATGTTAATCACATTTGATACCTTAGAATTTCGAACGGTTGATGGTGTTTTATGTGATTATTTAGCCTGCAAGTAATCTTCGTTTTCAGTCTGCGAATATCTTTCGGTTTCCTATTTTATCCAATTTCAAATCCAATTTAACTCTTTTTAGGGGAATATTATCGTGGCCTATTTTGCTCTTCGTGTACTTTTGTTTTTTTGTCGTTCTTCTAGGTTTGCATCGGTGTAGTCCGACTACTTATACCACAAACTCCGTGGAATAAATTTATGAACGAGAACATCCGAGCTGCAGAAAAAACTTATGATGGAATTATTCGGCACACAAAACCGATCCATGACAATTCGAAACGTTAGAAACGTAGAACACGGAAAGAGCTTCGTTTTGATAGGTTGTGGCTCCCGTAACTTCAAACGATTCAAAAGTTATGGCCGTTTGAAGAAATGAAAGAAAGCGACGGACCGCTCGCTGATCCGATTCGACGGTATTGGCGAAAGTCTTCGATCTTCGCGAAACGATCGAGCATGCTCACACTGTAGCACTCGATATTGAAGATATTATGGATTACCGAGGGAATAAATGAGGATATGGTTCAAAAGCTTGTCTACTGAGGCTATAGCGCAATAAATGTTCTTTTTTAACGACCGTTCTGTCTTTCTCGTTTCCGGTACGTCATAGTTTTGCACATATCCATCAACACGGGCGGTCTTTTTACCAATATTACAACATCACGACAAAATGACTTCGAGGAGAATGTTAAACGCATTTGATACCTTAGAATTTCGAACGACTGAGTGTGTTTTATACGATTACTTAGCCTTCAAGTAATCTACTTTTTCAGTCTGCGAATATTTTTCGGTTTCCTGTTTTATCCAATTTCAAATCCAGTTTAACTCTTTTTAGGAGAATATTATCGTGGCCTATTTTGCTCTTCGTATACTTTTGTTTTTTTGTCGTTCTTCTAGGTTTACATCGGTGTAGTCCGACTACTTATACCACAAATTCCGTGGAATAAATTTATGAACGAAAACATCCGAGCTGTAGAAAAAACTTATGATGGAATTATTCTGCACACAAAACCGATCCGTGCAAATTCGAAATGTTAGAAACGTAGAACATGGAAAGAGCTTCGTTTTGACAGGTTGTGGCTCCCGTAACTTCAAACGAGTCAAAAGTTATGGTCATTTGAAGAAACGAAAGAAAGCGACGGACCGCTCGCTGATCCGATTCGACGGTGTTGGCGAAAGTCTTCGATCTCCGCGAAACGCTCGAGCATGCTCACACTGTAGCACTCGATATTAAAGATATTATGGATTACCGAGGGAATAAATGAGGATATGGTTCAAAAGCTTGTCTACTGAGGCTATAGCGCAATAAATGTTCTTTTTTAATGACTTCGAGGAGAATGTTAATCGCATTTGATACCTTAGAATTTCGAACGGCTGATGGTGTTTTATATGATTACTTAGCCTGCAAGTAATCTACTTTTTCAGTCTGCGAATATCTTTCGGTTTCCTGTTTTATCCAATTTCAAATCCAATTTAACTCTTTTTAGGGGAATATTATCGTGGCCTATTTTGCTCTTCGTATACTTTTTTTTTGTCGTTCTTCTAGGTTTACATCGGTGTAATCCGACTACTTATACCACAAACTCCGTGGAATAAATTTATGAACGAAAACATCCGATCTGTAGAAAAAACTTATGATGGAATTATTCTGCACACAAAACCGATCCATGACAATTCGAAACGTTAGAAACGTAGAACATGGAAAGAGCTTCGTTTTGATAGGTTGTGGCTCCCGTAACTTCAAACGAGTAAAAAGTTACGGCCGTTTGAAGAAACGAAAGAAAGCGACGGACCTCTCACTGATCCGATTCGACGGTATTGGCGAAAGTCTTCGATCTTCGCGAAACGCTCGAGCATGCTCACAATGTAGCACTCAATATTGAAGATATTATGGATTACCGAGGGAATAAATGAGGATATGGTTCAAAAGCTTGTCTACTGAGGCTATAGCGCAATAAATGTTCCTTTTTAACGACCGTTCTGTCTTTCTCGTTTCCGGTCACGGACGGTCTTTTTACTAATATTACAACATCACGACAAAATGACTTCGAGGAGAATGTTAAACGCATTTGATACCTTAGAATTTCGAACGGCTGATGGTGTTTTATATGATTACTTAGCCTGCAAGTAATCTACTTTTTCAGTCTGCGAATATCTTTTAGTTTCCTATTTTATTCAATTTCAAATCCAATTTAACTCTTTTTAGGGGAATATTATCGTGGCCTATTTTGCTCTTCGTATACTTTTGTTTTTTTGTCGTTCTTCTAGGTTTACAACGGTGTAGTCCGACTACTTATACCACAAACTCCGTGGAATAAATTTATGAACGAAAACATCCAAGCTGTAGAAAAAACTAATGATGGAATTATTCTGCACACAAAACCGATCCATGATAATTCGAAACGTTAGAAACGTAGAACATGGAAAGAGCTTCGTTTTGATAAGTTGTGGCTCCCGTAACTTCAAACGAGTCAAAAGTTATGGCCGTTTGAAGAAACGAAAGAAAGCGACAGACCGCTCGCTGATCCGATTCGACGGTATTGGCGAAAGTCTTCGATCTCCGCGAAACGCTCGAGCATGCTCACACTGTAGCACTCGATATTAAAGATATTATGTATTACCGAGGGAATAAACGAGGATATGGTTCAAAAGCTTGTCTACCGAGGCTATATCGCAATAAATTTTCTTTTTTAACGACCGTTCCGTCTTTCTCGTTTCCGTTACGTCATAGTTTTGCACATATCCGTCAACACGGGCGGTCTTTTTACCAACATTCAACATCACTACAAAATGACTTCGAGGAGAATGTTAAACGCATTTGATACCTTAGAATTTCGAACGGCTGATGGTGTTTTATATGATTACTTAGCCTGCAAGTAATCTACTTTTTCAGTCTGCGAATATCTTTCGGTTTCCTGTTTTATCCAATTTCAAATCCAATTTAACTTTTTTTAGGGGAATATTATCGTGGCCTATTTTGCTTCGTATACCTTTGTTTTTTTTCGTTCTTCTAGGTTTACATCGGTGTAGTCCGACTACTTATACCACAAACTCCGTGGAATAAATTTATGAACGTAAACATCCGGGCTGTAGAGAAAACTTATGATGGAATTATTCTGCACACAAAACCGATCCATGATAATTCGAAATGTTTGAAACGTAGAACATGGAAAGAGCTTTGTTTTGATAGGTTGTGGCTCCCGTAACTTCAAACGAGTCAAAAGTTATGGCCGTTTGAAGAAACGAAAGAAAGCGACGGACCGCTCGCTGATCCGATTCGACGGTATTGGCGAAAGTCTTCGATCTCCGCGAAACGCTCGAGCATGCTCACACTGTTGCACTCGATATTAAAGATATTATGGATTACCGAGGGAATGAATGAGGATATGGTTCAAAAGCTTGTCTGCTGAGGCTATAGCGCAATAAATGTTCTTTTTTAACGAACGTTCTGTCTTTCTCGTTTCCGGTACGTCATAGTTTTGCACATATCCATCAACACGGGCGGTCTTTTTACCAATATTACAACATCACGACAAAATGACTTCGAGGTGAATGTTAAACGCATTTGATACCTTAGAATTTCGAACGGCTGATGGTGTTTTATATGATTACTTAGCCTGCAAGTAATCTACTTTTTCAGTTTGCGAATATCTTTCGGTTTCCTGTTTTATCCAATTTCTAATCCAGTTTAACTCTTTTTAGGGGAATATTATCGTGGCCTATTTTGCTCTTCGTATACTTTTTCTTTTGTCGTTCTTCTAGCTTTACATCGGTGTAGTCCGACTACTTATACCACAAACTTCGTAGAATAAATTTATGAACGAAAACATCTGAGCTGTAGAAAAAACTTATGATCGAATTATTCTGCACACAAAACCGATCCGTGCCAATTCGAAATGTTAGAAACGTAGAACATGGAAAGAGCTTCGTTTTGATTGGCTGTGGCTCCCGTAACTTAAAACGAGTCAAAAGTTATGGCCGTTTGAAGAAACAAAAGAAAGCGACGGACCGCTCGCTTATCCGATTCGACGGTATTGGCGAAAGTCTTCGATCTCCGCGAAACGCTCGAGCATGCTCACACTGTAGCACTCGATATTAAAGATATTATGGATTACCAAGGGAATAAATGAGGATATGGTGCAAAAGCTTGTCTACTGAGGCTATAGCGCAATAAATGTTCTATTTTAACGACCGTTCTGTCTTTCTCGTTTCCGGTACGTAATAGTTTTGCACCTATCCATCAACACGGGCGGTCTTTTTACCAATATTACAACATCGCGACAAAATGACTTCGAGGAGAATGTTAAACGCATTTGATACCTTAGAATTTCGAACGGCTGATGGTGTTTTATATGATTACTTAGCCTGCAAGTAATCTACTTTTTCAGTCTGCGGATATCTTTCGGTTTCCTGTTTTATCCAATTTCAAATCCAATTTAACTCTTTTTAGGGGAATATTATCGTGGTCTATTTTGCTCTTCGTATACTTTTGTTTTTTTGTCGTTCTTCTACATTTACATCGGTGTAGTCCGACTGCTTATACCACAAACTCCGTGGAATAAATTTATGAACGGAAGCATCCGAGCTGTAGAAAAAACTTATGATGGAATTATTCTACACACAAAACCGATCCATGAAAATTCAAAATGTTAGAAAAATAGAACATGGAAAGTGCTTCGTTTTGATAGGTTGTAGCTCGCGTAACTTCAAACGAGTAAAAAGTTATGGCCGTTTGAAGAAACGAAAGAAAGCGACGGACCGCTCGCTGATCCGATTCGACGGTATTGGCGAAAGTCTTCGATCTCCGCGAAACGCTCGAGCATGCTCACACTGTAGCACTCGATATTAAAGATATTATGGATTACCGAGGTAGTAAATGAGGATATGGTTCAAAAGCTTGTCTATTGAGGATATAGCGCAATAAATGTTCTTTTTTAACGACCGTTCTGTCTTTCTCGTTTCCGGTACGTCATAGTTTTGCACATATCCATCAACACGGGCGGTCTTTTTACCAATATTACAACATCACGACAAAATGACTTCGAGGAGAATGTTAAACGCATTTGATATCTTAGAATTTCGAACGGCTGATGGTGTTTTATATGATTACTTAGCCCGCAAGTAATCTACTTTTTCAGTCTGCGAATATCTTTCGGTTTCCTGTTTTATCCAATTTCAAATCCAATTTAACTTTTTTTAGGGGAATATTATCGTGGCCTATTTTGCTCTTCGCATACTTTTGTTTTTTTTCGTTCTTCTAGGTTTACATCGGTGTAGTCCGACTACTTATACCCCAAACTCCGTGGAATAAATTTATGAACGAAAACATCCGAGCTGTAGAAAAAACTTATGATGGAATTATTCTGCACACAAAACCGATCCATGACAATTCGAAATGTTTAAAACACAGAACATGGAAGAGCTTCGTTTTGATAGGTTGTGGCTCCCGTAACTTCAAACGAGTCAAAAGTTATGGCCGTTTGAAGAAACGAAAGAAAGCGACGGACCGCTCGCTGATCCGATTCGACGGTATTGGCGAAAGTCTTCGACCTCCGCGAAACGCTCGAGCATGCTCACACTGTAGCACTCGATATTAAAGATATTATGGATTACCGAGGGAATAAATGAGGATATGGTTCAAAAGCTTGTCTACTGAGGCTATAGCGCAATAAATGTTCTTTTTTTAACGAACGTTCTGTCTTTCTCGTTTCCGGTACGTCATAGTTTTGCACATATCCATCAACACGGGCGGTCTTTTTACCAATATTACAACATCACGACAAAATGACTTCGACGAGAATGTTAAACGCATTTGATACCTTAGAATTTCGAACGGCTGATGGTGTTTTATATGATTACTTAGCCTGCAAGTAATCTACTTTTTCTGTCTGCGAATATCTTTCGGTTTCCTGTTTTATCCAATTTCAAATCCAGTTTAACTCTTTTTAGGGGAATATTATCGTGGCCTATTTTGCTCTTCGTATACTTTTTTTTTGTCGTTCTTCTAGGTTTACATCGGTGTAGTCCGACTGCTTATACCACAAACTCCGTGGAATAAAGTTATGAACGAAAGCATCCGAGCTATAGAAAAAACTTATGATGGAATTATTCTGCACAAAAAACCGATCCATGAAAATTCAAAACGTTAGAAACGTAGAACATGGAAAGAGCTTCGTTTTGATAGGTTGTGGCTCCCGTGACTTCAAACAAGTCAAAAGTTATGGCCGTTTGAAAAAACGAAAGAAAGGGACGGACCGCTCGCTGATCCGATTCGACGGTATTGGCGAAAGTCTTCGATCTCTGCGAAACGCTCGAGCATGCTCACACTGTAGCACTCGATATTAAAGATATTATGGATTACCGAGGGAATAAATGAGGATATGGTTCAAAAGCTTGTCTACAGAGGCTATAGCGCAATAAATGTTCTTTTTTAACGACCGTTAGGTCTTTCTCGTTTCTGGTACGTCATAGTTTTGCACATATCCATCGACACGGGCAGTCTTTTTACCAATATTACAACATCACGACAAAATGACTTCGACGAGAATGTTAAACGCATTTGATACCTTAGAATTTCGAACGGCTGATGGTGTTTTATATGATTACTTAGCCTGCAAGTAATCTACTTTTTCTGTCTGCGAATATCTTTCGGTTTCCTGTTTTATCCAATTTCAAATCCAATTTAACTCTTTTTAGGGGAATATTATCGTGGCCTATTTTTCTCTTCGTATACTTTTGTTTTTTTGTCGTTTTTCTAGGTTTACATCGGTGTAGTCCGACTTCTTATACCACAAACTCCGTGGAATAAAGTTATGAACGAAAACATCCGAGCCGTAGAAAAACTTATGATGGAATTATTCCGCACACAAAACCGATCCATGACAATTCGAAATGTTAGAAACATAGAACATGGAAAGTGCTTCGTTTTGATAAGCTGTGGCTCCCGTAACTTCAAACGAGTCAAAAGTTATGGCCGTTTGAAGAAACGAAAGAAAGCGACGGACCGCTCGCTGATCCGATTCGACGGTATTGGCGAAAGTCTTCGATCTCCGCGAAACGCTCGAGCATGCTCACACTGTAGCACTCGATATTAAAGATATTATGGACTACCGGGGGAATAAATGAGGATATGGTTCAAAAGCTTGTCTACCGAGGCTATAGCGCAATAAATGTTCTTTTTTAACGACCGTTCTGCCTTTCTCGTTTCCGGTACGTCATAGTTTTGCACATATCCATCAACACGGGCGGTCTTTTTACCAATATTCAACATCACGACAAAATGACTTCGAGGAGAATATTAAACACATTTGATACCTTAGAATTTCGAACGGCTGATGGTGTTTTATATGATTACTTAGCCTGCAAGTAATCTACTTTTTCAGTCTGCGAATATCTTTCGGTTTCCTGTTTTATCCAATTTCAAAACCAATTTAATTCTTTTTAGGGGAATATTATCGTGGCCTATTTTGATCTTCGTATATTTTTCTTTTTTTCTCGTTTTTCTAGGTTTACATCGGTGTAGTCCGATTACTTATGCCACAAACTCCGTGGAATAAATTTATGAATGAAAACATCCGAGCTGTAGAAAAAACTTATGATGGAATTATTCTGCACACAAAACTGATCCATGACAATTCGAAACGTTAGAAACGTAGAACATGGAAAGAGCTTCGTTTTGATAGGTTGTGGCTCCCGTAACTTCAAACGAGTCAAAAGTTATGGTCATTTGAAGAAACGAAAGAAAGCGACGGACCGCTCGCTGATCCTATTCGACGGTATTGGCGAAAGTCTTCGCTCTCCGCGAAACGCTCGAGCATACTCACACTGTAGCACTCGATATTAAAGATATTATGGATTACCGAGGGAATAAATGAGGATATGGTTCAAAAGCTTGTCTACTGAGGCTTTAACGCAATAAATGTTCTTTTTTAACGACCGTTCTGTCTTTCTCGTTTCCGGTACGTCATAGTTTTGCACATATCCGTCAACACGCGCTGTCTTTTTACCAACATTACAACATCACGACAAAATGACTTCGAGGAGAATGTTAAACGCGTTTGATACCTTAGAATTTCGAACGGCTGATGGTGTTTTATATGATAACTTAGCCTGCAAGTAATCAACTTTTTCAGTCTGCGAATATCTTTCGGTTTCCTGTTTTATCCAATTTCAAATCCAATTTAACTCTTTTTAGGGGAATATTATCGTGGCCTATTTTGCTCTTCGTATACTTTTGTTTTTTTGTCGTTCTTCTAGGTTTACATCTGTGAAGTCCGACTACTTATACCACAAACTCCGTGGAATAAATTTATGAACGAAAGCATCCGAGCTGTAGAAAAAACATATGATGGAATTATTCTGCACACAAAACCGAACCATGACAATTCGAAACGTTAGAAACGTAGAACATTGAAAGAGCTTCGTTTTGATAGGCTGTGGCTCCCATGACATCAAACGAGTCAAAAGTTATGGCCGTTTGAAGAAACGAAAGAGAGCGACGGACCGCTCGCTGATCCGATTCGACGGTATTGGCGGAAGTCTTCGATCTCCGCGAAAAGCTCGAGCATGCTCACACTGTAGCACTCGATATTAAAGATATTATGGATTACCGAGGGAATAAATGTGGATATGTTTCAAAAGCTTGTCTACTGAGGCTATAGCGCAATAAATGTTCTTTTTTAACGACCGTTCTGTCTTTCTCATTTCCGGTACGTTATAGTTTTGCACATATCCATCAACACAGGCGGTCTTTTTACCAACATTACAACATCACGACAAAGTGACTTCGAGGAGAATGTTAAACGCATTTGATACCTTAGAATTTCGAACAGCTGATGGTGTTTTATATGATTACTTAGCCTGCAAGTAATCTACTTTTTCTGTCTGCGAATATCTTTCGGTTTTCTGTTTTATCCAATTTCAAATCCAATTTAACTCTTTTCAGGGGAATATTATCGTGGCCTATTTTGCTCTTCGTATACTTTTGTTTTTTTGTCGTTCTTCTAGGTTTACATCGGTGTAGTCCGACTACTTATACCACAAACTCCGTGGAATAAATTTATGAACGAAAACATCCGAGCTGTAGAAAAAACTTATGATGGAATTATTCTGCACACAAAACCGATCCATGACAATTCCAAACGTTAGAAACGCAGAACATGGAAAGATCTTCGTGTTGATAGGTTGTGGCTCCCGTAACTTCAAACGAGTCAAAAGTTATGGCCGTTTGAAGAAATGAAAGAAAGCGACGGACCGCTCGCTGATCCGATTCGACGGTATTGGCGAAAGTCTTCGATCTCCGCGAAACGCTCGAGCATGCTCACACTGTAGCACTCAATATTAAAGATATTATGGATTACCGGGGAATAAACGAGGATATGATTCAAAAGCTTGTCTACTGAGGCTATAGCGCAATAAATGTTCTTTTTTAACGACCGTTCTATCTTTCTCGTTTCCGGTACGTCATAGTTTTGCACATATCCATCAACACGGGCGGTCATTTTACCAACATTACAACATCACGACAAAGTGACTTCGAGGAGAATGTTAAACGCATTTGATACCTTAGAATTTCGAACGGCAGATGGTGTTTTATATGATTACTTAGCTGCAAGTAATCTACTTTTTCTGTCTGCGAATATCTTTCAGTTTTCTGTTTTATCCAATTTCAAATCCAATTTAACTCTGTTTAGGGGAATATTATCGTGGCCTATTTTGCTCTTCGTATAATTTTGTTTTTTTGTCATTCTACTAGGTTTACATCGGTGTAGTCCGACTACTTATACCACAAACTCCGTGAAATAAATTTATGAACGAAAACATCCGAGCTGTAGAAAGAACTTATGATGGAATTAGTCTGCACACAAAACCGATTCATGACAATTCGAAACTTTAGAAACGTAGAACATGGAAAGAGCTTCGTTTTGATAGGTTGTGGCTCCCGTAACTTCAAACGAGTCAAAAGTTATGGCCGTTTGAAGAAACGAAAGAAAGCGACGGACCGCTCGCTGATCCGATTCGACGGTATTGGCAAAAGTCTTCGATCTCCGCGAAACGCTCGAGCATGCTCACACTGTAGCACTTGATATTAAAGATATTATGGATTACCGAGGGAATAAACGAGGTGTAACGAATGCGGGTTTTGCCCGCTCGAAAATCGACATCCATACTTCAAATCGTATTCGAATGCCGTAGATTCGACCGTTCAAATCCGATTTGCCGGAGCTTATAACACAATTAAGTAAACAACACAGCAGAATAAAAAGAATAATACATTGATATGCAATATCTGATACAACAGAATGATACAATAGATATTAATATACATCAGAGTAATGATACAATATAATAGCAGTGGAAAGCAAAAATAGATAACAACAGCAGCGGATAATCTCCATCTACAAAGCTCCAATCCAGCAATAGCTCGAACTCCCATAGACAAGCAAGTGCAGTCCATATCCAAAGACTGAACTAGCTCCAGATAAAATCTACTGAACCTAAGTATCTAAAAAACCCAACTCTAGACTGCTCGTGTAGGAAATAATGAGCACCCAGAGTTTAGGAAAGGAACAATAAACTCCGGATCAGTCATGGGACTGGTGTGAGCAACAAAAACAGTTTATCTTTTAATTCAATCAATAAAACAATTTTAAAGTAAATTCGCAATGCTTTTTGAAAATGAAACTACCATGAGACCTCCCGCCACACACAAAATGCAAACGCAGACTTGGAGGAGATTTCTTCTTATGATAGTCAAACATGCTTAATACGCAGAAAATTTCTTTGATATTATTATTATAAGTGCACGGTGCAGAAAAAACATTTCGAAAGTAGAATATAAATCTTAGCCAGCATAGACATTTCGAACTATGCCTACTATAGCTACCATCCAAACAGTGGGGCGCCACCATAAGTGAATGGCAGGTTCTACAACTAATACCGTACAAGGTTCGTATTGTTTCTTTGGATTTCCAACAAATGGTCAGGCCAAGGAACTTTCCATTGCCACATGAGAATGCCTCTGGAAGGACTTCCCCGAGAACCTAACCGGATCTCTGCCAACACAAGGCCGGGTTACCCCTAACTGGGTAACTACTGACACGAGTATGCCATCCCCCGGTCCTTTAGGACCTTTAACCGAGCGCTCGATAACCAACATCACACCATAATAAATAGAGTGTTTTCCACATGAGTAAGTATCTGGGCTCCATACCATGATACCACCCTTTTCCAGAAGGAAATGAACATACCCTAAAGGGGCGCTACCCCCTAATAACCTTGCTGCATCTTTCCTGTTTTGACCATTCCGGGGTGTGAGGTTCGACGAAGTCACGTCCACAAAGCCACGCTTTGGTACAAAGCCATGCTTTGGGTCAACAAATGATCAAAGTAATGATCACAAAGATAAATGATTAAACAAATGATCCTATCACAAATGATCAAACAATGATCATTTCACAGCAACACTCAGCATGTCACATTACCAAATTGGGAATATATTGCTGATAATCTTCAACTACATAACCTCTGAGCTTGTATGTCTCAGAGAAGGGTGTTAAGCTAAAAGAATAAATTCTTCGCCACCAACAGAAATGTATTTGAAAGAAATCTGCTTTATATCTCAAAATGTAATGTCAGACACACAATCCATACAAGTCTGTTCCGGGTTCGAACAGAACCGAAGGCACTTCCAAAGAAGCCCTTGCAATTCCGGATAATCCCTAATCACGTCCGGATTTCCCATCACATATGGAGATCTCTATACCGGGGATCAGCCAGTGCAGAGACAATCGACAAGAAACCCTTTCATTTTTGAAGATATCCGGTCTTCATCACCGGTCTTCAATTGCTATCCATAACGACGTATCACATATTCGAAATGGGATATATGACACATAGGTCCTCTCCCGGCTAAACCGAATAGTGAGCGCAATATTTCAAAAACATATGGATATTGGGATTTCAATTTAAGTCACAACTTAACCCAAAAACTTTCTTTCAATGGTTAAACAATTTACCATTTCAAATCTTTAGACAAAAAGATTTATTTCACAAAGATCAATTCATAGATTTCCAAAACAATTTCATTTCTATTGTATTAACTCGTTAAATCTTTAAATCAAAGATTTAACTTATAGTTTCAAACCGTTTCCAAAACTTGGAAGTCATTTTCATTTTCAAACTTGAAATTCTTTTTAACACAAATTGTACGTTCATTTCTTAAGTGAAAGCTTTTATTATTCGGAAACAAACAGTTTTCGTTTTAGAAAAATCCAATTTCATTTACACGAGTTAAAGCCTTAATTTGTATTCATATTCCCAAATTAATACATTTAAAATAGTTTAACTCATATATAACTGGTATAACACCTTTTAATCCCTAGTTTCGAATTATAGAATTTAATTTCAAATCTTGTATTTAAGTTTAAATCAATTTTATTTAAACTTCAAACCTAATCAAGTTATTCAAAATAATTTCATCTTTGAAATTCCATTTAAAAAGCTTTTCACTTTAAACCCAATCTTATTTTCAAACCATTTGAATTTAAAAATTCAAATTTAAAACTATTTTCAAAAATCTGTGACTTAATCGATTTCCTCGTGAAATCCATATTTGTGTGTGTATGGTGTGGTCCAGGGGTTTAACACAATAGTGCAACATCATTCAATCATCATAGATCAAAACACAGAAATGTAGTTGATAAGCGATATAAATTATAACACTCGTCGTCCATTCACAGATTCACAGATAGTATACAAATGTAAATAAATATACACAGCTCAATCTACAAAACAAAATATCATAGATCAGATAGGACAATCAATTCAAGGCATCACATATAATACGATCATTCATAAGTAATTCAAGCATCCAATAATCATTTATAAACATGATTTATTTATCGTTTAATCCTATGTAATTCAATTTATCTCCAATTAAATTAATTACTTATGAATTTATTATCCAATTCTAATTAGATTATTTTCATTAAGTAATTACATTTAAATCATTTATAATTGATTATCTAATTTATTTAATCCAATAAATCATTAATATTAATCACTTTAAATCAATTACTTAATAATCCTTAGTTAATTATCCTTATTAACTAATAATATTTCTTAATCACTTTCTTAAGAAATGATCTTAGATTAATTCATTATTAATCATTTCTAATTATAAATTTATCTAAATTATCTATTTATAAATTAAATAAATCATTCTTTAATTACCATATTAATTAAATCATTTTATTACCTTAATTATCTCTAAGATAATTAATTTCTTTATTAATGACTTCATTAATAATTAAGTGTATTTTTATCGTTATACTTTAAATCTTAAATTCAAATTAATTTAAAAATACACTTAATCATTCATGTTATTTAGAACAAATTAAATTTCAAAAAAACTTCTTTTATTACAAAACTAAGATCCAAATTTAGATTGAATTTCAGATTTAAACTTGGATTAAATCTTTGTTAGAATTCATTTCTTTATAATTTTCAAATTCCATTTTAAATTCAAATTCTTTTTTATATACACTTAATTATTTAACACTTCAAATCAATAAAACAATTTGGAAATAAAACTTATTTATTCCCCACTAAGTTTCCAACTATCCCAAATTAATATTTAAACTTTTGTTTTACTTACTTACTTCAAACCTGGCACTCTTCTCCTACAAATTTCATAACTACTACTACCCGAGCCAATAGTACTCTCTCTCAAACAATACAGGCATATCGCACTCAATCACTTCGAGGCGTACGCGAAACAAAACGAGATAGAACCCGAGTCTGAACTTCTTTCTCCCCAGCATATCATCACCTAAACACAGCCGCGTGCATGTGTACGTGCACCCTTACTCCAGCCATCGCTGGTCGTCACCGAGACCACCCATATGACGACGAACACGCCCTCGTCCCTTACCAACACTCAGACCATCCAATTCAACCAAAATACAAAATTGAGCAAATCAGCTTCAACTGGAAACCTGGGAACAACAAAAACATCACCCCCTTCGAAACCTGTCAACGCCAACTGCTCGACGCTCCGACCACCGTTCGCCACCAAACTCCGGCCATATACTCCCTAATACTCGCTTCACCAATCCTCCAAATCTCGTAGCACTCGACGCATCATGGAAAGAGAACGAAGAACAAACGCGACCCCTTATTAAACTAGGGTTAAAAACTTTAAACGTATGCCGCCTCCTCCACGATGAACTGGACCACCACCCACTATTTTTCCCAGACTCGTCGTACTTCCCTCCACCTTCACACGAAACTCAGGCCACCGAAAGCCCTCCTACCGCCGGCAATCGATGAAAATACCCAAAACAGTTCTACCCAAACTGCTACTTAAATGCTTAACTAAAAATAATAATTCTTGTTTCAAAAATCAAGTTTTATTGTTAGCTTTTGATTCATATACCTGAATCCATGATTTATGAAAATCAAATTTGAACTTATTTAAACTATCCACTGTAGTTTTATACTTTTCAGAACCAATACAAACTGTTTTTTTTTTCCTTTAAACAAATTTTTAGACTCAACTTTATGTTATAACAAACATTTTATGTTCATAACTTAAGTCTAATCAAAGCTTGGATTAATAGCAGATAAATTTTAATGTGTACTTAAGCCTGGAACTAAGGTCAGAGAGATATACAGAGGTGCTTATCAGAGTTATACTAAACAAAAGTATACCCAAAACAGAATAAATTCCAGAAAGAAGCATGTAACAGAACAAATACACTTAACTATTTTTAGATTTTGATGTTGCTCACAGATAAGTATTCAACAGTTTTACTTTTAGGTTTAAAATAAAAGTTACTCACCTGGAAGCATGAAGAACAGAGGACCCTACTTGAAATAGGCTTTGAATACAAGCTGGAATCCCACTTGTTTACTTGCTTGCATAATTGAAAAACAGTGGCAGGCTTGAATCAGGTTGATTCTTCTCTCAGGCTTTGAAGTATTGAATTCATTCCTATTTTGTAATTTGTATTTTTACTGGCTTTGCTATGCTTAATTTTTTTTGAATGAATAAGACAGGATAGATAGATATGTAAGAGAGATAGTGTTTACTGGTGTAGCTTGTTTTCTTTTGTGCAGGGTATTATATTATATTGCTTTGTATAAAGTGATTTTCAGTTTGCTTGTGCTAGCATTAAATGCAAGAGTACACAGTGCTTTATTTTACTACTTTGCTGCGTACGTACTCATACAAGCCTTTATATATATATAATTTATTTTTATACTTACTTTACCTGTTTTGTTTCAAGTGTATACATTAATATATTTTGTTTGGTCATATAATTGAAATATTTGTTTAACATCAACACAAACTTCATTCTACTGTTTTATAATTTTCAAATGCTCTATTATCAAAATTTTACTAACATTTTGTATAAATTACTAATTATTACACAATTTTAATTCAAAAAATTAAATTGATAATTTATTTACACTCAATTAAATCCGGGATCGTTACAGACTCCCCCCCTTAAAAAGAATTTCATCCTCGAAATTCGCCAGAGAGAAATAACGAAGATAGATGAAAGATAGAGGAACAATTTCAATATTTTTTTCAGTTTAAAACTAAAGTATATCTATCAACCATATCAACCAAAGCAACCAATTCATCCAAACAAACAATTTTGGCCAAATTGGAGTTTGTGTCCCATATTAATATATCGAATTTCCTTCCCGGATCTACCAGGAACTATCAAAGAATTGGAAAGAGACGCTGAACAAAAGAGATTGATAGAGAAAAGATTATTTCCACTGTTGCAGGAAATTGACCATTTATAGTGATACTTCCCTGTCCCCTATCGCGTTCTCTTCTTGCACTTATACTCACTATCAGTGGATAGTAAGAGAATTTACTGAGGCATTCAAACGGATATCTTAGGGATTACTCATTCTAGGGATACTTCACCCTATCTCTAATGAGCTACTTAATGTGTTATACTCCTGAGCTAAAGTTTAACCTTAGCTCTGATACCAAATGTAACGAATGCGGGTTTTACCCGCTCGAAAATCGACATCCATACTTCAAATCGTATTCGAATGCCGTAGATTCGACCGTTCAAATCCGATTCGCTGGAGCTTATAACACAATTAAGTGAACAAAACAGCAGAATAAAAAGAATAATACATTGATATACAATATCTGATACAACAGAATGATACAATAGATATCAATATACATCAGAGTAATGATACAATAGAATAGCAGTGGAAAGCAAAAATAGATAACAACAGCAGCGGATAATCTCCATCTCCAAAGCTCCAATCCAGCAATAGCTCGAACTCCCATAGACAAGCAAGTGCAGTCCATATCCAAAGACTGAACTAGCTCCAGATAAAATCTACTGAACCTAAGTATCCGAAAAACCCAACTCTAGACTGCTCGTGTGGGAAATAATGAGCACCCAGAGTTTAGGAAAGGAACAATAAACTCCGGATCAGTCATGGGACTGGTGTGAGCAACAAAAACAGTTTATCTTTAAATTCAATCAATAAAAGAGTTTTAAAGCAAATTCGCAATGCTTTTTGAAAATGAAACTACCATAAGACCTCCCGCCACACACAAAATGCAAACGCAGACTTGGAGGAGATTTCTTCTTATGATAGTCAAACATGCTTAATACGCAGAAAATTTCTTTGATATTATTATTATAAGTGCACGGTGCACAAAAAACATTTCGAAAGTAGAATATAAATCTTAGCCAGCATAGACATTTCGAACTATGCCTACTATAGCTACCATCCAAACAGTGGGGCGCCACCATAAGTGAATGGCAGGTTCTATAACTAATACCGTACAAGGTTCATATTGTTTCTTTGGATTTCCAACAAATGGTCAGGCCAAGGAACTTCCCATTGCCACATGAGAACGCTTCTGGAAGGACGTCCCCGAGAACCTAACCGGATCTCTGCCAACACAAGGCCGGGTTACCCCTAACTGGGTAACTACTGACACGAGTATGCCATCCCCCGGTCCTTTAGGACCTTTAACCGAGCGCTCGATAACCAACATCACACCATAATAAATAGAGTGTTTTCCACATGAGTAAGTATCTGGGCTCCATACCATGATACCACCCTTTTCCAGTAGGAAATAAACATACCCTAAAGGGGCGCTACCCCCTAATAACCTTGCTGCATCTTTCCTGTTTTGACCATTCCGGGGTGTGAGGTTCGACGAAGTCACGTCCACAAAGCCACGCTTTGGTACAAAGCCATGCTTTGGGTCAACAAATGATCAAAGTAATGATCACAAAGATAAATGATCAAACAAATGATCCTATCACAAATGATCAAACAATGATCATTTCACAGCAACACTCAGCATGTCACATTACCAAATTGGGAATATATTGCTGATAACCTTCAACTACATAACCTCTGAGCTCGTATGTCTCAGAGAAGGGTGTTAAGCTAAAAGAATAAATTCTTCGCCACCAACAGAAATGTATTTGAAAGAAATCTGCTTTATATCTCAAAATGTAATGTCAGACACACAATCCATACAAGTCTGTTCCGGGTTCGAACAGAACCGAAGGCACTTCCAAAGAAGCCCTTGCAATTCCAGATAATCCCTAATCACGTCCGGATTTCCCATCACATATGGAGATCTCTATACCGGGGATCAGCCAGTGCAGAGACAATCGACAAGAAACCCTTTCGTTTTCGAAGATATCCGGTCTTCATCACCGGTCTTCAATTGCTATCCATAACGACGTATCACATATTCGGAATGGGATATATGACACAAAGGTCCTCTCCGGGCTAAACCGAATAGTGAGCGCAATATTTCAAAAACATATGGATATTGGGATTTCAATTTAAGTCACAACTTAACCCAAAAACTTTCTTTCAATGGTTAAACAATTTACCATTTCAAATCTTTAGACAAAAAGATTTATTTCACAAAGATCAATTCATAGATTTCCAAAACAATTTCATTTCTATTGTATTAACTCGTTAAATCTTTAAATCAAAGATTTAACTTATAGTTTCAAACCGTTTCCAAAACTTGGAAGTCATTTTCATTTTCAAACTTGAAATTCTTTTTAACACAAATTGGACGTTCAATTCTTATGTGAAAGCTTTTATTATTCGGAAACAAACAGTTTTCGTTTTAGAAAAATCCAATTTCATTTACACGAGTTAAAGCCTTAATTTGTATTCATATTCCCAAATTAATACATTTAAAATAGTTTAACTCATATATAACTGGTATAACACCTTTTAATCCCTAGTTTCGAATTATAGAATTTAATTTCAAATCTTGTATTTAAGTTTAAATCAATTTTATTTAAACTTCAAACCTAATCAAGTTATTCAAAATAATTTCATCTTTGAAATTCCATTTAAAAAGCTTTTCACTTTAAACCCAATCTTATTTTCAAACCATTTGAATTTAAAAATTCAAATTTAAAACTATTTTCAAAAATCTGTGACTTAATCGATTTCCTCGTGAAATCCATATTTGTGTGTGTATGGTGTGGTCCAGGGGTTTAACACAATAGTGCAACATCATTCAATCATCATAGATCAAAACACAGAAATGTAGTTGATAGGCGATATAAATTATAACGCTCGTCGTCCATTCACAGATTCACAGATAGTATACAAATGTAAATAAATATACACAGCTCAATCTACAAAACAAAATATCATAGATCAGATAGGACAATCAATTCAAGGCATCACATATAATACGATCATTCATAAGTAATTCAAGCATCCAATAATCATTTATAAACAGGATTTATTTATCGTTTAACCCTATGTAATTTAATTTATCTCCAATTAAATTAATTACTTATGAATTTATTATCCAATTCTGATTAGATTATTTTCATTAAGTAATTACATTTAAATCATTTATAATTGATTATCTAATTTATTTAATCCAATAAATCATTAATATTAATCACTTTAAATCAATTACTTAATAATCCTTAGTTAATTATCCTTATTAACTAATAATATTTCTTAATCACTTTCTTAAGAAATTATCTTAGATTAATTCATTATTAATCATTTCTAATTATAAATTTATCTAAATTATCTATTTATAAATTAAATAAATCATTCTTTAATTACCATATTAATTAAATCATTTTATTACCTTAATTATCTCTAAGATAATTAATTTCTTTATTAAAGACTTCATTAATATTTAAGTGTATTTCTATCGTTATACTTTAAATCTTAAATTCAAATTAATTTAAAAATACACTTAATCATTCATGTTATTTAGAACAATTTAAATTACAAAAAAACTTCTTTTATTACAAAACTAAGATTCAAATTTAGATTGAATTCCAGATTTAAACTTGGATTAAATCTTTGTTAGAATTCATTTCTTTATAATTTTCAAATTCCATTTTAAATTCAAATTCTTTTTTATATACACTTAATTATTTAACACTTCAAATCAATAAAACAATTTGGAAATAAAACTTATTTATTCCCCACTAAGTTTCCAACTATCCTAAATTAATATTTAAACTTTTGTTTTACTTACTTACTTCAAACCTGACACTCTTCTCCTACAAATTTCATAACTACTACTACCCGAGCCAATAGTACTCTCTCTCAAACAATACAGGCATATCGCACTCAATCACTTCGAGGCGTACGCGAAAAAAAACGAGATAGAACCCGAGTCTGAACTTCTTTCTCCCCAGCATATCATCACCTAAACACAGCCGCATGCACGTGTACGTGCACCCTTACTCCAGGCATCGTTGGTCGTCACCGAGACCACCCACATGACGACGAACACGCCCTCGTCCCTTACCAACACTCTGACCATCCAATTCAACCAAAATACAAAATTGAGCAAATCAGCTTCAACTGGAAACCTGGGAACAACAAAAACATCACCCCCTTCGAAACCTGTCAACGCCAACTGCTCGACGCTCCGTCCACCGTTCGCCACCAAACTCCGGCCGTATACTCCCTAATACT
The DNA here is from genome assembly GCA_030765085.1 of Allium cepa. NCBI lineage: Eukaryota > Viridiplantae > Streptophyta > Magnoliopsida > Asparagales > Amaryllidaceae > Allium > Allium cepa. Next base: position 10,534,545 of record JASFAV010000020.1, read on the forward strand.
CGCTTCACCAATCCTCTAAATCTCGTAGCACTCGACGCATCATGGAAAGAGAACGAAGAACAAACGCGACCCCTTATTAAACTAGGGTTAAAAACTTTAAACGTACGCCGCCTCCTCCACGATGAACTGGACCACCACCCACTATTTTTCCCAAACTCGTCGTACTTCCCTCCACCTTCACACGAAACTTCGGCCGTCGAAAGCCCTCCTACCGCCGGCAATCGATGAAAATACGCAAAACAGTTCTACCCAAACTGCTACTTAAATGCTTAACTAAAAATAATAATTCTTGTTTCAAAAATCATGTTTTATTGTTAGCTTTTGATTCATATACCTGAATCCATGATTTATGAAAATCAAATTTGAACTTATTTAAACTATGCACTGTAGTTTTATACTTTTCAGAACCAATACAAACTGTTTTTTTTTTCCTTTAAACAAATTTTTAGACTCAACTTTATGTTATAACAAACATTTTATGTTCATAACTTAAGTCTAATCAAAGCTTGGATTAATAGCAGATAAATTTTACTGTGTACTTAAGCCTGGAACTAAGGTCAGAGAGATATACAGAGGTGCTTATCACTATATTCAAACATATACAGAGTTATACTAAACAAAAGTATACCCAAAACAGAATAAATTCCAGAAAGAAGCATGTAACAGAACAAATACACTTAACTATTTTTAGATTTTGATGTTACTCACAGATAAGTATTCAACAGTTTTACTTTTAAGTTTAAAATAAAAGTTACTCACTTGGAAGCATGAAGAACAGAGGACCCTACTTGAAATAGGCTTTGAATACAAGCTGGAATCCCACTTTTTTACTTGCTTGCATAATTGAAAAACAGTGGCAGGCTTGAATCAGGTTGATTCTTCTCTCAGGCTTTGAAGTATTGAATTCATTCCTAGTTTGTAATTTGTATTTTTACTGGCTTTGCTATGCTTAATTTTTTTTGAACGAACAAGACAGGATAGATATATATGTAAGAGAGATAGTGTTTACTGGTGTAGCTTGTTTTCTTTTGTGCAGGGTATTATATTATATTGCTTTGTATAAAGTGATTTTCAGTTTGCTTGTGCTAGCATTAAATGCAAGAGTACACAGTGCTTTATTTTACTACTTTGCTACATACTTACTCATACAAGCCGTTATATATATATAATTTATTTTTATACTTACTTTACCTGTTTTGTTTCAAGTGTATACATTAATGTATTTTGTTTGGTCATATAATTGAAATATTTGTTTAACATCAACACAAACTTCATTCTACTGTTTTATAATTTTCAAATGCTCGATTATCAAAATTTTACTAACATTTTGTATAAATTACTAATTATTACACAATTTTAATTCAAAAAATTAAATTGATAATTTATTTACACTCAATTAAATCCGAGATCGTTACACGAGGATATGATTCAAAAGCTTTTCTACTGAGGCTATAGCGCAATAAATGTTCTTTTTTAATGACCGTTCTGTCTTTCTCGTTTCCGGTACGTCATAGTTTTGCACATATCCATCAACACGGGCGGTCTTTTTACCAACATTTCAACATCACGACAAAGTGACTTCGAGGAGAATGTTAAACGCATTTGATACCTTAGAATTTCGAACGGCTGATGGTGTTTTATATGATTACTTAGCCTGCAAGTAATCTACTTTTTCAGTCTGCGAATATCTTTCGGTTTCCTGTTTTATCCAATTTCAAATCCAATTTAACTCTTTTTAGGGGAATATTATCGTGGCCTATTTTGCTCTTCGTATACTTTTGTTTTTTTTCGTTCTTCTAGGTTTACATCGGTGTAGTCCGACTACTTATACCACAAACTCCGTGGAATAAATTTATGAACGAAAACATCCGAGCTGTAGAAAAAACTTATGATGGAATTATTCTACACACAAAACCGATCGATGACAATTCGAAACGTTAGAAACGTAGAACATGGAAAGAGCTTCATTTTGATAGGCTGTGGCTCCCGTAACTTCAAACGAATCAAAAGTTATGGCCGTTTGAAGAAACGAAAGAAAGCGACGGACCGCACGCTGATCCGATTCAACGGTATTGGCGAAGGTCTTCGATCTCCGCGAAACGCTCGATCATGCTCACACTATAGCACTCGATATTAAAGATATTATGGATTACCGAGGGAAAAATGAGGATATGGTTCAAAAGCTTGTCTACTGAGGCTATAGGGCAATAAATGTTCTTTTTTAACGACCGTTCTGTCTTTCTCGTTTCCGGTACATCATAGTTTTGCACATATCCATCAACACGGGTGGTCTTTTTACCAATATTACAACATCAAGACAAAATGACTTCGAGGAGAATGTTAAAAGAATTTGATACCTTAGCATTTCGAACGGCTGATGGTGTTTTATATGATTACTTAGCCTGCAAGTAATCTACTTTTTCAGTCTGCGAATATCTTTCGGTTTCCTGTTTTATCCAATTTCAAATCCAATTTAACTCTTTTTAGGGGAATATTATCGTGGCCAATTTTGCTCTTCGTATACTTTTGTTTTTTTGTCGTTCTTTTAGGTTTACATCGGTGTAGTCCGACTACTTATACCACAAACTCCGTGGAATAAATTTACGAACGAAAACATCCGAGCTGTAGAAAAAACATATGATGGAATTATTCTGCACACAAAACCGATCCATGACAATTCGAAACGTTAGACGCGTAGAACATGGAAAGAGCTTCGTTTTGATAGGTTGTGGCACCCGTAATTTCAAACGAGTCAAAAGTTATGGCCGTTTGAAGAAACGAAAGAAAGCGACGGACCGCTCGCTGATCCGATTCGACGGTATTGGCGAAAGTCTTCGATCTCCGCGAAACGCTCGAGCATGCTCACACTGTAGCACTCGATATTAAAGATATTATGGATTACCGAAGGAATAAATGAGGATATGGTTCAAAAGCTTGTCTACTGAGGCTATAGCGCAATAAATGTTCTTTTTTAACGACCGTTCTGTCTTTCTCGTTTCCGGTAC